>JADWQK010002486.1:0-39074 GCA_017933935.1 Sesamia nonagrioides | reverse complement strand
AAAATCGTTATTAAAAGTAAGTAAGTACCTAATTGACAATTTGTGAATCAGATAAATAAAGTTCAGATCTTAAAAACAGAAATAATTAGTCAAAGAGGCAGTTGTCAGTATTTTTATGTTGTTTTACGATTTTTAGGGTTAATAGATATGTTTGTGTTATATAAATTTGTATTAATTAAAAATAAAAATAAATATGGTCCTTTATGTGTACAAAACTACTAATAAATTACAAAATAAAAAATACAAAAAAAAAAACTGTGTATGACTATATGTATAAATACTAAGCAAATAATTTAAATATGAGCTCTTAGTCTATAAATATTTGTTAGCGGGTTCGGTGACAACCGAATCCGACGAAGCGTGAACAGTCGTGAACTTTCCGACCTTTGCCAATTTATAGACACTGAATTAAAATTTTGCTAAACGTGACAACCCTAAGACAGTAGGCAATTAAATCGCGGATTGGGTCGGAGATAACCTACTTCCCTCTCTTTATTCTATGGTTACACTGGTGAAGCGGACCCCAGACTCCAAAGCTGAAAAAGCTTCGGATGCGACTGAGATTAAAATAAGGCTGAGGTGATGATGATGATAATGCATTTATTAGTTTTAAGTAGAAAACTACTTACGATTTTCTAAAGATTTCGGTACTTCGAGCCGGATACATCAATGTTAAATTGATCGGCTGTCCAATCATAATGTTATAAACCACAACCACGCCAGCCTCAAGGCCCATCAGCAAGGTTGCCCTGAATCTATGTTGATTCAAAATGACTTAATCCAATTGAAAATTTAAACAGATTTCATTTAATTATCTGTACTGGTTTGAATTAAAAGTTACTGAATGTAACGCAATGTGGTCCCTTTGTGTCTTCCTTCATTGATAAACATCCCAATGTGCTTCACGGAGCGTGACGGAGCGACCATTTTGTATTCGTTTGTTAATAACTGCCAAATCAAACCCATGCGTGTGGTTTATTTTTATATGCGTGGGCGCTGTTGTAATCGTAGAAAATGTAGCTTAATTGAATGAAATGCGTTAATCGAATTATTTTTTTGCCGATTCCGATTGGACGAAGTGTTTATTAAATACTTAAGTAATTATAACAATTTTTAATAAATAAAACTGATGGAGATAGGGCGGTGCAAATCAATTGTCATGCTGGTCAAATCAAAGCATTTATATCAAATAAACCAGTTACAGGCACTTTTTTTAATTGTATTTGAAATGTCCTGTTTATCACAAGATCACGTAGAACTCTCGTATTTAGTAAAAATGTTAAAGTTTAATCGCAATCTTATCAATCGAAGTGACAAAGTGCGTTTAGTCGTGCCATCGACTCGAAGAAAAAGAACGACGAAGGTTTTTTTTTTAATGTATGTTAATTAAAAGATATGTTTCACAGATGGAGACAGATGGTTATGAACAAGGAAGACAAAAGATTTTTTTTAACTTTAATTCGTTAATAGTTTCAAGACAAATAAACCACTCAATGCTAATCAATATGTTTCCAGACATAATCCACAATTAAAGTCTCCGCTTGAAAAAACTTCCGATAATTTACTGAAAGCCATCCCATTACGGGAGACCAAAAATAAAAACATGTCAATGTTCCACATTAACAGCGCAGGCGCATGCCAAAACAACGGCCTTGATGCGGCATTGAACCTGATTACCTGCTCACATAGTTTATTCTGAGTCGTAATAATATGTCATTGGTAATGAATATGTTTGTTTGAAGATTTTGTTCTTAGTGGATATAAAGTTGATATTGATAGAAGCAATAGTTTTAAATTTGACAGTTTAACAACATTCATTGCGTTATTTACGTTGTTGAGTAGGTAAATCATTGGAAAATATAAAGTAATATACTTTTAAGATTGATAGTGATGGGCAACTAGGGAGCATTGCCTTAACCAAGAGAAAAAAAATTAAGGTTTATATGATATCATTGATATCCAGTCCAGTCTGGTCGTGCCTCGGAAAGCACGTTAAGCCGTTGGTCCCGGTTGCCATACGAACATCTAGTGGCAGTCGTTACGGGTTGCTGGAGCCCTCAATAGTCCAACAATCGGTCTAACTGCAATGCTTCGATATCGGCTTAGGGTTACTAAAATCAGCAGTTAGACCGGTAAAGCAGACCCCAGACTCCAAAGCTGAAAAAACTTCGGATGTGACTAGGATTAACGCTGAGATGGTGATGATTGATATCCAGTCCCGCTGTTTAAGGGTGGTCTCTCAGTCTTTGAATCACGCAAGCACGTTTTGAAATACTGTTGTTACATTTAGACTTTCCAGTTCCACATATAACAAGTTTTATATTTCAATGAAAAGTATTAAGTTTTCTTACATAACAGTCCAGACACTCCTTGTATGTATGTAGCGGAATTGTGTGAACGTGTCGAATAGCAACTCACTTGATACTGGTCTGACCGGTGAGAATTAGTTGGGTTAACAGGAACATTAGTAACGCTTATTAGTGATTCTTTGAAAAACTTGTGTTGTAACTGTCAGTATAAGTACGTTGGAAGGTTTATACTACACTCAGGCGTCTCTGTGCCTACAGTAAGTAATTAAGTATACCAACTATTCGCCAGTTTAGAGTCTTACAATATGACAATAGTCCTGCCGTAGCAGGACTATTGTCATCTGCTGGGCCCAAATCCGGACTGTGGGCTACATCGTTGTACAAAGCACAGCTCCGCTCGTGTGTGGAGTACTGCAGCCACAATTTGGGCTGGTGCTGCGAAATGTCACCTGGCTACTTTTGGCAGGAGTGGGAAATCCTCATGGACGCCCAAGCTGCCTCACTAACGAGCCAGTCTGGGCAGTGCCGGACTCTTACCGGCTAAAACCACACTCCTGCCTTACATGTGTCCTCTGACATAATCAGAGCTCTTTGTTCTACAAATTCTTTCATTTACAATTTTATTTTTGTTCAAGCTCTTATTTTAAAATAATTATATAATCTTAAAACTTACACTATCCATATCAAATGATATCACATTTAAGACTAGGTCAATGGGCTTACAAGGGGTGTCAAACATTTTCAACGACCTGAGTTCTTATTTTGCTACTGTTTAATATTTATCTACAAATATGAATACTAAGCATATCGTCGTTTACTTATTCCTACTAGTGGTCTTTGAGGCTACTCTTATGCAAAACCCAATAAACTTGTCCCTAGTGTCCTTATTTCTTATTAGCACATTTAAATTTGCCATCGTTATCTCTATTCCCAATTCTTGCTCAGTACTAATTGTACCTCTCCAGACAGTAAACGGGGCAATCTGTCAGAATATGTACTACCGTTTCTTGCTTGTCAGAGTCGCATATGCACGATGGGCTCTCCTTACACTTGAACCTGTTTAGGTACTCCGAGAACCCACCGTGTCCTGTCATTATTTGGGTCAGTAGTCCTGTCGGTTTTATGTGTCTGATTTGACCAAAAGCTTCGATGGCATCCGGGAAGAATAATTTTGTAATGCCAGCTGTGTCCTCGGATTTATATCTCCGATTCCACTCGTCAAGCGTGTCCCTACGGATCTGTCGCTTGACGAATGATATCGGGCATTGGTCGTAGTCTGGCCTTGTTTTCAATTTAAGGGCTGCGTCCTTAGCCAGTTGGTCTGCTCTCTCATTGCCCTCCAGTCCTTCGTGAGCTTTGATCCAAAAAAGATCAACTTTTTGTATCTGTCATTGCATTGTCGCAGGTTTTCTCGAATTTCGACTACGAGGGGATGGAGAGAGTGATGGTTGGTGACCGCTTCTAGAGACGACTTAGAGTCGCTATAAATGCCAAAACTATCTTTTTGGCTGCGCAAAATTTCTTTTGTCGCCTTGCATATAGCCAGCAGTTCAGCCTGAAAGACGGTACAGTGGGGCGACAGCTTCAGTTTTTGGGTTCGGGTTTCAGAACCATTGCTCCAGTAAGACAATGATGCCCCAACCCTGCCCTATATCTTGCTACCGTCCTTATAGATCCGCACTGCTTGAGTGCAGTGGGTATCATGCTGCTCCTGGTCTGCCAGGCATATGAACTGCAGGCTTAAATGTTTGGCTGGGTGGGGAGTTTTGTCAAACGCGATACGTTGCTCAATCTCAGTATCTCCCAAAGCTGGCTGAGGTACCCCCCTCCTTGCTTTATACAGAGCTGCTGCTTCCTGTATTCGAAGGTCTAGGGGTAGTATTCCTGTCAACAGCAGGGTTGAGTTTAAGGAGACTGTGCGATATGATTTGCACAATTTCTGTGCAAAACCCCTTTGAACCGCGTTCAACTGTTTGCGCATCATCAGCTTCTTGACTGCTGGAGCCCACGCGCTTGCCGCGTACATTATTGTAGGCTCGACTACTGCCGTGTAGATGGAGCGAATGACTTCCGGATTGAGCCCCCAGCTGATCCTGGCCGCTCTTGACAACTGCTTGTACAGGTTTAATGCCTTTTTGCATACATTAGATGCGTGGGCATTAAACGTCAGCTTGCTGTCGATAGTCAGCCCCAGGACTTTGATCTCCTGGGACATACCAATACCGATCCCGCCCATGCTCAACAGTGGGGTGTCATATTTAAGTTTCCGCGTAAAGATCATTGCTTTCGTCTTTTGTGGTGCAAATTTTAATTTATTTCTAACTCCCCACCGATGAACATAATCGAGAGCGCCACTGGCCCGTCGCTGGATTTCCGTCGCCGAGTCCCCATCGAACATCAATACTACGTCATCGGCGAATGCTTGGCAATAGTCTCCCCTTTGTACCAGGCCTTTTAGTAGGGGGTCGAGTAGTAGGTTCCAAAGAATCGGGCCCCCTATCGATCCCTGCACACATCCCTTGTTGGTTTCCCTGGTGACCTCCTGCCCTGCATATCTCACTCTAACCTTCCTGTTTTCTAGGTATGGATAGTCCATCACTCTTCTGATATTTACCGGACATTTAGTTTCCGCCAGCCTGGTTCTGATCGCCGGCCACCATGCACTGTCAAAGGCTCCCTCTATATCCAGCGATATCATAATGATCAGTTTCTTATCATTAAGTTTTCTGCGTATGAGTTCAAGCAGGTCATAGAGGGAGTCCTCAGTGCTTTTCTGTGGCATGAATCCATACTGGCGTGTACTGAGTCCGGGTATGATGTGCCATTTCACCCTTCCTATTAGCATTTTCTCCAGGACCTTTCCCATCACTGGCAACAATCCTATTGGCCTGTATGATTTTTGGAGCCGTATAGCTCTCTTTTCCTGGTTTCCTTAGGATGACTACGGTCGCTTCTTTCCAGATCCTCGGAAAATAGCCCAGCTCTAGGCATTTGTTCGCCAGTGATAGGAAGAGATCCGGAGAGCTGCTTACTGCTTGCTGGCAAATGTCGACTGTGAGTCCGTCTGACCCCGGGGCTTTTTTGGGGTTGAAGCTTTGTATGGCTACTTTCAGCTCTTCCTGAGTAAATGGTGGATCGTCTTCTTGATCATGATCTAGCTCGTTTACTTTTTCGGCTAAAGTCCTGATGCGCCTGTGTTCCTCGTTGTCTTCTTCCACCTTGTCCTCGGGGTAAAATGCTTCCGCCAGCAATTCTGCAGATTCTAGGCGGTTCAATTGCTTACCTTCCTTGGTCAGGGGCATATCCTTCTGTCTTTTAGTGGTCCTGCCTATGACCCGATAAATACCCTCCCAGAGTCCCTCCCTATCCTGCTTTCCACAGAAGCTTTTCCAACTTTTTGTTTGGGCTGCCCTTGCCGCATTCTCATATTTTTCTTTAATTTGCTGGTATTCCCCAACGACCTTCACTCTTCGAATTGGCGCTGCACCAACCCTGGCTACTTTGGATTCAGTGGAGAGGCGTGCGAAGAGGCTGATTGGCAACCCAAATTTTACTCGAAACGGTCTCCAAAGCCTGGACCACAGGCGTATAGTCGCCAGCCTTTCGTTCTTCTATAGGATTCATTCTGGTGAGTGTGCAAGGAAATTGCATGATTTAATTCCCCATCACCGTTCCATCGTCGGACGTTGTTAACACCACTGCGACCTGGACGAAGCGTTTCGCTTCCTCCTTTAAACCGCGTACATCGAGGGACTGGAACAATTTGCCAACGGCGGTGTTACAGTCACACTACAATTTGAGTGTCTTCAAGGCTAGAGTGATAGGCTCTTAATAAACTAGCGCGCTTTACCATCGAAGATCGCATCACTGCTTACTATCAAGCGGGATTGTGGTCAAGCGCTAGTTTATAACTTATAAAAAAAACGAAATACGCAAATTCAAAGCATTCATCTATATTAATGTTTTATGTCGTGGTTGCCTAGTGGTTAAAACACCAGCCTCGCAAGTATGAGTGTGCGGGTTCGATTCAGGTCAGGCAAGTACCAATGTAACTTTTCTAAAGTTATATGTACTTTCGAAGTATATCTTGGACACCAATGACTGAAGGTGAAGGAAAACATCTTGAGAAAACGCCAACCCGCATTGAGCAAGCGTGGTGATTACGCTCAATCCTTCTCTGTATGAGAGGAGACCTGTGCCCAGCAGTGGGACGATAAAAAGGTGATGATGATGATGAATGTTTTAAAAAGGTAAAGATAGTTGGGTAGCACGGGGTAGTCTTCAGATCTCCTGATTCGATTTTTAAAATTCTTTTATCAATAGAAAGTCACGTTATTTATGAGTACATATAAACCTGAAAAATTTAAACACTTTTAGTGGTAGTCAGATTTCATTACTGGCGAAGTGAGCACGGGTCAGCTAGTTATAAATAAACTTAAAAATTATAGGAAACTAGCTTTCCGCCCGCGGCTTCGCCAGCGTGGAGTTCGGTTATATTGCGCTTTTTAGATTTCCCTCGAGAATATCAAATTTTTCCGGGATGTCCAAATTTCATCAAAATCGATTGAGAGGTTTAAGCGGGAATGCGTAACAGACAGAGTTACTTTCGAATTTATAATATTAGCATCGATTGTGAGTTGTTAGGGGCCAACCCCTTGACAACTCACCATTTCCTATAATTTATAATTTTCAAGCGGGAAGATGAAGCATTCTTTCCCATTCTATATGTAGTAGGAATCTGTAGAGAAGAACGAGTAAACTCCATGTTACAAACTAGACATTGTTCCTGTTAATCATGTCATGTTATATACAGTAAGGGTCAAAAGTGGAGTACCACTTTTGACCCTTATTGTTAGTGCAATAAAGTTCAAAAGTGGTAATGCACTTTTGACCCTTGATTGTACATGTATAAACATGTCTGAACGACGTAGAACCATCTGCATTCGTTACAAAAATAGATAAAATCGATTCAGAAACAAGTTGCTGCAGCAGCTAAAAATTGGTTATCTACTCCTGGGACTCGAATCCAAGAGTTCGTGTTCAGCAGTAGCGCTTGCAACCACTATACCAGCAGTCAGTTCAGCTTTAATCTTACGTAAAAAAAAGCTTTAAAAAGTAGTTTGATTTTTGGTCGTAAAACGATTAATTAATATTATAATTAAAACTGTGTTTATAGATTTTTTATCACTTTCACCGTATGCAACGGATTTCTGTGTGACTTCATATCTTGGCGGAAACATTTATGACAATCTATGTGTCATAAAATTTGTTGGTATCTTGAAGACTTCCTCTGTGTAATCCTTAATGTCCTTATACTAACGTTAGGTGTTAATTAATTGCCTTAACTTGTGAGAATCCTAACCAATCCTAACATGCCTCTCATTCCTAAGTAAGTAATAACTGCTTAAACCATATACCAAATAACCAATTCAGATGACTGCAAGGACAGGAGGATTATAATAATCATGAAATTATATTCGGTTTGCAAAGCCTGGAGAACAGTCGAAGAGCATCCTGGCTCTCGGTGTTCTATAGGATGCATTTTGGAGAGTGTGCGAGGGAATTGCATTTCTTAATTCCCCCATATCAGTTCCATCATCGGTGGACCCTTATGTTGTTGACACCACAATGATCCGAACGACGGTTCGTTCGGATCGTTGTGGTGTCAACAACATTCGCCTCGTCTTTTATACCGCGTACATTGAGGGACTGGAACTATTTGCTAGCGGCGGTGTTTCCGTCGGACTACAATTTAAGTGTGCTCAAGGTCATCAACGATTGCATCACTGCTTACCATCAGGCGGGAATGCGGTCAAGCACTAGTTTTATAAAAAACAAAAAAGAAAGTCGCAGGTTTGAACCCCGTCAGGCGCTTTATGTAAATTATTTCATCACCACTGCTCTCAAAACGTTGAAGCAAAATATCGCGAGGAAACCATGTCTAGAAGCAAAAACTTCGAAGACATAATGTGACATCTACCAACCCGCACTGGGCCCGCGGGTAGATTACGGCCCAGTCCCTCTCATCCAGAGCATGCCTGTGTCCCAGGGGTGCAAGTATAAACGTTATTACTATTGCAAAAATCCACACCTGGAAAATGAAATGACGGATATACGTACAGTACCTATTCACGAGCTTTGCAGCAACGATTGACATGGCATGTCCAATCGGCAATGCCCATTGTTTTGTTCAACTGTGCCGGACAGTTACGAAACCATTTAATTCAGTAAAGGAATTTGATATGCTGCAAAATGAGGTGTTATATGCTGTAGAAATATTAATGTACCTTCTAAGAAAGGGCCTCTGTTGGTTACATAACGTTTTTGGCTCGAATATGAATTTGCATTTACCTCAAATGGACTTCTAAGTAATGGAACGCGTTGTTTCTAGCTAGTTTGCTTGTAATGTTGTTTAGAATCTGGTCCTTTATAAACAGCACGACTTTGTGTAAAACGAACACGTACGTGTTATGGCGTCATCTGACTCATCTGGATAGTATCCAGAATTTATAATACTTGTTTGAGTCAGAATTCATAATACTTGCAACAGTAGCTAACTGGTAGCTTAGGTATAATTCATTGCAATATTCAGCAGGTGTATCTACTAGTATTTTAATTAGATGTACTCGATTATCCTAAACTAATGCCAAAGGATAATCTGTTCATAGAAAAGGGTGACTGATCTCCATAAACACTAATAGACAAGCCTTAAAGTGATAGCAGGCAACCTCTTACAAACGACCTTTAAGAATACTCGCCTTAAGACTTCAGAGAACTATTCGCATATCTAACCGAATTTGTATTCCATAAGTAACACTATGAATCAGCGTTCTACAAATACCGAAAGCAGCTTCGATCTCTTTAACCAACCATTGCACCATTTCTACTTGAATATTGACACATCGCGCCGAAAACCCCGCAATGGAGAATTCCAGGGCATTCCAATTCTCAGTACATTGTAAGAATTATTGCAGTTAGTTCTGAGGTATCACGTGGAACGGGTTTTATTTGAAAATCTGCCAATAGCCGTGCGTGTGACCGAAAAACGACAGTTGAAGGTTGTGGGAACTATTAAGTAATCGCTCGATATATTTTGTGTGAAAACGCTGCTTTTGCCAGATGACCTTGCTCGGGATTTGCAACACATTCGCCCAGATTGATGAATGAAAGCGTTTACGTGTGCGTTACAAATAAAACGTGTGAGTTCATCGAGGTTTTTTGTTCATTTTATTTATTGGCAACTGTGGGATTTACGTGGGATTGTTGAGATTATTTGTTTTCTTTCATAAAAATAAAAGTTTACGTGAAGAAATGTGCCAAAATTGTCAAAAAAATGATGAAGTCATGTCTTATAAGACGCGCTTAAATAAAATAGTATAAATAGATAATCATGATATTCATTTGCTTTCTAAAATAGTCATATATATAATGGAGTGTTGATGATAGCACTTCTTAAACTCAACGTCGGTATTCATGTGAGTGTATTACTATAGCCGACAAAAGGAATGGAAATTAATATAAAGGCTTTCGAATATGAATGCGCTAAAGATCATACACTAAGAGATTATTTCTCTAGTATAATTTATCTAAAGATGAACAAGCTAACTTTCGCCTTTTATTGAATAAAAACTCATCTATACGACTCTAAGAGATGTTATCAAAGAAGTAAGAACCTAATTAATAGCAATAAATACAGATGCAATAAACACGATAGAAATTGGAGAAAGAAAATAAAAACGCAACACTGAAAATAAAATCAATGAAGTATTCAATGCTAATGCTACATTAATAGAAGCAGCATATACGCTTGAGTACACTAATTAACGAAATAGGAATATATACCACAACGTACATATATGAACACTGTTGAATGTAAAACAGTCAATTGCACACGTGTTGATGTATATCGGATTTAGGATTGCAATCTGTGCGAAAGTGGTAAAAGCAAATATTATGAGATATGACTAAAATGGTTTCGTGATACAGTCTGCGTTTTATGTTTTTACTTTGCACTTCTATGCTGGTTGAGGAATGCATGAAGCAGCAAAGCTACCTATCGTTAAAGACAAGCAAGATACTCTAACTGCATATAACACTATCAAAGAAAAAGGATTTGTTATGAAGCATATTGCTAATTATTGCTTCAATGTTTGAATAAAGTCTGTTCAAGAACGTAAATAAAGCAATCAATGTTGTTATATCAAAATGAAAGCTATTTCTACTGTTAGTGAGTTACGTAACTACCGAGAATCTAGATGTATAAGACTCACAACCAAATCTGGCATACAGTACATAAACGTAACATCATTGATACTAGAACAAAAACACAAATGGGTAATCGGATTCATGAAAACGACGTTAAACACCACATTTAGATATTCTAAAGGAAGATAATTCGGCTCGTGATAAAAATAAAGATTTCTACCTTTCGACAATGTTGGCAGTAATTTCGTAATATCTAGTTTTACAAGTAGGGCAACACAGCCTTGCTATTATCTAGATAACTGGTAATATTCTGCGTCCGTCCGACATTTTTATTTAACAGTTGCACGTTCACATTCATTACATATTAAGCGACAGTTGCACCTGCCTCGTCTACTGATACATATTTTATATCCATCGATCCTTTGACGTGTGGGGATTCGAAGAAATGAAGTGCATCAATACAATCAGAACTTTCATATTAGTTATTAGTATAATAGTAGTATTATTTAAAACAATAGTTACAGGAGAGTGCTATTCATTTATTTTATTTGGGAAATTTACTGCTAATATAGAGTTCTTAGACAATGCGCATTTCACGAGCAATATTAAACATACGATAGAAAAACAAAAAGAATGGAGGATCAGAGTGACAATTAGCATAATTACTATTTAACCACTTATAATACAATCAATACTTAACATTTTAAGAAGAAAGGTTGGTGCTAAACCACCACCAATTGAATTCCCATGTCCCTCACTGACATCCAGCCATTTCGCAAGTTCACTAAACAAAATAAAACCCACAGACAGTCCGTTCAATATTCATAACGTCATCTGTGGCAAACACAAAAGGTATATAATAAGACGCATTCAGTACCACATTACCGATGCAGCACGCAGATCCATCATTATGCATTCCTCACGTTGCATGCTTTGAAAATGTCCTTGCGTAAACCAATCTGAAAATACCGTACCGAAGGACCTACATCAGAAAGCATAAGGATCAATTTCGAGATTCGTCTGGTCCTTCTAAACTTGCAGAATCTTTCTCGAGTCTCATGGTTCTGCATGACAAGGAGGAAATAATAACGGGGCAATTTTATCACATAATGTTTAGCACTTGTATTCATATAGTTGACAATTCTGAGTGATTTAACACTGATTGTCGTTGGTAAATGTTCTGGTAGTCTAAGCTTTCTTGTCTTGATTATGATGCCGTTAGTACTTGGTAGAATGTTTTGATGCACAAGATAATATAATGCACGCAAATGTTGCTGTAAGTTACTGCTTGACTTTGTCACGGTGAAAAGTACTGATGACCTTTCAGACTTGAGCTTATGATAATATTGTGATATGTAGTAATATTGTGATAGAACTTATTCTAGTGCAATCTACATTCTGGACTGGTAACATAACGACTTTTACAGTTCTCCTATCAAATCCATAATTTCATCATCATTATCTCAGCCGAAAGACGTCCGCTGCTGGACATAGGCCTGCCCTAACGATCTCCTCGATGATCGGTCCTCCGCCTCCCGCATCCAGCGGTTTCCCGCGACCTTCACCAAAACGTCAATTCCAAAATTCAGTAACTCACAAATTCAAAGTATTTATTTCAAATAAATCAATTACGTTACGGGTACTTTTGAATTGGCAAGGTCAGTCGGAAAGTTAAGCTAGTTACCGATTACGTGTCCACTAAACGTCCTCAGGCATATGACATATGGTGTAATCTTACAAAGCTGCTTCTCCCATCAGCGTACTTGCAATAACCATAATCCGTGTGACGAACCCGTCTGCCTGTCTGCACAATTGTCACTTTAATTCGAAACCCAGACACCTATTCTTTCCGGAAGGGAGCTTCCATTACTTATTCCAGCACAAAATCAACCTTGACTCCTAAAGCTAAAGTTCACAATCCATTGCCTCAATACTCCAGCTCTGTGTCAGGTCAAATGTGTCGTATGGTATACGTGTTAGGGTTTGAAATGGTTTGTTTTCATCTAAACGAGAGGTGCTACGTGCCTAACAGCTGTTTTGTGTGACTAGGCCCTTTGTTTTACAATTTTCGATGACGCCAAGGACGGACAAAGGACCTTTTGTGGGCTTTGTGAACAATGAGACGTGTTGGAGGTTGGAGTCCTATAACAAGGAAAAATAAATAATTACGCGGTTAGTATCTCCTGTAATGATAGGGATAAAGGCGGTAAAGTAAACAGAGGTAAAAGGGTGCCGGTGGAGAGGACAGAGGGTCGTGGTTGTCAACGGGCAGAAGATTAAAATAATATAAAAGGTAAAAGAAATATTGAAAGCAAGTTCTATCTTTAGCACTTGCGTATCGCTTTTTCTTACCTATGCTTTATTACACAAGGTTATTTTTTTCAAAAACCAGAAAAATGAAGGGGTGTACTGCAGTCAGACTGAATAGTTTTCTTCATGGGATGAGACTGCAAATCTTGAAAATATTTATCATCTATCCCATGGAAGTCTTCAATCGCTACTCAAAGTATGGACGGTTGAATTTAAGGTGACACATAACACCTTAAGCAAACTTAATTAATAACTTAATTCCCCTTCCAAAGCACTAAAACTAGAAGACACTGACGCAGCATGCAACAAACTATCAAGGGGTTAATCTCGAATCGTTAATGTGAGAACGTAAAGACAATACAAGAAAATCAGGAAGGCATGGCTCATCGGTCTAATGACCAGTGTGTCTGCCCTACCAGCTTACCAAGACCTCTCAGACATCTTGAGAATATTCCTAAAACATCTCGTGAAAAAGGACCAGAGACGGGAGGGGAAGGTCTTGAAATATGGTCCTTGGTTCCACGCGAGTCGGCCATTTCTCATGCATGATTACTTTTTAACCTGTGGGAACACTTTAAATAGGATATGGTGTAATTTGTGTAGGAAAATCCGTACGAGTGTTTGTAGCCGCGGTTTTATTGAAGAGTTTGATGTGGTTTTAGAAATTTAGAATATTGGATGCTTTGAAATTGATAATATTTATTTTTCATCTGTTTCGTGCGGTGGTTCTGTTTCTACCTGGACAACAGAACAAACATCAGAGAATAATAGTCATTAGATGAACAATACTCGCAAAACAGAAAAGAATTCGTCGTGTTCCGGCATGATGTCTGGTGAAGCCGTACGGAGGACGTGTCTGAGCAGTTGTGTTGCGACGTGTGCCGGGTACGATCCTCCAAATGTTAGTGTCGAGAGTTTGATCGTGGAGGGTCTCCAGATCGTTGGTCGTGTTGTTGGGTTCAACATTGCATCACCTCGCTCAACTGCCGTCTCCCTTCCTACTCACTTCGATTTTTAAGTGTATTAAGTTTTTTAAGTGAATAAATAGGCTTTATAAACTTCCGCGCTTTACCATCAACGATTGCATCACTGCTTACCATTAGGCGGGATTGCAGTCAAGCACTAGATTATAATTATTAAAAGTAAAAGAAAGAGCTTGTTTTGTCAAAGGACGTACGGTGGAGCAGAGGAGTCCTGGGGTGAAGTCCATGAAACGGCAATCGTAGTGTATGGCGCCCCCTAGATGGACCGATGACCTCAAACATGTGGCTGGGACAGACTGGATACAGAAGCTGATAGGCAGATTGTAGTGGTATAAACTCTGTTTTTTAATCTCGTAGACTAAACTGACATTACGAGTGTTGGCAGTTTATTGCAATTCTTTAAATAGTGCCGAAACTTAGCGTTCAAAAAATCAAGTATCGTTTTTTTACAATAAGTTATCCTGAAATAATGTGTAGGTACTTATTAAAAACGTACTAATTCAAAATTAATAATGTAAATTTGACATTTGCATGTGTCAATTTAGTCTACGAGATTAAAAAACAGAGTATAGTAATTAAAGACGCCCATATCCGGCAGTGGACTCATATTACTATAGGCTAATTGATTGATTTGCAAAACAAAATCCAGAAGTTTTATACACGAACAATCAACTAATGGGAAATAAACTCTAGTTATGGATAAAATCTCAAATGCTTGTCAATAAATAAAATCACTCGGTGTAACTTACTATTGTAATAGATAATCGAATAGACACGAATGGATAGCGTTGCTAACAATCAAATTCCGTTCTCGAATAATACGTACATTGTAGCCTTTGATCGGTTTTCGTAAGTCTAGAAGTAATACATAAGACTCGTTCTATCAAATAAGGTAAAGAAAAATATGAAGTGCAAAATCAAATATCCTTAGCAATCTAAGGATAAGTGATTATGATTAGAATGAAAAATCTTTAGAAAAATATTTTTCTTTCAAATTGAATAACAGCCAGACACAAAAATCTGGTCCTTTTGGTAACGATCTGTTTTCCATCTGATTAACAAAATCATTTTAGATATTTATAATGTCTCCAGATATGACCAAAAAGGACAGTGCCGTACAGTATAATTCAAATCAAAACAAATATCATCGTAATTTCAATGTTTTTTATAAGTTATAAACTAGTGCTTGACCGCAATCCCGCGTGATGGTAAGCAGTGATGCGATCATTGAAGGTAAAGCGAGCTAGTTTATTAAAAGCCTATTCACTCTAGCATTGAAGACACTCAAATTGTAATGTGACGGAAACACCAATGACTAGGTATTAGGTTGATTTCAGAAAGCACGTTAAGCCGTTGGTCCCGGTTGCGATACGAACATCTAGTGGCAGTTGTTGGAACCCTCAAAAATCCAACAATTGGTCTAACTGCAATGCTTCGATATCACCTTTAGGTTGTGTAAGTCAACAGCAGTCGCTTTACGGAAAATCTCGACGTTTAGCCAAAATCAGCTGTTAGACTGGTAAAGCGGACCCCAGACACCAAAGCTGAAAAAGCTTCGGGTGCGACTAGGATTAACGCTGAGATGATAATTAAGATGATTTCAGAATGACTAGCACTATTAAAAAGTTGATTATAATGTGTAAAGTTGTTTAAGGGGCAGGAATGAAGAAAGGTGTAGGATTATTTTTTCTATAAGCCTATATTGTTTATATTTACGGCGAATATGTCTCAATATCATTTTAGATTTAACCGCGTTCCCATTTCTTAACCACATAACCATGACATGTACTACCAATACACTACCACCACATACGAAAACCCACTTCTCAGAGCAATCACACATTAAGAAGCAATTACAAATAATTACGTAGGTACATTATTGTGACCAAGCAATCGTAAGGCGCGACAGGTTGGATAACTTACAGATGACGTCACCAATTTGCCTCATAACTTAAATACACTTAGGACTAGTTCTACTGGTTTAGATCTAGGCATAGATCTAGACTTAGCGTATTAGGAAATACGCCTGACAAATATTTGAGGGTCTTGTGAATAACAGACGCAGTCGGTCGTTCGAATAGGTTAAGCTGAGCTTGAAGCCGATAGGTGACCAACCCCTCCGAGGCTCAGAAGGCACGTCATTCGCGTATCTTTTACAGTTGTTATAGGTCTTCGGGAAAACTGGATGAAAGTAGCCAAAGAGCGTGACCACTGGGGTTCTCTGTTGGAGGCCTTCATCCTCAATATTTGAAGGGTTCATGCAAGCATGCTATTTTTCTTCTTTAAATTTCTGAATCCATTCAGTTATTTTTTTTATTTATTGATTATTTTTTTATTTAAGTAATAATGAATACATACTTATATCTCATTAATAATATTAAAAAGATACACTTTCAATTACTTAATTTTATACTGACAATGGCGCCAATTCTGTTGTTCACAAACTTAAACTAATTTTAAGATATGTGCATCTTTTTCTTTCCATTTCGTTAAGAAAAGGACAGAAGATAAAATGTCAGTTTAATCCTGTCAAATTAAGATATTCCATAGACAGTGTAGACGCGATTAAAAACATGGCGACTAAAAATACGCCAGTTTACGTCAGGAGCGCACTAATTTGACAGGTCTATACTGACATTTCAGCTTGCTAATCCTCTCAGCTATGTCGGTAACTCTGGTCCGCTGTCGGATCACCTCATTTCTGATGCGGTCCTTCAGAGAGACGCCCAACATAGCCCGCTCCATAGCTCGCTGAGCGACTTTAAACTTATGGACTAGTCTGACCGTTAGTGTCCACGTCTCGGCTCCGTAAGTCATAAGTCAGTAAAAGTCATAAGTCGTAAGTCAGTGAGGATTAGCAAGCTGAAGTGGCAATGGGCTGGTCACATATGCCGCAGGACCGACAACCGTTGGGGTAAACGAGTCCTTGAGTGGAGACCGCGTCTCGGCAAACGTAGCGTGGGACGCCCTTGGGCGAGATGGAGCGACGACATCAAAAGGTGGCTGGTAGTGGCTGGCGGAGAACTGCTCAGGATCGAGCTTGTTGGCGTGCCATGAAAGAGGCCTATGTCCAGCAGTGGACGAGTAAAGGGTGATGATGATGATACTGACATTTTATCTTCTGTCCTTTTCTTAACGAAATGGAAAGAAAAAGCACATAACTTAAAATTAGTTTAGTTTGTGAACAACAGAATCGGCGCTATTGTTAAGTTAAATAATACACTGTGTATTATATTGATATTGTTAAATTAAATAATACATTTTTGATTGCTATTATGAAAATGAAAACCAAACAATAATATTTATAAAATTTAAATCAATTTATAAGTGTTCACCTTATTTTATGCATGAAATAAAAGGTACCGTATTAGGGTTTAACAAGGTTGTGGAAGTTAGACAGGCAGTCGCTTCATGGAATGTATTATTATATGTTATATATTTAACTGCATTCGGTTAGACTGGACGACCAACATAATTGGGCAAAGCAAGCCGATGAAGATGACGCCTGTTAAAATCCTTATAGCAATCTATTGAGGTGTAAATTAAATGTGTCTGAAATGAAGTCTATATCTAGAATTTAGACATAAACAATTAAATAATTGTTTTAACTGTTATGATTACGGTCGGGGTTTTCGAGATTAATCTATTAATTAAACCTATTACCGTCCTTGATCGCGGATATCAATAAAATAAACGGCAATTAATGGAAATTAGCGCTTTTTATCTGTCTTTCAATGATAGATAGCTACTGAAAACGATTGCTCTTAATGCTGTATTTTTTTTAATGGAAATTTTGCAAATGATATTTCCTGCTGAAGGGCGTAGTACACTTTTACTGATTAAACACCACCCAACACGGGGTGTACCTTCATTTGTTTCCGCGCTAGGGGCCACGGTATCTCTTTGAAACAATCCTCGGATCGTTTTTAATGGAATGGACTATCAAGAGACGACTTCAAACCTTTTCCCAGTGATAGGGTGACAGCCTCGACGCAGAAACTGTGATCATGACTGCTTGTTTTGCGTGGATGTGACGCATGTTTCCCTTAATTATTTCTTTTTATTTATGTTTTTGTAAACTCTTGCGTCATGTTTACTGCAAATAAACGTTCTTTCTTTCTTTCTTTCACAACATGATGCTAGACTTCTTTGAAGATCGTAGAAGATTTTCGGAGTTCATAAAAAAAAAATCGGCCCGTATCTAGAAGTAATCGTACTCGCGATCGAAGGGTATCCACCACAATATGTTTTTAAGTACAACAAAATATATCATCATTATCATCTCAGAGTTAATCCCAGTCGCAACCGAAGTTTTTTCAGCTTTGGAGTCTGGGGTCCGCTTTACCAGTCTAACTGCTGATTTTGACTAAACTTCGATATTTTCCGTGAAGCGACTGCCGCCTGCCCTCCACAACCCGAAGGAGATATCGAAGCATTGCAGTTAGACCAATTGTTGGACTTTTGAGGGCTCCAACAACCCGTAATGACTGCCACTAGATGTTCGCATGGCAACCGGGACCAACGGCTTCACTTGCTTTCCGAGGCACGACCAGACTAGTGCAAATATTCATATTCACGCATACAGATATTTGCACTGCGCGGGCATCGAAACCGCGCCTCCTTGCGCAGCGGCCGCATTCGCTACCGATAGCCACGGAGGCTGTCAACAAAAATACATCATTTGTGAAAACTAGCTATCACGGTTCTTAAAATACAGCTATTGGGTCCCGTTGTACCCGGGTACGGAACTTTTGACAAGCGAAAAATGAATGGTGGCGAATTTAAAAACAGCCAGGTACTGTCCTCAGTCTTCAGTTACCCAGGCTCATAAGCCAGATAATCTTGCCACCTGCCAGTTCTGGAACCATCTACCAACATTGATCTTAATAACTACTGAACCTTTCCTAACGATCTTGAACTTCCATAACTGAACATGTTTTGATAATCCGCTGTGACGAAAATAAACCGGAAACTTGGATTTAAACTAGTTTACACCGTGTACTCGAAGCTTTACAGTTGACGCACCATGTCGGCCTTGTGGTGTCCCTCTCACTACAGTAACATTTAAATCGCTACGGTATGTGATATACATAATATAGATAGTTGGTTAAGGTACTGTTCCTACTCGTGTATATTAATGCTGTAATTGTATGATTGCTGGTTTGGTCAATTCCGACTGATGGTAAGCAGTGATGGTAAAGCGCGCTAGTTTATTAAACCTATTCACTTAAACAACTTAGTGAATAGGAAGGAAGACGGCAGTTGAGCGAGGTGATGCAATGTTAAACCCAACAACCCGACCAACGATGCTGCGCCAGAGGAAGATTTATCTGGAGACCCTCCACGACCAAACTCCCGACACAACACACATCGCAACTCAACTGCCTAGACCCGTCCTCCGTACGGCTTCACCAGACATCATGCCGGCATACCACAAACCGCTTGGCGGCAAGGCTTTGTCTGGTGGGTGGTAATATTACCCGTTTTGTAAACTCATTGGAAGTCGCCGTCTAAATCATAGGTGTAGAAAAGGAACTCTAGCGAAATTCTCGTGCACATGGAAATTGTAATGGACTTACTTTTTGTTAGAAAATAGGTTTCATTGAAAGTCTGTATTTAGGGAAAGAAATGCTATTAAAAAAAAAGCCGGCCCAAAACTGTTGGCGAAAGGTTTGGCATATGATGATCTTTGAGTTCGGATGAACGTAGCATAAAGCAGGCGTTGTATGGTCCTTGAATCCAATCAAACTCAGTTTTCATTTACCTACCCTCGTAGTTCCTAAAGCAGTAGGTAGCCATTATCTTTATGTAACTTAACGGTCCGTTTACGCCTACAATTAGCGAAGGTTTATCTGGAGACATATTTACGAGCACAATTACTTTGCAAATGACAGTGCAACATGTGTGCACTTTCTAGGCCTAAACACAGATAATACCTAGTATCTGGGAGAAAGTTCTCTTATTAGAACACAATGCGACCAGACCGACGCTTGGATTAAGTACCCAGCAGCATGCTAAGACTATTGATACTGCGATTTTTAAACGAAAGATCTTATATACAATGTTACTTTTTCTTTTCTGGATTTGTACCCAGTACCAGTAGGCAATAGGCTTACCTCCAAGTAACAAAACTGTAGATACATATGTGGTTGTACTGTAAGTATATGCATCTCTGCCTAAGTCATCAAGAAAACTGGTGTCATGTTATATCTATACGCAAATATATATTATATCACATAGGAACTCACAACAAAGAAGTAATCACCATTTTAAACCCCGACACTAAAATAAAAGCCCGTCACACGATCCAAAGCAAACATAAAACTAAATAATAAAATCTAAACTTGCAGACGCAGGATGTTCACAGTAACGCCTGTTTATGCGCGTGCGCAGCGTGTTCTAAATCGGGCAACACCTGGTTTGGATGTAAACACAGCGGTGATTGGACGAAATATTTTGGTAAATGATGGAATTTTTGACTGGAATAAAAAGCTTTCTTTCCGGAAATCGTTTCAAAGCGTTGGAAAAAATTTACACGTGGTTGGTTGAGTTGTAGAAGCCCAAATTAGGAGTAGTCTACAAATTATCCACCTGCATTTTGAGGGACCTGTCTGATGCCACTGGTAACGCTGTCGATGTAGCCAAATTCTGATCGAAGCTCATCTTATCTCAATATCCACCAATCCGCAACGAAGAGGATATCATGTCCCGATAGTCGGGAGATTACAGGTTGATTATGATGACAAGAGAAAGAAAAAATAAGACTTCCATATAAAACACCATCTGTTAATTTCACAAGGAAAAAACTGTCCGGAACCCAACAGTCTCTTGAGAGGAGTTTCAATAATTATTTCCCTATTTACTGATAAATTAATAACTTCAAATGCAGCAATAAAATTAATAACTTCATAATTTCCACTAACAAGGACATTATTTCCTTCATAATTAATACAAATACGACATCCACATCCTGAGTGAGTCAGACTTTGACTTTAAACTTTACATTCTCATAAGGCATCCAGGACCCCTTTGCAAATATTCATTACATCCGGGACCAGGATATCGAGTTTGCTCAGAACCAGTATTCCTTATTGAACATAAATATAGTCTCCATATATTGCCGCACTGCGAAGTCTCCACATCAACATTCGAGTTTCCTTTGTTATTAATTTGTTTGGGTGGTTTATAATACCGTTGATGTTCAATCATCATTTGATTAAAGGATTTTGTGGTCACGACACAAACGGCTACAGGTTTTGCGTTTATGGTCTGTCAACAAACATTCAAACATCTGCGGAGCTTAATCCATTTTAGTATTTAATTTCAGTGTCAGCAAGAATGCTTTTGTCTCCCTTTATGAAGTTACTAGCTGGGCCCTGCGGTTTCACATGCATTAGTTTCGACCCTGTGTGAATATCAGGATAAAAATTATCCTATATGATAAACCGTCGCGCCCATTGGTCCGTTCGGTCCAAACGATCGCAACTAGTCGCAATCATTTGACAAAAATGTGCTCGCCGATTAGGGCCCAGCTTATAATTTCATTCTGTGTACCAATTTCATCTAAATCCGTAGTTAGTAGTTTTTGCGTGAAAGAGTAACTAACATATGTACATCCAAAACTTTTACGTTTATAATATTTGTAATTTTGTAGTATTTTCTTAAGTCAAAATTGCAACATGAAGGGGTGACGTTACAGGCAAGTGAAGGAACACGATTGGGTTTTAGTCAGTAAAAGTTTGAACCGCCCTTCCGCTCCGCCCAGAGCAGGAAAGGTCATTTGGTGATTTCCCATCCAAAACATAAAAGGGTGGGTGGGGGGTGACATTAACGTAAATCGTAACGATATAACATTACGTTTTACTTTAAGTACATATTTGTTTAAATTTTTGCGACAAGCACGGTGACTACCCCATAGACATGAAGTAAAGTCTTAAAACTAAGTAATATGACCATTGGTTTTTGTACTTAAAGAAATGAATATGACAGATGTCGTGCGAAACGAGAAATTAATTAACGTCCCGTTTACTCCGCGCGTTGGTGAATGATACTAGGCCGGTAAATTGTAGAATATTTAGAGCCATAACACCTCGAAGACAGGGAAACCATTAAAGCAAAAATCATAACCCCAAAGAACAGATCACCACTAACTACTATTGACACATAGAAATTAGAACTCCACCCACGGACGACTATACAGACCAGGGTTCTAGGTTTGCGAGGAACAAACAGCCGGACAAATAAAGCGCCCACCCCTTCCGGCTTTATGTATGCGTGTGCGCAGGCCGCACTTTATGGCCTGATTGTCGGTAGATAAAATGCTTTTGAGTGATACGAGGCGTTTACAATAAAATTATTTAGGGTAATTAATGGTCTTTTATACTATCTGGTTATTCAAGTTCATTTAATTTATATTGTGATTAGAATCCAAAATGAATTTTGTACTGAATATGTTATAGAATAATTATGTTAAAAACAAAGACTTTTTATTAATAATGGCTTGGTAGCGTTTGGCGATGCTATGACTTGACATCAAAATGTCATGTCAAGTTATCTTCAGAATTAAAACACAACCTTACTCAAATTTAAATTAACAGCAGTGACAGAAGCAGTTAGTCCATCATTTAATACCGTTTCTCACGATCTCTGAGTCATACTCGTTTTTCCTGAGACTTTGTCCGCACTTTGCATGCGTAGGCGCCGCTTTCGTCCAAAACGAACATTCCCACTCGTCTCATACAAACAAAAATTTCGGCAATTTATCCGGTCATATAATATTTTTATAGACCCTAAAGAAAGCCACAGTTTTACTGGCAATTTTATTGGATTACATTAATGGCTGGATGCCTGGAACGCCATATATTATCAAACAAACGAATAATAACTATCACATTTTGAGACAAATTGCGGTATTAAAGTACTAAGTGAAACATAAAATTATATTTATTAGTCTTTTGGCGCTTATTTTTTAAAGACTGTGCGGTCATCGGCCTGCTCAGGACCATCATTCTGAATTGATGCAAAAGAAAATATCATTTGTACATCCTATTTTCTCTAAAATTCCAACATGATTACGGAAAAAAATAAAATTTTACAGGTGGTAGAATGCCGGTAGCAATAAACTATAAGGGACAGATACAACTTTTATGGTAGCACATTTAAAACTAATCCGGACATGAGCCGATCGTAAAAGCTGGACTAATAACGAATTATATTAATTTCTGACAATGAATGTACCAATAATTTTGTTAAAGATTACTTTTACGAACTTTTAAGCAGGAGATATTTCTTTATTATAACAGGTTTCCTGGTTATTGCTAAACTTGATTTTAAAAAGATCAACAGGTAGTATCCTTAAACTAGTCAACTAGTACCAACATTCGATGTAATAATAGTAACTAGTTACAGTATTGCCTTATATGAATCTACATTTAGCCAAATCCATCATAATCAAACAGACATCGTCCAATTTTAACACTGCATGTCAAAGTATCAAATCTACAAATGCTTTCGAAGGTAACACTTTGAGAGATCGACGATGTGTCTCAAAAATAACGAGCAGTAAGCAAAAATCACTAAGGTACAGTTTCGTAGACAAGAGCAATGAAAGATAACAATGAAACCATTCGACAAGTTCCCGATTACAAACACAAAACCAACTCACACCTTGCTCAATCCGCAAAGTCCGAAAGGCTACTATTTACAAAACTTAACATAATGCCCCACAATCATGGCGGTGTGGCGAAACAGATAGCCCCACAGTTACCACCACGTAACAGTCATACGAACAATGCTGATATACTTACGTCATTGTGCAGTGGAGGCTGTAAAGTAGCACTAATGTACTGTGAAAATACTTTGTTGATGAGGGATTAATAGAAAGTACAAGATGGAATTGGTAATCGGGAAGATTTTAAAATCCACGAAGACGGTGTTAAATTAATAATATCTATTCGTCACATTACATTAAAGAGGTATGCGAGACAGGTTGGAAAGTTTACTTATTCTCTATAGAAAAGGTAGGATCCTCCAATCAGACGAGTGTCGTGTTTAGTGGGCAATAGCCCGACAATTTTTATGCTAGGCTCCTGCCTCCCAGTAAACTTGCTTCCAAGATGCAGAAATTTGGGTGATGTTATTGGTACAATATATTAAGGACACTTGTTACTTAAATATGTTCTTCTGAAGATGAATTTGGAACACTTACGTAAAAAGATAAACGAACATGAAGGAATTTTTCTTCCATATTATTGATTGGCATTAACGATAAACAATGATCTGGTTTTATGAGTGGAAATCCAGCAATTGGCATAATAAAGCACCTGAAATTTACCAAGAAGATCAGGAAATAAATGAAATGGAAGAACTAGTTAATGTCGATGGAAGATACATCAAATTCTCTTACACATAAAATAAATGTTTTACGAGTATTTCAATCTGAGCATTTCCTGGAAATATACGAAGGCACCGTTATTCACAAATCAAGAGAGAATAAACACGATCTCGTTAAGAATAAGAATAAAACCTTTTTAAGTGGAATCGCCGTTAACACAGAAACTGAAGTTATCGCTAACTTATTGATTTCGTCCTTATTGGCTGGGCAAATCTGTATAACCCTTATTGTAATTGTGAAGTTGTACAACAGCATTCGTCTTGTTGAGGTCAGTGGTATCATAGGGGTACTAAGAGCCAATTGTTCGCAGGAAAACTTCGCCTCATTCCAGCCTCTGGGTCTTAGCTCAGTCATGATGGGCATCTTAAAAGATCCATCCCTAGGATGCTCTAGGTTTAGTGGCAAGAGTAAGCCTGATAAATTATTCAAAACTTTCGTTTTACAAAATCATGCCATTCAGAATCTCTAATGCCCATGCTACCGAATTTAGTTGTCAGAGAAAAATTAGACTCCTTAAAAATTTTTCGTAACATTATAGCTGATACCTAATAAGCACGTCTTAAGAGACCTCCCATTAGTCCTTGTCCAGATACTTCGAAGTCTGGCCTCTGATGCATCAGCCTGTAATCATGACTCAGAGTACCGTATAAGACAATATGCCTCGAAATTGGACCAAGTCGATATTTTACTCCGATTGGCATCCGTGGGCGTCACCTTGACACGGGTTAAGCTCGAAAGAGGTCGATGAAAGGAGGCCTTCCAAATTTATTTCTGATCATATAGCACAGCTGCACAGCTGAAAATGGTGTGCTCAATGAAGTATCTGGTGATCTGGTGATTTCCACTCAGATTTAAGTGGCAACATCTAATCTATTAGCTGTGCTAATAAAAGACTAGTAGAGAGGGTTGTTGAAAAGTTTGGATTGCATAATTTACTTTTTATGGTTTTAATATAAATCTATTTGTCAGAATCTTTTTCCCACAGCTTTACCTGCCTGTTCTGTTGACATTTGGGAAGAATTAATGAAGGCCTGAAGCTTTTCAAGTCGCACTGCAATAGAAGCGAAAAAATACTGATACGTGCCCTCAAAACGATAGAAAAAAAAAAGAATATGTCTTTCATTAAAAGCATATAAAATTCCATAGACGTACTTAAATGGTAATTTCTCTGCGGTATCCAAACGTGTGTGTGTTTTGTATTCTTTTCAATATCAACAATTAATATTCTTTCACCATCTTCATACGGACGTCAATAAAAAGTAGTCACTGATGACAGAATAGCAATTACTTTGAAATGTTCAAACAGCCACCGATTGCGTTCAGACGATGAAGATAGTGTTAAATATTTGTCGTTCTATTGAATATTGACAGCGCAACGCAACGATGGTCGCAAATAATTAACATTTCTTAGAACGATAGATGCGTTTAGAAAAGAATATACCTCAAGTTGAAGACAATAGGTGGTACTTTCGTTTGGAACTCATAGAGCATGAAATCGACACAGTTCCTAGACATTCTGTCTCCTTAAGATAATCAAGAACCAGTATCCGTTTATAAAGAAAGTGTTAAAAATATCATGGCTAATGATTAATGTGTTAGTGAAAGCAGTAAGATATTGTATGCAAAAATAGTCGACGATATGTAGGACTGGAGATTAAAGATTAATTTCTGTATGTTAAATAGCTTATGGTCGAGTATGGATTCTGCCCGAACAATTACAAACTATGTCACTTTGTAATAAAGGCTATAATTGTTTGCAATTTAGTGCCCTGCACTTATCAGAGCCGTCAACCCCTTTCTCTTGGAATTGCATCAAAGAAAAAGTAAGTCCATTTGAAAACATTGACCTAAATACTTGGACAGGTTTAGTAACAGTATTGCATGAGCTTGTAATCTGTGGATAATTGAAATTCAGTCGATATCGAGAGGAAATAAGGATGTCAGCGAAACCGTGTAACCAGATTGATAATATTGAAACCCGAAATAAGATTAACCTTTTATTTTATTTAATAGTGAACTTTGTGTCAATTAGAAAAAATGTTCTACATGCTGGTTAAGTATCACACATCGGTCAAAATCACAATCAAATTGGAGAAAAAAGAGCCACATATTAAAGAGTCAACGAATTTTTTTAAGACACAGCTACCGGCCTAGTAACAACAAATTCCAACAGCAGAACAATTAAGCGATTAACTCAAGTAACAATTAAGTGAAAACAAAAGACAAACAAAACAAGTTTATCTACCATTGACATTGAAAAAATAACCCAGCCCGATATAGGCAATATTTTTGCCTTAAACACCGGCTGTGGTCACAAACTACTCGTTACGAAAAGAAACATCGCAGTACATTTGCATTTAATCGCTGTCGTGGCATTTGTTGGTGAAAGCATTGTAATTTCATAGGAAACGTTTCATATGAATGATGATAAATAAAGTATGAGCTATTGACGTAACGTATATTTGAAAGTTATTGTAAGGTACAGGGTTATTTGGGTCATGGGTTGTTCGAGATACCGTGGTCTCTAGCGAACAGGAATACTGGCTTAAATGAAGGAACACGAGTGGCTTTTAGTCAGCAAGTCTCACACGCCCATACGCTCTGCTCAGAGCGGGAGAGGTCACTTGATGATTTCCCATCCTAAAAAAAAAGATAAAGGGTTATTTGTGATCGCGAGTTATGTGTATAAGCAAAAAGTATTAAGGTGTATGTTCTCATTTCTGGTACACAAGCCTCTCTCTGTGAGAGGAAGTAACACGTGAAATCTACCACGCGTGCCAAGTGCGAGTTGGCGGATGTCACAAATGTTCGAATTTTTGGTTCTAACACATTCCGTAACATCAGTAGTGATGAAATGGCTGTTCACGGGATGACATTACGAATACTGAAACAAGTAGACGGAGAGATAGGGACTTGTGATCAAATAGTTCAAAAAAATCTGGATTGCAATACATGCGCCTGTCTTGGATTTTTGCGAAGTCAAGTGCCTGTCTAGATTCGCCTATAAACTCATATATGTCGCAGCCGTCTCCAATTGGCCAAAACTGATCATGATAACCTAGCTAATAAGAATATAAACAGTGTGGTTTTGTTTTTAAAGGCTAAAGAGTGCAATATAAATTCTAAATGCCAAAACAATCCATTACCACGTATTCGCAGTATCGATAATAGTAGAATGGTGGTTTTCTTACAGGGAATTCCTTAAGCTTAATGGAAAGTCATAATAATATCCGATATCAGGAAATACCAAGTAATGCTAAACATAGCTTAGAAATCTTATGAAGGAAGTAAGTCCAGTTGTAACAGAATTTAAGATTAAACAAGAAGTAAGATCTTAATATTGCCTTAATCAAGAATACGGCATGATCTAAAGATAAGATGGAGCCCGCTCAGTCAGCTTCCTTTGATGATGGTGATGGTAATGGAACATCTGACCAAAAAGAGGCCAGTAGCATTAATAGAAAAGCGCTATGTCATCATAATGTAATAAAATGAAACCATTAAAATATACAGGATAATAGTTTTAAAGATCGAGGTGATCAAATATTGAAGATGAATACTATTGACTGTACACTTACCACTGACAATGATATTATTGATATACTTAGTTGTATTCAACAATTTATCAACAAGATGATCAATAGAATGTAGCAGCAAAACATGATTAGTGCTACATTAAGAATGTTGAAAACTAAAACTACCTATGATATTCATGACATACCTAAGATTATCTACAAACTAAACAGGATTTTGATAAGCGCAATTATAATGAAACTCAAGAATAAGCAAGGCCACAGCCAGAACAGTAGGAAAGAATATGACACAAAAACTAAGGCTGAACAAGATCGAGAGATAGAGTTACATGGTAATATTATCACTAAGTGCGACGTTGAATTTGTAATGCTGTACCTACGTGAATAAGTTTTTGAATTCAATTGTGAATGTGAGAAAAAGTTAAAAAGGAAATCTTCACCTAAAACAAACATCTTGCTTAAAAGGTGAACAACTCGTGTGTTGTTGAGATGACGGAATTTGGAATACCAAATTTGTCTAGAAAGGCTAGATTATTCATAGATAGATTCGTATGGTGGTAGATTGTGTATTTACAAATACCATTGTATATTGTAAATATCTCAAACAAAACATAGAAACTACGTAAAAATAATACAGCTTTCCAAAACTCTAATTAAGAACATCATAACGTAAAAGTTAGAGAACTCCAAAGATAAAGAGACGAAAATAATGAGATCGACTGCGATTGGCGAACGAGTCATAAAATAATAATCGTTGCTAATAAAAATTACATCGATGTTAATCGACCTTAAGTTGACCAAATGGGTCTCCATAAAGTGGCATTTAGTACAAACCTTGAAGTAAAAAAAAAAACGCATTCTTTGCTTTAGCGGTATCTTCAACGCCACATGCGAACGAGGTGTTTACTGATGTCACGTAAATAATACATCTCACAAGTAGAGTTCACCGTGCAACTACCATAAATATAATTTCCCGGCATCAACCGCTCGATAAATACCCGCCAGACACACCTGTTTGGGCTGAGGGTCCTCCCTTTTCTATGGAGGATGAGTGTAATCTGTGGACGATTTGATCAGGTTCAATCATAATCTGTCCTAGTTACCTTTCATAGTTCAATCGTTAGCATCATTCGATTTATAATATTTACTAGCTTTCCGCCCGCGGCTTCGCCCGCGTATAGTTCGGTTATATCGCGCTTCTTAGATTTCCCTCGGGAATATCAATTTTTCGGGATACAAGGTAGCCTATGTTCTTTCTCATGGTCTAAAGATTGTCTGTGCCAAATTTCATCAAAATCGGTTGAGAAGTTTAAGCGAGAAAGCGTAACAGACAGACAGAGAGATAGATAGATAGACAGACAGACAGAGTTACTTTCGCATTTATAATATTAGTATGGATTTACATTTGTCATTTTGTTATTTATAATAAGGAAGCATAACATGGCATTGTCTCTGCTACTTTGAACTTTTTTTTTATAAATTATAAACTAGCTCTTGACCGCAATCCCGCCTGATGGTAAGCAGTGACGCAATCGTTGATGGTAAAGCGCACTAGTTTATTAAGAGCCTATTCACTCTAGCCTTGAAGACACTCAAATTGAAGTCTGACGGAAACACCGCCGCTGGCAAATTGTTCATCAAAAGCAGCCTTGTTTCGCCCACTGCTGAGCATAGCCCTTTTATGCCATCCCTCCCATTACATTTTGAACTGACCCATCAATAATACCATTACAAACAGTCTCAAGTCTCAAAGCTACAGCAACTCCTACAGTAATAATTATGCCAGTAACCACAATACAAATTACCTTATTCACCTTGAATAAATCATTTAAATCATTTGCTTTATACATTGCTTTAAGTCACTGATCACTTTCAATCCGTAAGGCATTAATTAATTATTTATTATGTAGTATCTAGATTATAAATCGCTTTTATTATTCTCGAGAGCGACACTTTAAAACCTGGTTACTTAGCCTCTTTATGCTACTTTCTTCTTGACTACTCGTCCAGTAACACTATCTTTATTTTAGGAAACAATATAAAATGTCCTGCAAGGTTGTAAGTGGCGTCATGTGATGTTAGAGGAGGTATCTGCTAAGACGCAAGCTAAGCTCATATTTATGCATAATCTCAAGCCCCTCCATCAGCAAATCCTCGTGAAATATCTAAGAATCTACACTAACAAGTTGCTAAATCATACAAAACATAACCCAGCTTATCTTTGTATCTGTACATTTTTTTTTAAATTGTTATTTGAATTATTTCAATTTTAATTACAGTATCAGAGCACTCAAATATTGATTTATGATTTCATTGTTTTGTTGTGAAGGTTGTTTGTAAGGTTTGTAGTAATGAATTCAGCCTATGGCGTTCCACTTTTAGGCCATTACCAGGCAGCGCCATAACACCCTGTCCTCTGTCTTCCGTTTTCTACCTATCACAGCTATTTAATTATGGTCATCAGTTATGTTTAAATGTGGAGTGTCCCGCACTACAGAAGCTAATAAATTGGCGTTTAGTTGAACCACTGTCTTATCCTCGGGGAAATGCAAGCGTCATGTTGTTTTGTTTATAAAATGTAACATAAGGCGTAAACAATTGGCTCAAGGACTCGTTTAGTTACATACAATTGAGTTTGTCACGATTTACCCTCGATTAAAGTTTAATTACTGCACACTGCCAAGTGTTGCCGCGTGTAAAGCATATTATTATGTTCATTTCATAATATGTAATGCATTTATTCAACTTGGGTTTACCGAAACTGCGACAGAGATGTAAGGCTAGAGAAAAACAGTAGGCATCAGAGAACCATGAGTCGAATACCTGATTACATGAGTCAATTTCAAGTATTAGGTTAGAAAATGTATCAACACTTTACTTAGAAGGAGCTCTGGGTAGGATATGTTCCCGCTTTTATCTCGCACTTATATTTTAACAGTTGTGAGAGGGTGTAATAGTAGGAATAATACCAAATAAATAGTAGATTAGTAGCCAAGGGTGCAATTGATGTGCACACCCGAGCTAACTACTCTTCTTTACATCTCGATTTGGCATTTCAAGAATTAACAATATTTAATTAAAGTTACTATTCCCGCCTTTTTTCATCTTTTCTTTTTTAAATTATGTTTTCAAGAACGAAATTGAACTTCGCCGTTCGATATTTAAAATTGATGACTATTATACTCATGCGAAGACAAGGCTGAATATCGAAGCGACCTCTTTTGTCATTGGGCTAATTGCATGATGTCTATTGCCAGTATCGCCAGTATGATGTTAGATATACGCGAACTTTTTGAAAGAGTAAAGAGTTTTTTTTTTAAATTACTTACCGCCCGAGGGTTTCTAGGTACATTATAACCGTAGAGCGCCAATTGGTCACCCACAAGCCCAATTTGGGGGTAAGTAATAAGGACCTACTTACCGAATATGAGAGGTTTAAAAGCATATTTATTAATGTCAGCCTCATTTTTGCTCACAGGAAAAAGATGAAGCGTATTTATATTATAGATCACTGTCAACGAGCTTCATAATAAAGGTGAATGCGCACTTGTAGCCTGAAACTCATGTTTTCTGTTAGATTTGTACTATCTACAAGATCAAGTCTGATATTATTTTTGCTCATCATGCAAATCAAACTTAGAAAGATGTATTGAAGATTTTAATGATTATAATTCTGTCAATACGCAGCTGTTACAGTCGCCAATCAAAATTTCAACTGAACCTGACACTGATCAGAAATAACTGACCGCAAAAACGAATTTACAGTTTGTATTTAAAATACCTGTGATCAGTGGACTGCTTTAGTACGTGATAAAAACACCCAGTATAGCAAACATTTCGTGCCAATTTAAGTAAATGGCTGACAGATCCAATAATAAAAATTTACTTAATATCATAAAATTTTATTATTGGTCCTGATTTTAGTCTTCTTATTATGATAAGGAAGAGTTTAAGATCAATAAATTATGCAGTATTTATTTTACATACATAAATTAAATAAATTACAATCTGCAATTCTTATTCTTAATTTAAATAAATAAATTCGAGAGAAAGGAAAGCCTTGAATACGTTGCAGTTATTAAATAATATCGATACATTTGTGACAGCTAGACGAATAAGGAGGAAACAGAGGAAAGTTTAAAATGTCAGAGAACTTAACAAGAATAATATACAATATGTAAAGAAAACCCTGTCCGATCCGTGAAGGTATTATTAGGTATCGATAACTGATTCTAATAATGCCCACAAAGACAGGCTAAACTTAAAAAAAAATCCCCCTAAAAAAATAAATATCATTTCGCAAAAAGAGGTAACTTAAAACATGTGCGATAAGCAACCCTTTCCGCGGGCGGCGGGGGGCAGGGCACGCGGCGCCTGTGACGTGGTCGCGTCGCTATTCGCTTATAATAATACCGGTGTTGTCACTTTTTTTAAAAGTTACCAAATTTCGGGGAAATTGGAATTAATTCCCGGGAAAAAAGGATTATTTCAAAATTCATCATTATTGTTACTATTTTAGAGATTATTATAGAGATTGCTTGCATTAGGAGTACAGGATGGCGAAAAATAATTCTTTTACTAGTATTGTTTTTGTTTATCCAGCCGTCATTTTGCAATATACCTTTTGACTTTGTTGTCTACAGTAAATACCATTGAGTCTAAACTAATGGCTTGGTTTTGACGTAATCCTCCCACGAGTTACCAAGTAAATCAAAGGAGATGCGTATGACCTTTAGGCAGTTTTATATGACCAAAACTACCTTTTAATGCCATGCTCCCTCATCTCCGAAATGAACCTGGCTCAAACATAATTACAATTCTAAATCAGTATCAAAAGCGCCAGGTCCCGACCATGTGGCACCGTTTATTTTTATACTCGCTGCTACTCTGACAGTGATGTTTACCCCTAGCTATTTTAGGAGATGCATCCAACACGTGTAAGTATTTACCTTACGAAAGACTCAGTTTGAACTTCGGAATGCACGATTGTAGGTATTTAACAAAGAGCGGAAATTTTTGAAGTTTTGTACCTTTTCTACTTTTTCTCGGCCACAACTGAACATAGCCCCCAATGGCTTTCCATGATGACCGGACTTGTGCAGCCCGCATCCATCGGCTTTTCGAGACTGTCAGAGGGTCACCTTATTGGTGACCTACGCTGCGTCTTCCGGTACGGGGCCGCCACTCCAGAACCTTACTGCCCCGTCGGCCATCGGTTCTACGAGCAATGTGCCCCGCCCACTGCCACTTAATTTTAGCGACTCGAAAAGCTGTCGGTGACTTTGGTTCATCTGCGGATCTCATTTCTGGTTCGATCGCGCAGAGAAACTCCGAACATAGCCCTTTCCATTGCCCTTTGTGTGACTTTGACCAATAGGTCAAAGCGGTCAAACCAATAGGTTAGAATATCGTCAACATGATTATCGCTTTTTTTATAAACAAATAACTGGTAGGTACTGAGATACTTAATTTGAATCATCAATCTTCATTTCTTATTATTTGTTTCTATTCAATAACAATTAAAAAGGACTCAAATATGTTAGTGTCTAGAAAACATATTTTTCCTTCCATGTTCATCAAACAATACGATTCGGTAGAATTCGATCGCGTAACCGCGGATGTTGTGTTAACAGCCAGAGAGAAAACAATCAGCCGGTCACGGAAAAATAGTAAACAATTGAGAAAAAAAGCAGCATTTTTAGAAAACAAAATCTCCCCTATTATCCGAATAATTACCGGATATAATTAACAGATGACACTTACATCACAGATTGGATGATGCCATAATGATAAAACAGTGAAACTTCTAAATTATTTACAGTCAATTTAAATCTAAAAATGGTAGCAGAAATTAACATTGCAAATGATTGCAAAATGGCGGCTACCAATTTAGGCGGGTAGTTAGCGCCATGTCAAGGCGATTTTAGAATTAGTTTTTGCACGTTGTAAGAATTGCACAAATGTCGTCGGAAAAAAGATTCTCTTGTACTAACTTCGTTTAGCTGTGATTTCTACTCGGACAATAAGCCTAGCTTGTGTAGAATTTTTATAAAGAAATCCTTCTTCATTGACGAAATGCTAATTAGTTGACTAATTTAGTTGTTTTGAGGCTTCATTCCCTATGGTCTAATTTAGTTTACGGATAGAAGCAACAGTTTACTTTGGATTCATGAACGCCTTTTTTTATAAAACAGTTGGCAACATTCCGGGGTGAGTTGCCAGTTTATAAAATTATTGGGATTTCCTTAGCAATGAAACTGAGCGACTAGGCATTGAGATTACAGTTTAATGACCTGCAGGCTTAAGATTCCGGTGTTAGCTAACCAGTCCTGCATTTTGTTCTTAGTTTCTTGTTATCTTCAGATAGAAAGAAAGATGATTCTTATTATTTCTTATCTTGCAAAATACCTACCTACATACGAAAAGTGACATTTGACCGGTTTCATGATCCGTAAATTGGTAGGTATTTCCAAACATTTCATTAATCGAGCAACACCAGGGCGAATGGTTAGAACGGGGATAATTGCCGAAATGGCGATTATTATTAGGCGAGGCAAAGTCCATAGAGGTAGGCCATGACATCGTCTGCCGGCAGAAGTTACCACCCACCAGACAATGTCTTGCCGCCAAGCGATTCGTCGTGTTCTGGCATGATGTCTGGTGAAGCCGTACGGAGGACGGGTCTGAGCAGTTGTGTTGCGATGTGTGGCGGGTACGATGCGCCAAATGTTGTTGTGTCGGTTGGTCGTGGAGAGTCTTCAGATCAATCTCCCTCTAGCGCAGCTTCGTTTGGTCGTGTTGGTCTTGGGTTTAACATTGCATCACCTCGCTCAACTGCCGTCATCCTTCCAATTCCTTAGTTTTTTAAGTGAATAGGCTTAATAAACTAGTGCGCTTTACCATCAACGATTGCATCACTGCTTACCATCAGGCGGGATTGCAGTCAAACACTAGTATATAATTATTAAAAAAAAAAAAAGAAAGAAATAGGTATGGAGGAAAAAGACATTTTGCGCCATTCTCCAAGAAATTGGTATCGGGCAGGAGAATGATTTAGGTACTTGTTATTTGAGACTGTAGGTAATCTGGTGTCTTGAAAGAGGAAAATGATTTTTCTACTTAGAAATGTAAACTCCAAGAAAAAGTATACTCCAAGTACTACCTACCTGCTTGCGATAGTTATTACGTTCAAGTACATCGCTGTTGATCTCACGATCGAAATTCCTGCATGTGTAGGTTTGAAGATATGTTGGTAGGTAACAAATGTCGGAGAAGAGATTATCCCCTCCATACATCGGTTTGTACGTAGGTACATATCGGAATTCTACTACGGATTGAGATTACTTACATTACGCACACAAACAAACACAATACAGCGATGTTTATTGGAGGATAGTGTATCACAATAGGTTACGAATTTCGGCATGCCGGGCATTGTTTGGGATTCAGAGATGCAGTCATAATAATAGGGATGCTGGGATCGGAATTTGTGACAACACTATTATTACTATCGTCATCGCAGTTCGTAGTGTTCCTACATTAAACATTTTCTGCGGTTAAGCAACAGGCATCATCAGTAGTCGAAAAAAGTATTTTTTATCGCCATTGTTTGAGGTCTTTAATAGGGGCACCGACCATTTATTACCTACCTGCCAACCAAAGCAACGGTAGCGGTGATGCTCTGCCACAAAATCTCACAAAACTGGCAGAACAGGGGACAAAAACCTCTAAATTTCTATAATTAGCGAAAATACTGACGCCTTTGACCACTAAAATGCAAATTCCACAACCAACCGGTTTGAAAAGTAATGTTTTTTTAAGAACCAATGTTTAGAACAGCCGTCGTCTAAATTCAGCCAGGTAATATAGATCGGTAGTACATACGACCTACTTCGAGTTCTAGATACAGATTATACAATAGAAGCCAGTGATACGAACAAGATATTTTTTTCCGCGAATGGCTGTATATCTAAGCGTACCTCAGCAAAGCATGGAAAGTACAGTTAAAATAACTAAAATACTCACGAGACTCCGGACAGCACACCACGAGATGCTTAGAAAGATTACGTTTTTTTAACGTTTTAGACACTGTTTATGACACACAGATTGTTCAGTTCACTATTTTGGTGCACTAAATGTTTTTATTAGTATGTTTAATGAGTTATTTGTGTTTATTCACAGCTGAGTTCTATATGCGGTTCACGGTTTGGGTCGGCGGGGAGCGACAATCAACCTCCGTACGTGGAAACAACGCGGCGCGGCGCGGCGAACTGACGGGGAGCGAAACGAAACGTCATCATTGCGCGCGATCTCCCACTCTCCCGTGCGTTCGGAATTATGGTCAGATGGTTCATGTTATTTTCAAAACATTGTTACCTACTTCAAAGTGCGTGTTTTAACAAAGAAAATAATACTGTAACATTTAGAATACTTTTGGTAAGGAACAGCAAAACAGACGTATCCCTATCCTAACAACTTTTGAATTTTTCCTGATGTTTATTTACTCTATACTCTATATGTAGGTATTTTTAAACGTGCATATGCATACATTTTTGACGTTTGAACGTTAATTATCTGAAATGTCAAGTAGGAGGGCTATTGTAGGAATGTTGCTAACTATAGTATGTCTCATAATATGTAATTAGTTCATTAGTTGACTTCACTCAAAGAGTATAATAATAATAGGACTTCACTTGTGGGCCAGATTCTAGTCAACATGCACAGTAATGTTTGTTGATACCTACATGAACATTATGAACAATGTCGCAGCACTGACTTAGTGTTCTGAACAGACCAAATATGCTGCATTTATCTGGTTTTTAACCGACTTCAAAAAGGAGGAGGTTACTCAATTCGACCGTATATAGGGTTTTTTTTTTCCTATGTTGTTCGCGCATATCTTCGTCGTTTATGACCCGATTTTGGTAATTCTTTTTCTGTTGGAAAGAAGACGTTCCCAAGGGTTTGATGGTGGAAGACCAGAGAAAACAAGGGAAACTTTCAAAAAATGCAGGGGGGCTAGTGCATTTCTTAGCATTTTTATTAAGTATTTTAAGGCACTACAATTTAATAAAGGTCTGGAGTAGATCTGATGATGGAGCCGGGAGACAGTCGAAGGAACTCCTCAACAATTCACAGCAGCTACCTTGTGTTTGGGCTCGATTAATTTGTATTGATAAGAACTTTACACCTAGATGAGTTGTGACTCTCATAAGAGCTCTGATGATGAAGACAAAGGACAGTTCCGGGAACTCCTCAACGGTTTACAGTAGCTACTTTGTGGTTGGACTTCATTCATTTATATTGATGAGACCTTTGCACCCATTGGGTTAAAATAATGGTCTGCAGTAAATTTGATGATGAAAACCATAGGCAGTTGAGGGAATACTTACCTACGGGTAGAAAAAAAATTAAAGTAAACAAAATTACGTCGTTTCCCAACTATATTTGCGTCAGCTTCCAGTCTGACCGGATGCAACTGAATACATAGTACTTTTAACAACTAAAAAGTGTAAAATAAAATCTTTTTTACAAAAAAACAACCGACTTCCAAAAACCACTACAAAGTGAAAAATAACTAATTTCGGAAGTCGGTGTCAAAAAACGAATATTCAAAACCAAAGACACCGCGGCTTCCTAAATTAGTTATTTTTCACTTTGTAGTGGTTTTTGGAAGTCGGTTGTTTTTTTTTGCAAAAAAGATTTTATACTCATTGATATGGGCGTACCCATGGGCAGGAGGGGGCAGCTGCTCCCTCCTGGAAATCCTACAGAACATGTATGAACTCCCCTAATTACTAACCAAAGTATAAACGAGGACTTATCTCTAACTTTTAAATACACTGACAAAATGTATGGTGTAAGTAATTGCCAAAAAACCGCGTGCGACTATAGCGCACAAAGATTAAGTAGGTACCTATTCACTCTAAAAATTTTGACTTGCATAGATCCGCAGAACAACCAAATTCACCGACATAGCTCTTCGAGTCGCTAAAATTAAGTGGGGCACATTGCTCGTAGAACCGATGGGGCAGTAAGTTCTAGAGTGGCCTCCGCGTACCGGAAGACGCAGCGTAGAGAGGCCCCCAACAAGGTGTAGCGATAACCTGGTGAAGGTCTTAGAAAGCGCGGACAGCAAAAGACCGGTCACTGTGGAAAGCCTTGGGGAGGCCTTTGTCCAGCAAAGGACCTCTATAGGCTAAAGAAGACGAGAAAGTTTCAACTGTCAACCTGGTGACAGACAAACAGACGGACAATAATAGGGCGCGGACATTTGTCTCTACCGCGGCCCTTTCATGCAGAAAGTATAGAAGCGTCGCGAACTCGCGACGCAAAACGTACAGAAGAGACGGACGGCCTGTCTGCCCGGTGTTTCGGTGTGTGCAGCGCCTAAAATCGCTTGCGGCTTATCTACATTGGGCTTCCCCACAGAAGAGATAAAAGATACTATCTATTCTGTGGGCTTCCCGCTGCAGCGATGATTCCGACGCGTGTTTTTGCAAAGTGATGTAAAACTAAAATCTTTATAAACTAGTGCTCGACTGCTATCCCGCCTGATGGTAAGTAGTAATGCAATCATTAATGATAAAGCGCGCTAGTTAATTAAGCCTATTTACTTAAAAAAACTTAGTGAATAGGAAGGAAGACGGCAGTTGAGCGAGGTGATACAATGTTAAACCCAACAGCACGACCAACGATTCTGCGCCAGAGGGAGACTGATCTGGAGACCCTCCACGACCAAACTCTCGACACAATAACATTTGGTGCATCGTACCCGGTGCACATCGCAACACAATTGCTAAGACCCGTCCTCCGTACGGCTTCACCAGACATCATGCCGGAACATGACGAATCGCTAGGTGGCAAGACTTTGTCTGATGGGTGGTAACTTCTGTAATATTGATATTTGATGCACCCAAAATCGTTACCGTAGTCAGTACCATCACTTTTTTGTTTTGTGCAGCAATGAATTTATGCTTCTCCTGTGGAAAATCAAATTACTGCGATCCCCAACCCGCATGCAAAGAGTGGGGATTGTGGCAAACCCCCCAACTTGGGGGAGGCCTCTGTCCAGAAGTGGACATCTATAGACTGAAGAAGAAGAATGAATAGTCCATTACGACGAATTATATTATCAAATACAACCGAGTGAGACTCTAATTGAAAAACGTGAATTTTTCTCAGCGACAATGCGCGGGCCGTGATTTTGTTGGTACACATTTCAACACGACATCGTGGCAGACCCAGGCGGAGATGGCGGGATGAGCTCCATGGTAATTGCTTAACACAGGATATATAGCAATGGGTTTCGTTTTAACAGTTCAACAACATTCATTGCGGT
>JADWQK010002054.1:600000-1081446 GCA_017933935.1 Sesamia nonagrioides | reverse complement strand
TAAATGCGAAAGTAACTCTGTCTGTCTGTCTGTCTGTCTGTCTGTTACGCTTTCCCGCTTAAACCTCTCAACCGATTTTGATGAAATTTGGCACAGACAGTCTTTAGACCCCGAGAAAGAACATAGACTACCTTTTATCCCGGAAAAATTTGATGTTCCCGAGGGAAACCTAAAAAGCGCGATATAACCGACCTCCACGCGGGCGAAGCCGCGGGCGGAAAGCTAGTATATATATAAGAAAGGCATGGCATCTTTACATGATATCAAACGATATTGGAAGGGTTTTTTAATCCTATCTCTTTATGTTAGGAAGTTATGAGGAAAAACACCGCCTGTCATAGGCTACTATCATTCTAGTCGCACAAAGATATTGAAGACATTTATCGGATGTTGGCAAGTAACGTGACGGGTAACGAGTAGTTATTAACGTATGTAGTGTGCTGCCACGTTTGTTATGATTTGATTTTAAGAAACACACGAAACCGAAAATTTGGTACCAATTTTTTAGTATTTTATTTTGAGTTGAAACCCTTCCGATATCGTTTGATATCATCTAAAGATGCCATGCCCTGAGTATGTATATACCCTTTTTGTTACACGTTGTATATTTTTATAATGGCCCCGATTCCCTTGCACATAAAATAAATTAAATTTAAGTTTTGTGCATCTCTTTCTTTCTATATCATTAAGAAAAGGACAGAATATAAAATGCCAGTTTGGACCTGTCAAATTAGTGCGCTCCTGACGTATACTGGCGTAATTATAGTCGCCATGTTTATAATCGCGTCTAAACTGTCTATGGAGTATCTTAATTTGACAGGATTAAACTAAAATGTTATCTTCTATCCTGTTCTTAACGAATTGGAAAGAAAAAGATGCACTTAACTTTAAATTAGTTTAGTTTGTGAACAACAGAATCGGCGCCAGTGACTCTTTAATTTTATCAAATAGGTATATTTTATTTTTAATATTTGTGGTTACAACGACAATAAAAATAAGTTTTCTGTGAAAAAGTCTACTGTTTACCTATGTGTATGACGGATCATATTATACAATCCGCTGGCAGAAAGAAGGACAGACAGGGTAGGCTTAGTAATATCCAAAGGGTGTCAACGGATCGAAGGGGCCGACGGGTTCTCGAGTGGAGACCACGCACCGGAAGACGCAGCGTGGGTAGGCCCCCAACAAAGTGGGCCGACGACCGGTTGGTGAAGGTCGCAGGTAACCACTGGACGCGGGAGATGCAGGACCGGTCGTCGTGCAGATCCTTGGGGGAGGCCTATGTTCAGCAGTGGACGTCTTTCGGCTGAAATGATGATGATGTCAACGAAACCCTAAACAGGTGATGCGTATATCGATCGGTATTAAACGGGCAGTAATCACGACGAAACTGCTACCGAACAAACGAAAAACCCATCCCTCTTTGTCCTATCTAAAGATCTCCCTCAGGCTCGACCACTAAATATAAAATATAGTTACAGTCTTCATATTCCTTTTATTTTTATTCCCTAACAAACGTTATTACATTCAGTTGTTCATAACAGTTTAGTCGTTCAGTGGTGACTGCATTGAATTTAAAAAAGCACTTTCTATTTTATGTCCTCTTGGCTAGACTAGTTTTAGAATAGAGACTTTGCAAGCGTAAATACTCGATTAAGGTTATAAAGTAAACAGGGATTTTGATTTGACTTTAAAAATTAAATAGAAAAGAACGGATTTTTAAATAAGGCTTTACAATTAAGATTGTATCATACCCTCACTAAGAATGTTAATTTTAAAGCTTAGCTTAGCTTAATTTGAAAGCCCGGAAAAATTCGTCAGTGATCACACTTGAACTACGGCAAGTCGGCAATCGCCCTTACTCTCATGCTACTTTATGTGGGGTCGGCGCACCACCTTTCGGTATTACAACAATCCTATATTCTTTTCAGGTCCAATATCTCTCCGTCTGCCCTTTCGGTATTGCAACAATCCTATATTATTTTCAGGCCCACAATCTCTCCGTCTGTCCTTTCGGTATTGCAACAATCCTATATTCTTTTCAGGCCCAAAATCTCTGGCTGCTATGATTCAAAGTAGAACGTGTAACAAATTATCAATTAGTAACAAAATACAGCTCGGTGCATTAACGACATAACCCCACATAATGTCTTCGTTATTAAATCCCAGGGCTATCATTATAAACGTACCATTCGACTGAACTTATTGCGTTACCTGCGTGCTGTAAAACGTTTTATAGCTCAAGTAACGACCTCCTTGAGCACCCTCTACTATTTATCTCAGAGTACTGGATGTCTGGTCGTATATATACAATATGTAAAGAAAACCCTGTCCGACCCATAAGGATAATAAAGGTTAGGTAAACACTTGACCAAATATAATATAAAATTTTACATAATCATCATAGTAACAATACTAATGAATTTTGAAATAATCTTTTTTCCCGGGAATTAATTCCAATTTCCCCGAAATTTGGTAATTTTTAAAAAAGTGACAACAACGGTATTATTATGAGCGAATAGCGACGCGACCACGTCACAGGTACCGCGTGCCCTGCGCCCCGCCACCCGCAAAAGGGTTGCTTACAGCACATGTATTAAGTTACCTCTTTTTGCGAAATAATATTTATTTTTTTAGTGGGATTTTTTTTTAAAGTTTAGCCCGGCATTGTATCCATTAGTAGAATCAGTTATCGATACCTAACAATACCTTCACGGATCGGACAGGGTTTTCTTTACATATTGTATACATACTAGCTTTCCGCCCGCGGCTTCGCCCGCGTGGAGTTCGGTTATATCGCGCTTTTTAGATTTCCCTCGGGAATATCAAATTTTTCCGGGATAAAAGGTAGCCTATGTTTTTTCTCAGGGGCTAAAGATTGTCTGTGCCAAATTTCATCAAAATCGGTTGAGAGGTTTAGGCGGGAAAGCGTAACAGACAGACAGATAGACAGACAGAGTTACTTTCGCATTTATAATATTAGTATGGATATCAACGTCAACAATAAATTGTTAATTAATTAACAGGACTGTGTGTTTTATAAAAGTAATTTTTATTCAGACTTCATTTTCAACTATTCTAGGAGATATAAATTTAATTAGCCCAAGGTTCAAACTTCAAAGGCATATTCAATGAAGTCTATTAAAAGTGAAAAACCGAACGGCGTCAACAGTTACGTGGAAAATTCAATAAATATATCTATTTAAATAAGTAATGAACACCAAGCTGTTCATTTTTAGATCACACAATAATAATAGACACATCAACAGATGTTCTGAGTTAACTTTGAAAAATGACATTCTTAACGTAAGTGCGATCAAAGGCGAGAAGCGAAATTCAGCCCATAAATATGAATAACTCTGAGAAAACTTCACACTCGGGGATCACAAAATATACGAACAAGTCGTGTTTCCAAACAAATTTATATCATGGCTCCTCGTAGGACTTTCAGTAATATTTATAAATAATAATATAACAGCCCATTCTTCTTCATATGGAAGGACACTACATCAAAACATTTGTTATGAACTGTAACGGGACTTTTGAAACCATAAGCACAACGAGAACAAACATTTGCGTTAACATGATTAAAACCAGCGAATATGTATGAGGTGACTTATAGATGTCGGGGCCTTAGGCATGGGTGCGCCACGGATGTTAATGGAACCGAGTGGCCTGAACGGGCCTGTCTACCCTCTGTTTATACAAACAACACGCAAATATGTGACCAGTACTAATTGAACGTGTGTTTATACGTATACTAGGGTTGTAACGGAGCTTCGCCTCCGCTTCCGTTACTGCGGAAGTTCCGCAAGAAATCGTATCTTCGCTTCCGCCTCCGCTTCCGCACAATTTTTGCGGAGTTATAACGGAGGTTTATTTAGGTATTTATAAAATAAACTAGCTTTCCGCCCGCGGCTTCGCCCGCGTGGAGTTCGGTTATATCGCGCCTTTTAGATTTCCCTCGGGAACATCAAATTTTTCCGGGATAAAAGGTAGCCTATGTTCTTTCTCAGGGTCTAAAGATTGTCTGTGCCAAATTTCATCAAAATAGGTTGAGAGGTTTAAGCGGGAAAGCGTAACAGACAGACAGACAGACAGACAGACAGACAGACAGACAGACAGACAGACAGAGTTACTTTCGCATTTATAATATTAGTATGGATAACGCGCAAGCTGCCATGCTCGATAACCGTCCGGCCGCGTTTGAGCCCGAAATGGTCAAGAATCAACTAGTGCGAGACGGGAATACATCAAATACAATTTGTATCTCCTTAATTTTCATTACTAGAAAGTAATATTTTTTACTAACCGTACTACTATTAATACCTATACGTATTTAAAATAAAAATTTTGTTTTAATTAACCATAAATTTTAATTTTTTCTATATCTACATTCACCTGCGCATCCGCGGAGGTGAGACTCGTCACCTCCGCATCCGCCTCCGCCTCCGCTAACAGGCCTCCGTTACAACCCTAACGTAGACTATACTTAACCTACATCTTTGATAGGTTTTTATTTCCATCAGCTGGAAAAAAGGAGTGTTGGTAAAATGAATGAAAAGTGACATTTTCTTTGTGGCGGCGTCAAAACGTGGACTTTATATTATACCAAATAATAGTGACAGCAAGAAAATGCATAGTACAGCATTCATTTCAGGAGAGCTCGTGTTTTATATTTAGGGATAAACATGAGCGTGGCTTCTTTTCTCAGATGTTCCAGATTTAAAATGGGATCCTTTTTGTAGATACCATTTCTTGCTTTCAATAGATATAAGCATATCTGTAACGGTTGCTATTAAATTTTTTTGTGTGCAGCTGTTTTGTTTACTGCAATGGTGCACTACGGGCTTTCAAAATACAATACTGGAATAAGTTTAATTGAAGAAAAGTTTAACGTAACGGAAAAGGCAAGGAAACTTCAGAACAAAAACTTCATTCTGTAATGGACATGATCTGTTTTTGAACGTTTTTGTTCATTTTTATTTTGTATTTAATTGTTTTAATGACAATATTTTGTCTTAAATTTTTAGTTCTTTGAATGTTTAGATTTTTTTTCGAAAATTCAGAAAATTTGCGTAACTTTACCACAATCGCCTTTTCTTACTCTGATTTGCAAACATACGCTCGAATTTATTCACGCAGGCAGCATCGAGTGCTAATGTCGTTACATTTACAACATAATTACCTATGTAAGTTAACAAGAACATCAAGCTCAACCAACAGGTTTCTCTCTGCCAAAGTATCATATCCAACTAAATATAAATTTAAAAATAAAATGTTACTAGACGAAATACATTAAAAATATGATGACAGACGCTGGAAGGCAAAATCTTACATTAAAAATCTATCACACTGAATAAATTCTTCCTAACTCCCAAATCAGACCTAAGTTTGTACTTTATGTGTCAATGTCCGAGATGGCTTCTGATAGGGATGCATGGAAGAAAAAGACATTGTTGCGCTGACCCCAAATAAATTGGGATAAGGGCAGGAGAATGATGATGATGATGATGATGTCCAGTCATGGGACCTGTTAAGGCAAGAAATTTTTCTTTTTTTAAAAAGTTTGCGTTTATTTTAAGCTACGCTTGCCGCAGTTGAATGGGTGATCATTTTTTATATACCGACACACCTATATTCCTCCGGTTGATCTCAGCTGTCATTTGTGGATATTTGACAGTCGTTAGGGGTCTGAAAGTATGACAAGTAGTCTACCTAGGTGTATCGTATTACTTCGTAACTAGATTGTGGATGTCAGATAGTTTATCCATGTATATTTTTTTTTATATGTATTATGAACTAGCGCTTGACCGCAATCCTGCCTGATGGCAAATTGTTCCAGTCCCTCGATGTACGCGGTATAAAGGAGGAGGCGAAACGCTTCGTCCGGGTCGCAGTGGTGTCAACAGCGTAAGGGTGGAAACCAGCCGTACGACGGGTCGTCCGATGGTGGAACGGAGATGGGGGAATTAAATCATGCAATTTCCTCGCACACTCCCCAAAATGCATCCTATAGAACACCGAAAGGCTGGCTACTCTACGCCTGTGCTCTAGGCTTTGGAGACCATCTCGAGTTAGCTGCATCCGGTTACACTGGAAGCTAATCCCAAACGTAGTTGGAAAAAGGCCTAGCTTAGGCTGTCTGCCTCGCCTTTTTCATCATCATTTCAACCAAAAGACGTCCACTGCTGGACCTAGGCCTCCCCCAAGGATCTTCACGACGACCGGTCCTGTGCCTTCCGCATCCAGCGGTTTCCCGCGACCTTCACCAGGTCGTCGGTCCACCTTGTCGGGGACTACCCGTGCTGCCGGTGCGTGGTCGCCACTCGAGAACCCATCTGCCCCATCGGACATCAGTCCTACGGCCACCACTCTTAAGTGCTGCAATTCTTCGGGATATGTCGGTTATTCTCGTTCTTCTGCTGTTCTGCGGATCTCCTCTTTCCTGATTTGATCACGAAGTTGTACAAAAAGAACATTAAACCAAGTCATTCACATGCACACTACAAAAAATGTATGAAGATAGTTTAATACAGCTGTAGCACTGAAACCTACAATATAGCGAATAAAGTCTGATATCGATCAACTGTACATTCCCAGGAGTAAGTCCCGCTATTGCAGTTGTCATTTTAATACAGCTGTAGCACTGAAACCTACAATATAGCGAATAAAGTCTGATATCCATCAACTGTACATTCCCAGGGGTAAGTCCCGCTATTGCAGTTGTCATTTTAATACTGCTGTAGCACTGAAACCTACAATATAGCGAATAAAGTCTGATATCGATCAACTGTACTTTCCCAGGGGTAAGTCCCGCTATTGCAGTTGTCATTTTAATACAGCTGTAGCACTGAAATCTACAATATAGCGAATAAAGTCTGATGTTGATCAACTGTACATTCCCATGGGTAAGTCCCGCTATTGCAGTTGTCATTTTAATACAGCTGTAGCACTGAAACCTACAATATAGCGAATAAAGTCTGATATCGATCAACTGTACATTCCCAGGGGTAAGTCCCGCTATTGCAGTTGTCATTTTAGTAGAAACTAGTTTAGTACAGTTGCTTGCAGTAAATCAGGTTAAGTGACGTGGTTAATATGAGACGAGCATTCGTATTTAAGCAGAGTATGTATATTAGGATAAGGCAGAGTTGCAAATAGATATAAATGGAAATGCAAATGTTGTTGGTTGTTTCTCTACAGGGAATTCAATGGCTACGTTTGATTAAATGGTAAGGTATGACATAAGTGAGTCTCGTGTTTTATACAGCTTAGAAGTAGGTATACAATATGTAAAGAAAACCCTGTCCGATCCGTGAAGGTATTGTTAGGTATCGATAACTGATTCTACTAATACCCACAAAGTCATGCTAAACTTAAAAAAAAATCTCCCTAAAAAAATAAATATTATTTCGCAAAAAGAGGTAACTTAATACATGTGCGCTAAGCAACCCCTTCCGCGGGCGGCGTTGGGCAGGGCACGCGGCACCTGTGACGTGGTCGCGTCGCTATTCGCTTATAATAATACCGGTGTTGTCACTTTTTTTAAAATTACCAAATTTCGGGGAAATTGTAATTAATTCCCGGGAAAAAAGAATTATTTCAAAATTCATTAGTATTGTTACTATGATGATTATGCAAAATTTTATATCATATTTGGTCATGTGATTACCTAACCTTTATTATCCTTATGGGTCGGACAGGGTTTTCTTTACATATTGTACAGTGTGACGAATAGGGTTAACTTAAAACATTAATTAAAACCACTTTTTATAAATTTACTTATTTTAAACATACACAATTAAAATAATTAATAACATTTAACATTCCAGTCACCACCTTTTTTGTTTTAGTATTTAACAATATTAATCTTAATTTGTAACATTACTATAAAGTTTCTGTTGAATTGTTGATACCATCGGTCTGCGCGTGAGTCTTATTTATAAAAGGGCTTAGTTCATAAAAGGAAAGGTAGGTATATTAGTCTATGTAGCGGCTAAATAGTTTACACCTTAGATACATTTCAATTTAATAGGATTACTACAATCCTATTAAATATGGGAGTTTAGTAATCATGAGTATACTGTTAACAATGGAAAACATATATATATAAACTGCGTTCAATAGCTGTCAGTGTGTCTCTGTGTTCTCATGCCCCTAGTCGCCGCAAGAAAAGCTGTTGAACCTTCTGATAGTACCTATGTTACGCTATTACGCTGCCGGTCGACATTGCGTTGTGGTCCACACGCGCTTCAAAGACTTGGCATCACACATTGTCACCAGCCAGGAGTAGTGATGCCCCAAAGCTCACGCCCCGTCTTATGAGATACTAGCGGCCTCCAGCGACTTCGTTCGCTTGGAGATAGTTATGCTCCAGTCCTATTGGTCGCAGCGTGAGGTTATATAGCTTAAATCCTTCCTGGATTAATGGACTATCCAACGCAAAGAGAATTTTTCAAATCGGACTACTAGTTCCTGAGATTACCGCGTTCAAACAAACAAACAAATTCTTCAGCTTTGTATATTAGTAAGGAGTATAGATAAGCCGTGAGTTCGAAAAAAGTTGGTACTTTACTTTGTATTACATAGTTACATCACTACTGCTTTCAAAATGCTGAAGAGAAACATTCAGAGGAAACCGTCATGTCCAAGAAGCAAAAATTACATCTGCCAAACTACATTGAGCCCCTCTGGTACATTACAGCCCACTCCCTCTCACAGTGGAAACCCCTGTGACCCAGCAACAGGAACATTATAGTCTGATTATGTATGCAGCAAATCTATAACAAAGTCTAAATGTTTATGTATAATCTCCATTTAGTTCCAGTGTCGCTATCATAAGCGTCTATCATCACGTTTTGTCGCTCGACAAGTAAATAATACTGGTAAGTCGGTCATTTAGTGAATGCTTGCCACTCAATGTAAATCAAGTTGTAGCAATTGTATTTACATAGTAAGCAATGATATTACCACTAGGTCTAAACCTCTACTACTGTCCATTGTCCAACCATGTTCTAATAGCCAAAGTTGTAATATGTATGCAATTAACTTAAATGTTTTCGTTGGTACACAAACCACCTTTGAGAAAGCAACATCTTTCCGAATACTCTTTTTCTGAGAAGAACTAAGAGTTAGATCAGACATTAGTACCGTAGGGTTTAGTTGGTAAGCACTAAACCCTACTATTCTTTCTAGGATCATCAGTCCGGGCGATAATTGTACATTCGTCGGACCCCTGACTGGTGTCAGCCCGGGCTTGAGAAGATTATTGGCTGATCTTACGTATATAACCACTTTATACCTTAAGTTAAGTCGTAACAAACTAACCCCAAACAATTTTCCGGAATCGAATCTCCGGAAATCACAATTGGCATTAGTATTCCTTGGGCACTTCCCTAAGGTACGAACGGCAAACTGCATACATTTGGTAAGTTATGTCTGACGTTTGACGTGTGTTCAAAACATCAAAATAAAGGCCAACAACGTTCAATGAAACAGCATGTCCTGTAGCTATTCACAAATGTGCAGAATTCAGATGACTAGTAGAGTAAGTACATAAAATAATGTTCAGAAAATCAATTATTTTTCTATAGTCTATTATTTCAACCACGGCTTTCATCATCACGATCACGATTACAAAAACTTTGCTCTACAGTAACACATTAGATCAATAGCACACAAATCTCTTAGGGCCGACTCCTACAATTTACCACCAGATGACATTGGGTAAAATTAATTCAAACAACTAATAATGAAGCAGACAAAATACAATCTCATAAAATGGAAGTAAGTATCAATGCTTCCATTGGTAAGCAGAACGATTGGTTTTGTTGATTGAGAACCGAGCACTAAAACTGTAAAAATCAACCAAATCGAAACAACACAATGTTATCAACAGAATATAATTCAGTTTCCACCACACCTTCCAACAAATATACTTGTTTCCTCCGTGATATTGTGCGAGGTAATCTGTGTGATTTACACGCCATCGAACCGCCGCGGGAGTGTGAGCTCGATTGATGGCGTGCGTTTGACTACAATCACATCACATCTCGTTTAGATAGATGACGGGTAGCGTGATCGAACGTTCACTGCCTTTATAAACCTTTGTTGGTATTGTTTACGAAAATATGGGAAAAGGTGATAAAGGGTGATTGGTTTCGATATTTAAAATGCGTCTAAAAGGTTTGTTCTTCATTAAGTTGAGGTGGATATAAAATTTAGAAACCAGCATCTCCTTATCTCTTAGGACAGACAGCATCCAACACAGCAATATGAACAGATGCATAGTATCGATTCTCTACCAAACTAAGCTATATTGGTTATAAATATATGTATGCGTTGATTCACTCCCTAAAGATTTTAATACTAAACCATATTAAATTTCTTTCTTTTGGCACTCAAAGTTTACAGAAAACACAGTACCTTTGTATGTACATGTTATTAAATTATAATTATGGAATATTCCTGTATATTTTTCTGTAATATTATAAATGGGAAAGTGAGTTTATTTATTTGTTTGTTCCGCTTTCACACCGTAACTTCTGAACCGATTGCTTTGAAATTTTGCAGACGTAAAGTTAGAAGTCCAGATTAAATAATAGGGTACCCTTTATCCCTGGAAAATTTGATATTATCGAGGGAAATCTAAAAAGCGCGATATAACCGAATTCTACGCGGGCGAAGCCGCAGGCAGAAAGCTAGTAAATAAATAAACATAACGCCTGCTATGCTATGGTGTAGGTTATAAATACATTTCGTTACTCATGTGTAAGTCCCATGTGATAGGGGACAATAGGTTTATTACAATCGTTTCAAGTCATTCAAAGCTTTTATACGTCCTTTCCTTATTCGAACGCGTTTTTTACACGAAAGTAAAGAAACTCATTCAGACACAGGCAAGTATATTCTATAGCTAAATCTATTATCCATACTAATATTATAAATGCGAAAGTAACTCTGTCTGTCTGTCTGTCTGTCTGTCTGTCTGTCTGTTACGCTTTCCCGCTTAAACCTCTCAACCGATTTTGATGAAATTTGGCACAGACAATCTTTAGACCCTGAGAAAGAACATAGGCTACCTTTTATCCCGGAAAAAATTGATGTTCCCGAGGGAAATCTAAAAAGCGCGATATAACCGAACTCCACGCGGGCGAAGCCGCGGGCGGAAAGCTAGTGTGCTATAATTAGCACGCTTATTATAAGAACCGAAAATGTTACGCAAATGCTACTAATACAACGCTCAATAATAAAATTCCATGTATAGCTCTCTATGATTGATTAATTGTTCTCGCCGAGCTGTTGAAATTTTTATCTTCATTGCATGTTCTATAAAAAACATTTTTAATACATTTGTGTAAAAAATGCTTTCTGTCTGGAAAAACATAAATGGGAATTGTTAAAACAATAGCAACAAATAGGATGGAAGTTTACAAGAACAATTTTGTTTTAAGCTATCAAAAGTATTGGATATCACGAGAAAATCACGTATCTACGATATAGATACTCAAATTACTTCGTGATATTAAAATTCTCTAGTAAACCTGATATCACTTCAACACATTGTGAAAAATCTTGAGACACGATTAAAATTCTTTTCAGAACTACCTTTTAAACATTTTTTGACTTATCCATACTAATAGTATAAATGCGAAAGTAACTCTGTCTGTCTGTCTGTCTGTCTGTCTGTCTGTCTGTTACGCTTTCCCGCTTAAACCTCTCAACTGATTTTGACGAAATTTGGCACAGACAATCTTTAGACCCTGAGAAAGAACATAGGCTACCTTTTATCCCAGAAAAAAATGATATTCCAGAGGGAAATCTAAAAAGCGCGATATAACCGAGCTCCACGCGGGCGAAGCCGCGGGCGGAAAGCTAGTATCTCATAATCTTACTTTATTTATGACTACGATACTACTTCTAAGTATCATAAATTTTCAGTTTGGGATTATTAATAAGCAAAAACTTCAAACTTTTTCATTCTTATAAAAAATCACCAGCGATGCCTATACAAGACCGCTTGTAAATAGTGACGTCATACCTCAAACCTAAATATTTTAGATATGTATGTATTGTAAACATAGCGCGAATTAAACTCCTATCAAAGCTCTACACGACGCATTTACGTGTATCTTAGCAGCGTAATGAACGACGAAATTAACGAAATCCCGAGTAATCCCTGGTAAAGCGACACTCTGTAAAGGATTAAATATATCTGCGCGGGAATAGATTAACATAAGTGAGGGATAGCGGCCCCAGTGTTTAGATGTTCTAATGTGATAGAGGAGGTTTACGTCGCCGACGAAAAAACTTAATGCCATCTCGATTTTAAAAGCATTTAAAATTTCTACACAAAAGAAAATTCTTTTAATCAGTGACTTTATGTAGTTGCATTTGAATTTAAAATGACGCAGTAGAAGTAGTAACGGCAGTAAAGTTCTTTTTAAACTTATTTGCGACTACGATTCATGGAATCAGTGACCTTAAAGGTTTTGAGGTCACTACACACTTTACGAGTACACACACATATTTTCTCTTTCATTACCAACCAGTTCAGCACCCAAAATAATATGGTAATAGTGACCTACTTACAATAAAACTTGGAAAACATGCGCTCTTTATAAACTAACGACCTGAAAATAACAATCGCGAGCCGTAACACAATTGTCAAAGTTGGTTGAGGCAAAAATATGAAAATATTTGTATTGGGTCCGTTTTGCATTGCATTTTCACTTGGGAAATGTTCTGTCTAACGTGGAGCGCGGGATTCCGTAGCGGTCACACGTGGAATGGAATTTTTGGTACAATGTCGGTGTCACATCCATGACACGGCGCGCTAGATATTTCGACCTATGACGACCCAAAGTTAATTAGAATTTAAATAACCTTCCAAGCCTTACTTGCATTGTGGCTGGAAATATGTAGTTTAAATTTAGTTCGAAATAACGTTACACAATAAGGATAAGACATACATGGTGGTAGTCGTGGTGGCCTAGTGGTTAAAACACCAGCCTCTCAAGTACGAGTGTGCGGGTTCGATTCCAGGTCAGGCAAGTACCAATGTAACTTTTCTAAACTTATATGTACTTTCTAAGTATATCTTGGACATCATTGACTGAAGGTGAAGGAAAACATCTTGAGGAAACCTGGACTTTATAAGACTGAAATCGCCAACCCGCATTGAGCAAGCGTGGTGATTACGCTTAATCCTTCTTTGTATGAGGGGAGACCTGTGCCCAGCAGTGGGACGAGAAAGGGTTGATGATGATACATGGTGAGATGAGCGCGACTGTTTTAATAAAGATCTGCTTTAGATAGATTGGCAGGGAGTAGGAAGTGGCGGTTCCTTGCCGGTTTGCCGCCATGGGGTTTGGAGGTCAAAGCCCTCGCCCACATGTGGGATGTGTCACCACTATGTGGATCACCCTGAGGACACGGTTGAGCATACGGTGGAGGTCTGCCCGGATTGGGTGGAGCACCGCCGTGTCCTCGTAGCGGCGATCGGCGGCAATCTCTCGCGTCCGACCCTGGTCCAGGCCACGGTCCGGAGCGAGAGTGCATGGCAGGCCGTCACCTCCAGGCGTAGCGTGTAAGGGAGCGGGAATCCCAGCGCCCTTACGTCACTAGCCGCCGTAGGAGACGACATCGAACTCCCGGTCACCGTAGGCGAGGGCCTGGGGACGGTGATCAGTGCGCAGCTCGCCCGGTAAGGACCAGACCCCGAGACGACAGCGCGTCGTGATTCACGCGCTTCAAAGAGATGTCAGCACATCGTGACGGGATCCACGAAGATCGATGCCTCCTGGGTCAGAGTTGCGGGTTGTTTAAAACAGAAAACGTGGCCCTGGCGCACAGGCACTTGCCAGTGAAGAAACACGAGTGGGTTTTAGTCAGTAAAAGTCTGATAGGCCCTTCCTCTCCGCCCAGAGTGGGAGAGGTCATTTGATGATTTCCCATCCAAAACTAAAAAGGGAGTAGGAAGTTCTTGGCCCAGCAGGACTGTAAATAGGACATAGGCAGGCATAACTAAGGCTTCCAGAATAACTTCAATACCGCCGTGTTACTACAACGTCCCAGTTTAACACCTAATAGAGTTGTCTTAATATGTATGAAGCAAGATGCATGAGTTTAAACGTCTCTCGTGGAACTTCGCCGGGGAGCAAGAAGCGCGCTTTATTACAATTAAAAGTCAGTCAGCGTACATTCAAGATGGCGACGGCTCATTTAATACGTTAGTTACTTTGATTAGCACACTTAAGTCTCTTTTCCAGTCTAAAAGCTTAATAAAACTATGCGGTAGATAACTATCTATTAGGTATGTGCAAGATGTTGACCGCGTCTCGGCAAACGTAGATCGGACGCCCTTGGGCGAGATGGAGCGACGACATCAAAAAGGTGGCTGGTAGTGCCTGGCGGAGAACTGCTCAGGATCGAGCTTGTTGAGGAGGTCTATGTCCAGCAGTGGACGAGTAGAGGGTGGTGATGATGATGAAGATGTTTAAACCAAGGAGTTTATGACCTCCCAAATTAATGCACTGTGTGTAAAGTTGCTGAAGTAATTACACCGGGCGTTATAAAGGAAAAATATTATGGTTGTTTATCCATATGAATTATGCCATAGAAAGTTTCCATATCGAAAAGTTAATGTGCCAGCATTATCTAAGTATACTATATATAAAGCTGAATAGTTTGTTTGTTTGTTTGAACGCGCTAATCTCAGGATCTACTGGCCCGATTTGAAAAAATCTCTTTGTGTTGGATAGCCCATTAATCCGGGAAGGCTTTAGGCTATATAACATCACGCTGCGACCAATAGAAGCGGCGCATATAAAAAAAAATGAAACATGCGTTTGATATCGCGCGGCGCAGCTAGTCTTCTTATAAAAGCTGATTTATACGGTGCAATTTAATAGCTTGTGAGATGCTATAACTTAAAGCAACAATGGTTCCGATTCCCCTGTTCCCAATTTCATTGTATTTTTTTTTTCTTTCTAAGTAAAGAAAATTAAATTTTAGTTTAGTCCCATCAAATTGAGACGTGATTAAAGACACGGCGACTAAAAATACGCCAAATTGCGTTAGGCGCTGACAGACTATTTCTATTTTTCTAATTTAAAGAGAATAAACCAACATTTATCTTCTATCCTTTTCATAGTATAATAGAAAGAAAAAGATGCAATGAATTTAAATTCGGTTTATTTTGTGAACCAGAGAATCGGCGCTGAGAAAAGTATTCAGACGAATTTACTTTTCCCTTGCATACCACAGACAAGAAACTTGCATTATGTAAATAAGGCTTTACATAGTCGTAGAATTAGACTTACCACACACATAATGAATACAATTCCATTTCAGCTAATAACAGTATTCAAACTTTGAAACTGTATTCCACTTCAGGTCAAACTTGTATGACTGTCACATACAAACTTGACTGAACTAGCAATCCGACCATTACTTCGCAAGGCACTGCCAAACTTAAACCTAATTAACTAAGCGTACACTCATCTACGTTTTGCATTAAGGGACCTAAAGGATGGACGACCCCTTTGTGTTAACTTCAGGTACATCCATAGTAGGCCCTCAGGATTAACCGACGATAATACCCTAAGCATCACTATGAACCATTCTAATTCACATTGATCGTTTTGACTTAGCAAGTTGGAGTACTAAACTTGGTCAAGAGGTTCAATCCTGAATCCGAGGCTCGTTGCTTTGTGGTGCTTTAATGGAGTTCTCAGCAATTCCGACTCCTAAGTTGGCGTTAGCAAATGAACTTGTACTTGAACACAATAAGAAAACAATAATTAAACAAATTATTTGGTTAGAATTAAGCAAACGGAGAGTTAGTCGTATCAAATCTGTACCAAAGTACCTACCACTAATGTTATGTCACTGTACGTAAAGGCTTAACAGAGCGTTGCATCTGATTGTAATGGTTTGATTCATTATAGAACAAGAGTCGAACAAAACCTATGTAATATATAATTCTCTTAAATGCTAATTACCTGTCCTTGTCACTCTGATGACTTTATCACTACTATTATTGTATATCAAAGGTCAATCATTGCACCTTCAACAACATACCTGCAACAACAAAAGAAAAAATTAGAACAATTATCACGGATCACAATTATCTTGTACAAGCGACAAAAATGGCCGCATAATTTTTCAATGCCATTCAAAGAACACTTAAAGTAAACGACTTGTAAATGAGTAAAAATTAATTAGTTTGTACTCGGCCGCGGTTCGTTGGGTGTGACGTTAAAAGAAAAAAGATAATTGGGAAGAAAGAAAACGGGGAGAGATTAGATTGATGTTGTTAGCCATTAGTGGATACCTAATTTTCACGCGTTGCTCTGAAAAAAGACAAACTTATGAGAGTCGAGAAGGAGAGAGTGTCTCTCAGTGGTTACAAATAATTAAGTGATTGATTACTGTGATGTGTTATTATTTTCTTTGTTGGTAGTTGTTGATAGTGGTGTGGTCAAATGTCAACTGTTACCTACTAGGATTAATGCGACTGGAATATAATAAATAATAATAAATTCTCGTAGGTATTTTTGTTACAAGCATATATACCTATCCGTTTTCAGGACTAGTTTAGCTACTATATCAACCGTATCATATATACAACGTGTAACAAAAAGGGTATATACATACCAAGGGCATGGCATCTTTAGATGATATCAAACGATATCGGAAGGGTTTCAACTCAAAATAAATTACTCAAAAAATTGGTACCAAATTTTCGGTTTCGTGTGTTTCTTAAAATCAATTCCTAACAAACGTCGCAGCACACTACATACGTTAATAACTACTCGTTACCCGTCACGTTACTTGCCAAAATCCGATAAATGACTTCAATATCTCTGTGCGACTAGTATGATAGTAACCTATCACAGGCGGTGTTTTTCCTCATAACTTCCTAACATAAAGAGATAGGATTAAAAAACCCTTCCAATATCGTTTGATATCATGTAAAGATGCCATGCCTTTGTTAGGTATATACCCTTTATGTTACACGTTGTATACATATAATATATACACAGTAACATTTTTAACTTTCTTTTATCGTTTTGCCACTAAAACTGCTACATATATCAACAATTAATTAACACTAATTAGTTTTAAAAACAGCATAATTAATTACATTATAACTGAACAGCTTAAGCTTAACTTAGAAAGTCACAATAATTATTGTAAACAAAAATTTGTACTTTCAACTTTACAAAAATTCACTCACCTACTTCATTTCTTCTTAATTTCACGCTCTAAATACTTTAATACCAAGCCAAGTAGTAGTAAAACTTTTTCATCAGAATCTTAATAAGTATGTACTAAAAAGTATCTTATAATTAGTGTTTTGTTGGTCAAACTCATTTTTCATATAAATTAAATTAAGCAAAGTTTCTTTTTGGAGCAATATCCAGCTAATTTTCCTAGCAATAGACGGGTAGTATGAAAAATCTCCCGTTGTCGTAACTTTGTTTCTTGGTTGAAAGCTCGCAGCACCCAGGGGATCAGTCACAGTCCTGGTTGCGAATATTGAGAAAAAGAACAGTAAATTGAGAAGCAAGGGAATATACAGGATGTATCTGACATCGTAACGCAAACTTCGCGAAAAGGCTAGACCGCATGCCACTAATAAAATTATGATAGTCATTTATGTCGTTAATGAACGGTTACAGAATACACACTGTTTAAAAAAAGTATCAGCTTGGCTTTTGAACGTTGCAAGCGTGCCGCCGTGCGGGTTTGTAGGTGTCATACCTACAAACCCGCACGGCGTTGATCCTTGATGTGAACTCTATTAAATCAGCTGATAAGATAGTTCTTCTGGTTTTGTTTTCATTGCGCTTTTTTATGTAATTAGCAAATTATTTAATTTTTACTTTTAAATATTATTGGGTTATAAAAGTATAGCAATTGTGAACGGTCTGAAGTGAAAAAAAACTAGATATATTTTTTTAAATCATGAAAAAGCCGACGAAAAATTCCACCACTGGGGGGCTCAGAATCATGTACTGGATCCATGGTACTCGTTTGTGCGTCGATGTCAGATACACCCTTTATAGGTCTGTCAATAGAAAAATGCCTTTGATAGAAAACCGAGAATTCGAACTGAGAACGTATTTTGTACGTAATAAATAGCTCTGCCAATTATGTTCGATTTGAATCTTGGTTACAGGAAAACACGCTATCTAGGCCATCTTCGGGAGAATTCTAAAACTGTCGCATATCCGCGCCTAATAAATTGCCACAGGTGGTTTTAAACGCTTTGATCGAAGTTTATAGCAGATACCTTTAGGTTTTCTTAGAAAAAGTATAAAACTATGTTTCCTGAAAGATTTTGTAACCGTGTTATTTAATTTCAACGTCAAACAACATTTGGCGTAGTACCTAACTTCGCCCCTAATGGAAATTCAGCCATATCATTTAGAATTTCCGCTGAATTAGGACTTATACCCCTGTTGGAAAAAGAATTAACTTCATCCTTAAACCCCAGGGAGGCTGACGACAAAGATTAGGGGTATGATAAAATTATAATACCAGCTAAAATATCTTTATGCTTCGTGTTATTTTATTAAAGAACGTAATATTTTTTTGATGCTGGGTGGTGAAAATATTATGTTGACTTCGCTCAGCTCCGCCTTGCCGCCGCCGGTCTCCAGCCCCTCTGTGAGCGCTGTGATGATACCGACCGCGTTAGTTGTGTCGAGCTTGAGCCATGAGTATTTCTGTTCGCCCATGACCACCTGCTCGTCGACGGGGAAGACGCCGACCGCCGGACGGTTCTAGACCTTGACGCCCACGCCTCTGATAGGGTCCCAGCTCCCGGCGGAAGTGCGCATGAGATGGACACGATTCATCAGTGAAAATGTTACACGCTAATACTATGGGGCTATAAAGTGAAGAAACAGCCGTATTTTTTCTTTTTCTTTCAGCTAAGCAGGTACCTGCTTTGAAAATATTATATAGCCGTATTTTTTCTTTTTCTTTCAGCTAAGCAGGTACCTGCTTTGAAAATATTATATTTGCTTACCATTTTTAACAAAATGGATACTACTTAATTAAAGTCATTTTCTGACGAGGTAATTTAATAATAATAATTATGTTGATAATTGCAGTGTTTTAATGAATTAGTGTCACCTTTCGTCTTGTTTATATTTTCGTCTTAGAAAAGCAACAGTATGTAGGTAGTAAGAATGTAAGTCCAGAAAGTATTAATATGATTTCCTTATTGGAAATCTTTCACCCCTATAATAGCAATAAAAGTTATAAGTACTAATATAGTCCTATTATTGTCCCACTGCAGATAAAAGAATAATAAGGAATCATACACAGTAAGGGCGGGCATTGATCAGCTTTCTCGTTACGGTCTGACAATCTCAGACATATTTATAAATCCAGGTAATCTCAAGATATGGTCTTCGCTGATATCAAAACCTAAACAAAACGGAAATATTTTACTTCAATAATACTTCGTCTAAAATACCCAGTCTTAGGTGAAAACTCGTATTTCAAACCTTAGATGTCCTTAGGTATCGGCTGCTTCAATTTTACCCAAGATGAATATCAGAAAGCGAATTTGGAGAATTTTCACCTAAACATCGGAATATTTCCGAGGATATTACATTCTCAGTATAAAGCAAGCGTCTTCCTTTTAAGGGCGCTAATTTTTTCCACTGTCATTGATGGATGGTGTTTAGGAAGCCTCGAACGAAAGTGGATTAACATTGAGATTAACGCAGGAAGTAGATATATGTATGTGAGCTTAAAAAGAATATACTAAGTATAAAATATGTGTCTATTCTGGTACTCAAACGAAAGAAGCCACTTTATTTATAAACGTGGGTTAAAATTAAGGGACGATTAAATATTAAAAATATATGTGATAAACAGTCGCTAATTATAACTTACATAAATTGATACAGCGAAAGTATTGTATTCAATTGTGGACACCGATATGATTATCTTTTTTTTTTTAAAAAAAACAAGGATCAATTTACTGAAACTATAACTAACCTAGCTTAAGTTTTTAGTTTAGAACTTTACATTATTTTTATATTCACCTCAAATTAATTTATCGACTTTCAGCGCCATCTTTTTAAACTCGAAGTTGATTTGTACACTTACTTATTCTTCTTCTTATGGTGTTTTAGCCAAAAACCCATCAGAATCTTGCCTTATAAAGATCTTTCCTTCCTTACTATCTAAGTTCCTTGACAGCAGACTGACTTTATCTCAGCAACAAGGCTACCTAGTTATCAATAGATACCTACTAGAACTACTCGCTTCGATAAGACCGACCACAATAGCCACTACTGAGATAACTAGCAACTTTCACAAAGTGATCTCAAACCTATCGCTATGTTGAAGACAGTCAGACCTTGATAACGATAGCTGTATGGTTATGGTGTTTATTATGATAGATCTTATTAGGTGCGGCAGAAGCGGCCCTTAGGGTAAGTAGAATTTTGAGTCTTTTGGGCTCGAAACGCTTGCCCAAGCCATACCCGAATGCGCGTCTTCATTTTCTGAAAAATTTTCGCCGTTTGTTGACACTTTACGCGATCAGAGGGCTGAATTAATCTGCTTTCGGTCCCGATTCTGAATGGCAGCGATGTGACGTCGACGCATACGAATTCATTTATTTTTTTAATAGTATAGTTATTTTGTCATTTAAATGAGTAGTGTAAATAGTTAATTATGTTAAATATTCTGAAATTAAAGTAAGCCAATAAGACCTTACTATGGAGGTCAACGTTTCTTACGTACAAAGAAAGAGATGATGAGGCTTTGCAACTTTAACTGTTAACTAATCATAAATATGCAAAATATGTGTAAACCACACCGTATTTTTATTTTTGACATCAACGCGCTAAGAAGAAGAATAGGTAAAAACGGTACAATTTTGGTTAAACCTTTGGTGAAATGTAATTTTGTCTACTTATGATAACCACTGACAGGCCTTGACGTTGATTTCATTTTTTTTTAAAGTTCCCCCTTCCTTAGAACGAGGAATATTTTCACCTGACTTACATATTATGTGAGTAGGACTGAATAGCTTATCATTTCTTATTTGGGCATATCTACGCCCCTAAAGACCAAAACTCGGGTAAATACATATACCACGTTCTAATTTAATACGGAGTTATTTCTGTTCTTGGCCGCGGTCTCGATATACGCACTTCATGTCACTCAATAATAGATGATCGTTGCTCATAAATGATGTCTATCCGTATAATCAACCGCCTGGTTAGAGATATCCGCTACAAAACACGATTCAGGCGGATAAACATATCACCTAGCTGTGGCTACAATATTGGCATGTGGATTGACGTTAAGTCGATACTATAATAAGATTGCAGTGTGCCATATTGATTTCCATTTAGAATAGTGTATTTGTGTGAAAATGACGTTGAAGCGAGATAAAATAGCATAAAATATAATCCATACTAATATTATAAATGCGAAAGTAACTCTGTCTGTCTGTCTGTTACGCTTTCCCGCTTAAACCTCTCAACCGATTTTGATGAAATTTAGCACAGACAATCTTTAGACCCTGAGAAAGAACATAGGCTACCTTTTATCCCGGAAAAAATTGATGTTCCCGAGGGAAATCTAAAAAGCGCGATATAACCTAACCTAAGTTCCTTCCTATTCCTAAGTTCTTCAAGTGAATAGGCTTAATAAACTAGTGCGCTTTACACTCAACGATTGCATCACTGCTTATCATCAGGTGGGATTGCAGTCAAGCACTAGTTTATAATTATTAAAAAAAAAAAAAACCGAACTCCACGCGGGTGAAGCCGCGGGCGGAAAGCTAGTAACTTAATAAAACGTCACCATCAACCTTTTTATCGTCCCACTGCTGGACACAGGTCACCTCTCATACAGAGAAGGATTAAGCGTACCTAATCACCACGCTTGCTCAAAGGGTTGACGATTTCAGACTTAAAGTCCAGGTTTCCTCAAGATGTTTTCCTTTACCTTACAATCAGTAATTGGTGTCCAAGATATACTTAGAAAGTACATATAACTTAGAAAAGTTACATTGGTGCTTGCCTGACCTGGAATCCAACCCGCACACTCATACTTGAGAGGCTGGTGTTTTAACCACTAGGCCACCACGACTTACTTAATAAAACGTAATGGAACTAAATAGACGCTGAAGCTTTACGCCTTGTTCCTTAAAGAGTTACAAACTGTATACTAACATTTAGCTAGTTATATCCGATATAAAAGGGATAGGTCCTGAAATCCGGATTCAGAGTTCTTACTGAGAAATTCCAGATATCAAAAGACAATATGAAAAAAGACGACTGGTCTAATAAATAGGTAGGTATAACAAATTCTCATTACCGACTCATTATTCAAGCGATCTCGCCAATATCAACAAAGATGAAGTAAAACTTCAAGAGCAGGTATTTTGCCAATACTATCGTCGTTTGAAATTCAGCCAGGAACAAAATTAAAACGAAATTCGCAGAATATCAGTCCGCAGTCGAGGCAAATGAAAAATAAACTCAATTGTACTGTAAAAGGTGCTTATCAAATTGTTGCCAATCTCAATAATATCACTTTTCGAATAATAACGGGAATATTGCCAACAGTGAATATAAACAAAGCTTTTGGGCAATAATATGGAAACGAAATCTGTTGCCAATTAAGTTTCATAGAATAAAATGTTTATTTTAAGTATGAAATAATATCAAAGAGGCCGTTGTTGTTTTGGCTAATTAGAGGACTTTTGTAAAGTAATTTCTCAAAATACGTCTGTTGTTTCAATAATTATAGTATGGTGCTTTCAAGTATATTCATCATCATCATCATCAGCCCCTACTCGTCCACTGCTGGACATAGGCCTCCTTCATGGCACGCCAACAAGCTCGATCCTGAGCAGCTCTCCGCCAGCCACTACAAGCCACCTTTTTGATGTCATCGCTCCATCTCGCCCAAGGGCGTCCCACGCTACGTTTGCCGAGACGCGGTCTCCACTCGAGGACTCGTTTACCCCAACTGTTGTCGGTCCTGCGGCATATGTGACCAGCCCATTGCCACTACATCTTGCTAATCCTCTCAGCTATGTCGGTGACTCTGGTCCTCTGTCGGATCACCTCATTTCTGATGCGGTCCTTCTGAGAGACGCACAACATAGCCCACTCCATAGCTCGCTGAGCGGCTTTAAATTTATGGACTAGTCTGACTAACGGTCAGACCACGTCTCGGCTCCGTAAGTCATGACGGGTAGGACGCACTGATTGAAGATTTTTGTCTTCAAACATTGGGGTATGGGCGACGAAAATACCCGACGAAGTTTACCAAACGCTGCGGAGACCGATGCGTTGGGAGGAGTCAGCTAAGTTGGCCAGCATTTGTTCCATCCAGCTCTTGCTGCGTTTCCGCCATGATGACGATATCGTCCGCAAATCGCAAGTGTGAGATGTACTCGCCATTGATGTTAATGCCCCGACCCTGCCAATCCAGCGTCCTAAACATATCCTCGAGGGCATTGGAGAACAATTTGGGGGAAATAACGTCCCCTTGTCTCACTCCTCGCTTAAGAGGGATATGTCTAGTCTGCTGGTTCTGGACTTGGACGGACATTGTGGCGGCGTTGTAGAGACACCTCATCACTTGGATATATCGCCAATCGACTTGGCATCGCTGCAAACATTCAAGAAAAGACCAGGTCTCGATGGAGTCAAGTATATTACAGAATATTAAAAAAAAAAACTACGTGTGACATGCGTGTATGATGAAGAAGGAAAATATGTATCTTAAAATCGGAAAAAGTTTTTTTTTTTATTGGGCATGAATTTATAAATATATGTAATAAAAAATCTTTAAAAGTGTAGTGTATGCATTTTATCATTAACCACAGACAACACTGTCAGACAGATAGCACTGTCTCGAGCGCACCTCGTTGGTCATTCTTACGAGAGCTACAGGCGAGAGTAGACGTGTCGGTATTCTGTCCGTTAAGTGCATGTGCGAGGCAAAAAGGTTACTGTTAAATTAATAACTTCAATGTCTGGTCGATGTCGGCGCAGGGACAAGCCCACATGCTTCCACTTAGACATCCACTGCTGACTATGTCACCCAAGGACTTCGTTAAATCACATTTAAGGAACTTCAAAGTACATATTTGCATCTTCACCATAAAAACCATCCATATAAATAAGCAATTCAAAGGCATTTGAATGATTGAAGCTAAAGCTAAAATGGCCATATAACGCGCCGATTTCCGGCACTGACCCCATGAAACCCATAGCAATATTCGGAATTATAACGAGTATATTAGGTACTATCATTAGTCTCTGCCATAGATACATTTTCTGTCATGTCATTATGAAAATAATCTATAGGGAAAACGGACTTTTCAAATTACACACATCAAAAGTGTCTAGGGATCAAGCATTTTTATGCGGATTTCTTGAGATTGAGATGTGGCTTTGTAATAAATTTATGATTTTATAAATTTATATGGATCCTTTTTGGTGCATTTCATAATTTGAATCAGGAACTGTGAATCAAATTCGAGTAAAAGATGAAAATCAGCTGTCAATATTTTCCCTATAAAAACATACAACGCATTGAAGACATTATTAGTGCTACTGTTTCCCTACTACTGATTAAAACCAACGTTATTATGGAGCGGCGACGTCATTTAGGCAGGGAAGAAATGCTCAGAGCCGTGGGAATGATAGAAGCTGGTTCCCGGCAACGTACTGTGGCTTTAGCTCTGAATACAAGTCAGAGTGTTATCAGTCGACTTTGGACACGTTACCGAAGCACTGGTACCGTGGCTGAGCGCCATGGAGGACGGTATCGCTGCACCACACGGAGACAAGACCGATACATTCAAATCTTAACTCGAAGAGCTCCAACAATAACCGCCATGATGTTAGCCGTGAGGCTTCATCACTCTTCAGGGAACTTAATTAGCGACCAAACAGTCAGAAACCGCTTGCATGAAGTGAACCTTCATTCCCGAAGACCGCTACGGGTACCACCTATAGCAATGCACAATCGTAGGATTCGATATCAATGGGCTCTTGAACACAGAAATTGGGCAGAAGAACAATGGCGTTTCGTGTGCTTTTCTGATGAGTCTCGTTTTGGTATGAGACCGGATACAAGACGTATACGACACTGGAGAACCCCTGGACGCCAACAGCGATTAAAATCCTGCCAGGAAGTCCATCCTTATAGTGGTGGAACCATCATGGTATGGGCGGGTATTTGGATCGGCGGAAGAACTGAGTTGATTTGGATCAGAGGCAACCTCAACGCTCAAATTTATGCTGAAACGATTGTATCAGACGTCATCGTTCCTCTACAAGTGCAAATCGGTCCCTTATTTCAGTTAATGCATGATAATGCACGACCGCACACCGCAAGAGTTGTAAGACAGACTCTCGCCGCAGCTAACATCAATGTCCTGCCCTGGCCTGCTCAGTCGCCAGACTTGAACCCGATTGAGCATGCATGGGATATGCTACAGAGAAGAGCTCTGCCGAATATGGAGGGTATCCAGTCGCAAGAAGACCTTTTTTTGTTGTTGCAACGAACATGGGCGGCCATTCCACAGCGTGATTTGGATGAACTCATTTTGAGTATGCCAAACCGATGTTCTTGTGTTGTTAGTGTTCGCGGTAGAAACACGGATTATTAATTGTTTAAGTTACCCAATAAAATTTTAGAGAAAACTGTTATTTCAGTCTTTTTTTCGAACTTTTGTGTTAGTGGTTCAAATGTCAAATATCCCTTTATTAGGAAAATGGCAAATTTCTTTATTAATGCAAAGGTGACTTGGTTTATCGTTACTGTGACAAACGAAAACACTTTATTTGATGAATCCTTAAAGAAAATTTTAATTAATATCAATCAGGAGAAAAGTTATTGCAAAAATATATGTTGATCCCTAGACACTTTTGATGTGTGTAGTTATTTCTCTTGACAAAGTCCATCATCCTGCCCTTAACCATATCATATAACATTTGCAAATAAGAATTATAATAGGGTAGTTGACTAAAAAAAACTAATTCGTCCGTCAGTCAGATTTCCAAAATATACTAGACACGTATTTTTTCTTTATTCGTATAAACAAAAAATTAAGACGACACAGTGCGTTGAAAACTCGTGTGACGTCACTGCACGCTAAACTTTTTAGCGAGGAGTGACGTCACCAGCCGCCACTCCTGATCTTTGATGCCTTTTATATTTGTCAATTTTTATTGATTTGATAAAACAAGATATACGTATCTAATATTTTCCTATAATAATAATAATTTCTTAATCTGAATGACGGACTAAATAGAATCATTTTTTTTTTTTACCCAGGAAACATCCCTATTACGGGACGGCGTGACGGCACGATTGGCGCAGTGGTTAAGCGATTGACTGCTGCGCTGGAGTTGATTCGAGGGGTGTTCGATTCCCGCAAGGAACAGTAGTGGTTCGGGTCTGGCTGTTTGCGTGTGTGAGTTTATATATTTGTAAACGAACACCCACGATACAGGAAAAATTACTTCCATTTAAAAAAAAAAATATGTCGTCATCTCGATGTTAATTCCCATTTATTTTTTAGCTAAATCATCTTTTACTCTATCCACCCTGCCTGTTGCCTCCTTTATTATTTCCATCCATATTCATACCCACAACTTTCCTATAGATCAATGATAATTCCTATAGATTTACAAATAAAATATTCCTGTTGACAAAACAATATTACTCTCCTGTTCCAAGCCCTTTTCAGCTCTCATTTGAGTGTTCTTAATCTTCCTAGCCACTATGATATTTCGTTTCATACTATTCACATAAATAAATTTTATTTAATCCCTCTCCTTCCTTATTTATAACCATCCAAATCCATACTCAAAAATTTCGCTATTATCAAGAAAATTTTCAAACAGTCTGTAGGTAAATGTGAATTATAAGGCATATTTTCTCAAATGGTGTTGTGCAACTGAGGATGTATAATTCTTATAAAGAGAATGAGGACCTAATGGATTCTGGTTGTTCCCACGCGTGTTTTAGAAGTCGCGAGGGATGAGTCACAGGCTTCTTTTGTGAGTTTATAAGTTATGGCTACTTACGCATTGTTACTTTCTCAAAGCGCGAATAAACACGGAACTGCACAGGTAGGATTAATTTTAGATTTCTAAATAAATGTGTTTAAAGGTATTCTTATCTCTTAGAAAAACCGTTTTGAAAGTACTAGACACGGTATTTCGATTGAGTAATCTAGGTGTTGAATGGGTCAGAAGGTAAACCAGATATTAAGAAGGAGTGTACATTTTGTAAATTCTATTCTGCCTTTCTGTTAGTCCAAATGTCTCTTAATCAATGTTATGAATGTCAGAATTGTGTCTAAATGTGCGGCACAGTTGTGGTGGCCTAGTGGTTAAAACACCAGCCTCTCAAGTATGAGTGTACGGGTTCCATTCCAGGTCAGGCAAGTACCAATGTAACTAAATTATATGTACTTTCTAAGTATATATTGGACACCAATGACTGATTAAAAGTTGAAGGAAAACATCTTGAGGAAAACTGGACTTTAAGTCTGAAATCGCCAACCCGCATTGAACAAGCGTGATGATTAGATTATGCTCAATCCTTATATGTATGAGAGGAGACCAGTGCCCAGAAGTGGGACGATAAAAAGGTTGATGATAATGATGATACTGCCTTTCTGTTAGTCCAAATGTATCTTTATCAACACTTCTCTTTTTCTTCAGCCTATAGATGTCCACTGCTGGACAAAGGCCTCCCCAAGGCTTTCCATGATGACCGGTCTAGTGCTGTCCGCATCCATCGGCTTCCCGGGACCTTCACCAGATCATTGATTCACCTTGTTGTTGGCCTTTATCAACGTTGTGTCAGAATTGTGTCTAAATGTACGGCAAACCGCTGACAGTATGGTCGATTGTTTACAAATGACCTTTACTACAGTGTGTGCAACAGATACAAAGTCCATTGACTCCTCAGGAACAAGCACTCGCAACACAATATTAATTGACACTTGCGTAACATGGTGTACACAAAGACAGAAAACAATACGTGTATCTCACTTCCATGTGCAGTCCAATTAGGCGCTGGTCCACGTGGGCGCCCCTTTTGTACCCCGAGTGCCGCATTGTTACGACAAAAATGCTGCATTGTCTACATGCACATTGCGAAATAGGTACATTCTTTGCCTAGACATCTTCAAATAGAAAATAAAATGCCTGTCTGTTCGTCTTGCTATCTATCTAGTAACCCTTGTTCTACATAAACCCCTTTATTCAACGTTGCTTAAAGTTAACTAGTGATTAACGATTGTTTAACCATACATTTTTGACCTTTTAACGTCACTTAATTTTAATCATCGTTTATGAATAAACACCACAGTGTTCATCATCATCATCTCAGCGTTAATCCCAGTCGCATCCGCAGCTTTTTCAGCTTTGGAGTCTGGGGTCCGCTTTACCAATCTAACTGCTGAGTTTGGCTAAACTTCGATATTTTCCGTGAAGCGACTGACGTCTGACCTCCACAACCCGAAGGCGATATCTAAGCATTGAAGTAAGACCAATTGTTAGACTTTTGAGGGCTCCAACAACCCGTAACGACTGTCACTAGATGTTCGTGTGGCAACCGGGACCAACGGCTTAACGTGCTTTCCGAGGCATGACCAGACCAGTGCAAATATTCATATTCATGCATACAAATATTTGCACTGTGCGGGGATCGAACCCGCGCCTCCTTGCGCAACGGCCTGTTTTCCATTTTAGTTTACCTACTAAGAAACAGCTCAGCTGGGGTCCGCCGTAAGAATATTCATTATTCTGAAGGTCTGCATTAATTATCTTCTGACGTCTATCTAATTAGGCGAAATCTTCAGAGTTGTATAATAATGAGATTGACTTACAAATCGGCTTTTAACTAACAAGACATTTTGATTCACATAGCCATTTCGTCTCTGGCCTGAACTCGTCTAATTATGGCGACTCTCTTAGATGATGAAATGTAAATAATCACACAACAAACATCTTGTTTCAACGCTTACTAATTAAACGTCGCAACGAAGTTTAAGACGAAATATCACTTTTATGTAAACAGTAACTTTGGCTTGCAAATCGCAGATTAAAATACTTTACTTCTAAAGGTTGTATCTGACATCGACGCACAAACGAGTACCATAGATCCAGCACATGATTCTGAACCCCTCAGTGGTGGAATTTTTCGTCGGCTTTTTCATGATTTTTTTTTTCACTTTAAACCTTTCATAATTGCTATACTTTTATAACCCAATAAGATTTTAATCAAGTGATATAGAGTTCACATCAAGGATCATCGTCATACCTACAAACCCGCACGGCGGCACGCTTGCAACATTCAAAGGCCGAGCCGACACTTTTTTAAACACTGTGAATTCTGTAACCGTTCATTAACGACATAAATGACAATCATAATTTTATTAGTGGCATGCGGTCTAGCCTTTTCGCGAAGTTTGCGTTACGATGTCAGATGCACCCTGTATGTATAAAGTTTGACACCCTGATGGCGCCAAGGTATTTTCGTTTCAGTAGGTACTTCAGCATAAAAGTTCTTCAGGATAAAGGCTCATATTGTGAATTCTTGTCATAGAAGGACTTATTTCTAAGTAATAACAGTCGTACGGGTTTATAGATTAGGTTAAGCTACCCTAGCCTCGGTTAACCGGTGGATGGGTAACCCACTTAACATATCAATACCTCACCATGTTTCTTAAAGCAAGTTAAGTTAAGCCATGCCTTTGGTCCCGGCTGTCATTCATGGATCCTTGGCAGTCCTTACGGGCTTTCTGATCAAGGGATATCAAGAGGTAATCTTACCAAAGGGAGGGTTACGCAGTAACTGAGTTATGAAGGTTATGCTAAATTCAGCTGCATACTGTTCGACTAAAAGTTGACCCCAAAGTATTTGACTAGGCACATGATGGTAGTGTGTTCTTTATCTTAATCATATATTTATTTACCATGTGTTCCTTCCACGATACTGTAGCGGTACCTGCAACGCTACATGCGAACAACGCGACATACTGTCGACTTAAAAACTATCTATAGGACAAACTTTGCAAAAAGGGGTATTATAAAATCACAGATTATTTAGAAGACAAAAAACCTTGGGACTGAGCTGTTCGCTCTGCATTTTTGTTGCAATATGCGCCATTATAACGTAATTAATTGTAAACATTTTTATTTATAATGTCTGGACTTGAAAAAAGACGGTGATCTCTGAGTTTGTTTCGGCTATTTCTTCTCAGAGGTAGTCAGTAAGGAAATGGCGGCTTCATTTTTTTTTTTTTTTTACATATTATAAACCAGCGCTTGACCGCAATCCTGCCTGATGGTAAGCAGTGACGCAATCGTTGATGGTAAAGCGCACTAGTTTATTAAGAGCCTATTCACTCTAGCCTTGAAGACACTCAAATTGTAGTCCGACGGAAACAACGCCGCTGGCAAATTGTTCCAGTCCCTAGATGTACGCGGTATAAAGGAGGAGGCGAAACGCTTCGTCCGGATCGTAGTGGTGTTAACAACGTAAGGGTGGAAACCAGCCGTACGACGGGTCGTCCGCTGGTGGAACGGAGATGGGGGAATTAAATCATGCAATTCCCCCGCACACTCCCCGAAATGCATCCTATAGAACACCGAAAGGCTGGCTACTCTACGCCTGTGGTCTAGGCTTTGGAGACCAACTCGAGTTAGATCAGGGTCACCAATCAGCCTCTTTGCACGTCTCTCCACTGAATCCAAAGTGGCCAGGTGACACTTGGCAGCACCAGCCCAAATGTGGCTGCAGTACTCCACACACGAACGGACCTGTGCTTTGTATAAGTTGCCCAGGTGTGAAGTACTGCCGGACCTTTACGATAACGCCAAGTTTCCTGGCAGCCACCTTGGCCTTGGACTCAATTAACCACCCAAAGTTAAGGTTCGAGGAAATCTCAACTCCCAAAAGCTGAAGGCGGTCGGAACACTCCAAGGACACATTTCGAAAAGTAGGGGCCAAGGTGAACGGGCTCCTTTTGGCGGTGAAAAGACACGCCTGTGTTTTGGCGGCATTGAATGCTACAAGATTGGCATTGCCCCATTCGGAGACTGCCTGCAGTGCAACACTCGTTCGCTCAACCATGGGCTCTCTTTCGGACCGGATTGATTCCCTACTAGCCCGAGCATCCGGCAGGTATCTCTCTACAACTAGTTATTCATCTAGTATAAGACGTGAAAAACTGATCATTGATCCTACTTGCTTAATAAACGATTTCATTTCATTTCACTGACGTCACGCGAATTCTGAATCTCGAAAGCAGAAATTACTGTGCTACTAGCACACCTACAAGGTCGAGTCATCAAACGGCAAGCAAGTGGCCTGCAGACAACCAGTCTGGTCGGAGACTCCTCCCTTTTCTATGGAGGACAGGTGAGCTTTACACGCTGCTCCTCATACCTCCACAATACTATTCATATGAAACGATACATTGTTCTTTTCATATTGATGGTTTATGTTTTACATTGATGGCTAAAGTGGATAGGTATGATAAATCATTCCATTGTTATTTTTTCTAACTATTCGATAAGCTCTCGAGTTATTTATGGTTTTAGCTCTACAATATTGGCAGAAATGAATTATTGTGGTAAAAAATATAGTTCTCTTTAAAGAAACGTCGAAATTTACAGCGTTCTGTTATTGAAAAATGAAAAAAGTAAAGCAAAAGTAAAGTAGTTAAGTATATATAAAGCTGAAGAGTCTGTTTGTTTGTTTGAACGCGCTAATCTCAGGAACTACTGGTCCGATTTGGAAAAATATTTTTGAGTTAGATAGTCCATTAATCCAGGAAGGCTTTAGGTTATATAACATCACGCTGCGACCAATAGTAGCGGAGCATAACTAACTCCACTCGAACGAAGTCGCTGGCGTCCGCTAGTAAATAAAATAAAGCAATTAACTGTCGTGCTGTGTAACAAACTCCGAGAAAAAACATTCTATACGAGTACCTAGAGTCAACATAAAATTGCAGTTTCAATTTTCAGTAAAACTTTCGACTCATTTTATGTGCTTCTGAAAACTGCAATAGAGTACAAATATCGAGTTTGTCGAAGTGTAGCAATTTTCTAGTACAAATTGACGCACTACAAACCGATTGAGACACTTTATACAAGGAGCTGACGTCATAGTATTGTACAAAGTGAGAATAGAATAGACAACAGCTGTGGGGTTGACTGACTGAACCACAGACTGAACGAATGAATGAACGGAAAATTGTGAGAAGCAATAAGTCTGTGGTGAACTATTATGTGGCGAATTCATTCTTGGCAAGAGCTATTTTGCTTTTCCTTTAAAAAAACGATGTAAATATTATGTTTTCAGTTTGATAACGAGTGTAACAGTAATATCCTTTCAAGGCTGAGGTTTTATTGTGCTTGAATGTTAACGTAAGTTAGTACAAACAAATTTGAAACATATTTAAAGTCTTGCCAAACGATTCGTCGTGTCCCGGTATGATTGTGGTCTTGGTGTTTCCGTCGGTCTACAATTTGAGTGTCTTCAAGGTTAGAGTGAATAGGCTATTAATTAACTAGTGCGCTTTACCATCATCGATTGCGTCACTGCTTACCATCAGGCGGGATTGCGGTCAAGCGCTAGTTTATAAATCTATTTAAAAAAACAAATGATGTCTGGTGAAGCCGTACGAAGGATGGGTCTGAGCAGTTTTGTTGCGATGTGTGCCGGGTACGATGTGCCCATTGTTGTTATGTCGGGAGTTGGTCGTGGAGCATCTCGAGATCCATCTCCCTCTGGCGCTTCATCATTGGTCGTGTTGTTGAGTTTAACATTGCATCACCTCGCTCATCTGCCGTCTTCCTTTCTTTTCACTGTTTTTTTTTTTTAATTGTTCTTAATAAACTGGCGCGCCATCAACGATTGCATCACTGCTTACCACCAAGCGGGATTGCAGTCAAGCACTAGTTTATAACAATAAAAAAAAACAAACTAGCGAAGGAACTATTTTTCTTAGCAGACAAATTAATCGCAAAACTGGGCCAGATTCAAACATCAATTACCAATTAAAACACAAATGAACACACGCTAACACTTCATAGCAATTCTCACATTAATTTCGATCATAATTCAGCTTAATCTATCAATTTACAAACGCTGTTACGCGCTTAGAAAGAGGCTTATACAAGTAATCCCCTACTTGTAAGTTTAAATTAAAGTGTTTGAGAAGGAAACGCTAACTGAATTCCGTTTTCCACCGGTAGGGGCGGTAGGTGTCGTAATGTCTCGAACCGCATCGATGGAGGCGTCAGGGAAATTGCCTGAAATCGACTGCGCCGTATATTGTTAGGTATAAGGGCGCCGGGACGAACTTTGAAAGTTACACGAGTGCTGGTAAATCAAATTTCTGAGGTGAGGGTGAGATCTGTCTGAAGGTTAGATATTTTAGGAAATTAAATTGTAAGATTAAGGTGCTTGTTTGCTACTTCTAGATGTTTACCTAAAATAATTTTAACTTTATGCAATGTTCGCTACAGTGGCAATGAATATGTTTCAATGAATACAAAAACAAGCAGTTCAGTACTTTATGGATGTTTATACCAACACCAGTATGCCTACTATGCCTAGTATGAGTTTTCATTACGAGACTCGATCGTCGATATCGAGCGCGTTTGGCGCTCTCATTGGTTGAGAGTTCTTACAACCTTGAAGCGGGCCAATCGATGAGTCAAACGCGCTCGATATCGACAATCGAGTTTCGTAATGGAAACTGATACTAGGCCTACATATAATTTTGAATATATGAAAATTCTTCCAAAAAGAAATAGTCAGACGTCAATTTTACTGCACAAATAAAAGTTATCTGTTCGTTCAAAAATGAATCCATAAATGGCTATAAAAATATACACAATCAACAACGATGGCCTTCAAAATTCCCATATTCGTGAGTGCCACAAAAAGTCAAGCAACTCGGTATTCGCGCGACTTGCTCCGGAATGCGACGACACTTCCCGTGTGGAACAGAGCCAACCGTCTGCCAGTAGAAAAAAATGTATGAAGTACATCTGTGGAGTGACTGACATAGACAGCCGGCTTACCTTTAAACTGGATGGGGTCAATGACCGCTGTGCAATAGCTACTGCGAATGTTTAATTTGGAAAATCTGTGAGAATATGACTTTTTCTGGGAAATTGAAACAGGGCACCTCGTGCGTCGTTGGTTTAATTTTCAGAAGAGTTACTACTAAGCATGACGTCTAGGGTTCGATTCCTGGGTCAGGCTTAGATTAGGTTATTGAGTTTTTGTGGGTAAAAGGTGTGTCGAAAACATCGATCACTTATACACTAAATTCACAGTCAGCGTAAAAAAATGGTTGAATTGAACAAGCGCACAACAGCACTTGGGTGCTTCTTTCATTTAGTACTTACTTTATAATTCTGACATTAACGCATGCGTGTAAGGTTGAATTTGGTTTGATGTGTGATGTACCACAGACTGGGTCGTAAAAAATTATGGCTTTTTGTACTGCTTTGTGATAAGAACTTTATACACTGCACTTAAGGCTGATTTTAAATTAATGTATATATATTTTGACTACTTTAGACTGCTTAATATACTTGTTGCCATTTTTGAATTCCAGTCACAGTTAAGAGTTTTGTTGGAGACTGTGTACCTATCTAATGTATAAGTGATCGATGGTCGTAAAAGGTCACACCAAAGGTCTGCCCTTGCCTTTGAGGAACACTGTGGTTATGTTATGATTACGATACAAGAAAAACTTAATCCAGGTATTTTCTGTGTCTCTGATATATTCTTTATGTATAAAGCGAGAAAGAAGTCTCTAGCTAATAATAATATTATTCGTGGATGGAGGTCGTCACGCTAAACCAAATTAAGGTCAACAGAAAAACTATGAGCAAGAAGCGAAAATTACAAGCAAAAAATACCGCACATAAATCATGTTGTCTTATAAATTATATGTAACTGCGAACTACTTTCATAGAACAAATTGTGGTATAATTTTATGAATTAGATTCAGGTTCGTTTTTTTTTCGAGGCAAGCTGGCAAACCATTCATCTCATTTATGCACGTGCAATAATAACAACAATAAAATTAACAAAAAGCAACCTAATAATAAATAATTTGTTTCAGTAAAGCCAACTTAAAAAGTAACACCAAAGCCCAAAAGAAAAAAATAAATAAATATAGGATTTACCTATCAAAATTTCAAAATTTTAATTTTGAACGAAAGGACATTTCCGAAGTCGGCAAAAAATTCAGATAAAATAAATATTAATAAAAACCGTGTTTTTTTGCCTTATTAACCGATTTAATAAAGAAAGGGGTAACCGACTTAAAAAAAAAGACCGTTCCAAATTTGAATGAATCTTAAACGTTCTAAATTGCAGCAACGTTTGACGATTGTGACAGTAACAGTGAGTAGTTGTAGTAAGTTTGCTCTAGTAATAATAGTCTCTCTCCTTCCAATATTAATTACTAAAGCTACACGAATACTAGCAATGTCACTATAGCTTGCTAAAAGCTATGGCCATCACAATCTTCCCCAGAAGACTTTTAGACCCGATTTCCACTTAAAACTCCCGCAAACGGGCGCGAAACGACGGTGCGACGCTATTCTGGTTGAACAATCTTCCTGAAAATTTCATAAAAAATGTTCTCCTAGAGTTTTTGAGTCACGCTTGTCTGCAAGAGTGTTTATAGAAACCACACTGTATTTTTAGTCCCAGATTGACATAAAACGAAGAAAAAAAATCGTCACACTTTGTTCGTGACCCAAAAACCGTTTAGGACAACGTTTCGTTATTTTGACAGTTCTATCAGAGGTTTACGTGGTAAAATACATATTTCCTGCTCAAACTGACGTAAACATCGGCTGTTGATGTGCTTCTGATGCCTTCAAAGAAAAGAATAGCTGATAATAGTTGACCCTCAAATTAATATCAAAGCGATTATTGAATATGATAAATAAAATAAAATGATTGACTTTATAATATGTATTTTATTATTTTTAGTGTTTGTAAATATAACGGCAACATACATACATCTCATGTCTGACAACACGGTACACTAGGGAATATCAATTTTTTCCGGGATAAAAGGTAGCTTATGTTCTTTCTCAGGGTCTAAAGATTGTCTGTGCCAAATTTCATCAAAATCGGTTGAGAGGTTTAAGCGGGAAAGCGTAACAGACAGACAGACAGAGTTACTTTCGCATTTATAATATTAGTATGGATTATAATGATTCAAAACGAATGACTGACGCAATATTCATCATTCAAATAAAAACCTCTCTTTACGTCAAAAGCATAAACGTCTATTCAAAAGCCAGATTTTTATGCTATAAAGATGCAGGATTTATGAATCTCGTCTCAAGATCCAAGGTGTGCATTACGCTTGCAAGGCGTCTTAGATTCGTTTAATCAAAACATCTGCCGACACCCACCGACGCCATATTAAAGTCTGAAAGGTGCGGCTTAGGTAATATCAATAAGGCTTAACTGTAGTGTGGGTTTCATACAACCAAACGAGCTGTGATGCCTTTGAAATTCATTTAACAATGTTGGTAACGGAATAACCTGAGCGGCTTGTTGATATGAGGACTGTCAGGATCGTTTCATGGTGGCCCACTTTACACCGAATTGTTTGCACAAAACAATTCACTTCGAAAGATAAAATGGTAGATACTATACTCCATTCAGAAAAAGATACAAACCTTTATAGAGCCCGTTCAACCGATCTTGATGACTGTTCCGAAAACAAGGTGACATTAAAAAAAAAGTGGTATTGGTACAATGCCAATTATTTGTTGCAGCTACTATTTGTCATGCTTTTTATTCCGAATGGGGTTCGGTTATCATAAGCTGAAATTCTGATAACTAAATAATCAGCCAAAATAGAGTAGTTGACTAAAAAAAAAACTAATTAGACCGTCAGTCAGATTTCCAAAAAATGCTAGACACATATTTTCTTTCTTTTTTCATATAAACAAAAATGAAGACGACACAGTGCGTTGAAAACTCGTGTGATGTCACTGCACGCTATACTTTTTAGCGTTACTTCATATTTCTGGTTGTGTACTCACAATCTCATCATCTTTTCTTTTTCTGATACCACTTAAGCTTAAGCATTTCTTGTATCAACGAATACCTCATCAATGATAGGTACTTCGATCACAAATGAATTCGTTATCAAAGTATCATTAATGAGGAATTTATAAGACCTCGTGACAGAGTTCTAATTTCATTTCTGTTTCAAATATTTTCTGTCGTCAGCAATTTATGTTTGTCGACCCAAAATACAATTGTTTCGAAACAATTTGTCAGAAATTAAGTTTCATGCTCGTGTAATTGATCGTCGATAGTTTGGAAAATTAATTCAACCTTCATAACGAGCTTTCGTTCCGAAACCTCGTCTGAATTAATTAAAATCTTTAGCAAATGATTTATAATTTTCTGAAGGCGGTAAACGGACCATTCACATAATGAAGCAAGTTCAAATGTATAGCTATTATGGTGAAGAACGGTTTGCTTAAGTGAGCTGCATTTATAAAGTTAAGACTTCAGAGCGAAATTGTTTCTGTTGATTTTTAATTGATACACTTTTTATTGAATTCCTGAAAAATTCATACTATTGCTAACTAGAATTAATACTATTGCAATTTAGAAAGTTGCTTACAGATATAGATTACAAAAACCACCATATTTTACACCCTTACGTTGTTAACACCACTACGATCCGGACGAAGCGTTTCGCTTCCTCTTTTATACTGCGTTCATCGAGGGACTGGAACAATTTGCCAGCGGCTGTGTTTCCGTCACACTACAATTTGAGTGTCTTCAAGGCTAGAGTGAATATGCTCTTAATAAACTAGCGCGCTTTACCATCAACGATCGCATCACTGCTTACCATCAGGGTGGATTGCCGTCAAGCCCTAGTTTAAAACTTATAAAAAAAATCTATTGCTTATCTTTTTCCTCCACTGCGCAATGAGAGCTCAACAAAATAAATTAAAAACAGAAACAAGGGCAACAAAAGCACAGATCTCAGAACTAACGAACTATTTATGTTCTGCCCGATAAGATGATTGAGATTTATTAGGGCCAGATAAGCCATATCTAGTCATTCTCGTTTTAGTTCTTAGTAGGAGTTGTGTAGCTAAGTAGCCTGTTACTTAACTACACAACTCCATCTCCCCATCCCATCCACGTTTTATTACATCTTTCTTTTAAAACAGGCTTACAGGGATTTAAGGAACTGAACGCCAGATATTGGATAGATTCGCGCAGCCCGAGTGGCGTTACGGACGGACCGTATGATTGTTAAAGACTTGGGTTGATACTATAAAAGGCTTATTTGATTCCGATCCAATCTCGTCTACATTGTTCTCATTTTCTTGTGATTCGTATAAATGAGCGTGAGTTTTTTCACGTATGTAGGGGGCTATTCACGAAACTTTTTCATTACTCTTAGGTTTGATTAGCTGTTCGAGTCAATGTTTTCTGTTTCGGAAATGTTTTTGGGGCGATTTATTTAATTTTAATCTCATCTTCTTCTTAGAAAATCTACATAGGTATGTCTACCCCTCTAGGGATGAAAGGCACGAACGTTTAACAATTTTTTTTTTTTTTTAATAATTGTAAACTAGTGCTTGACTGCAATCCCGCCTGATGGTAAGCAGTGATGCAATCGTTGAGTGTGAAGCGCACTAGTTTATTAAGCCTATTCACTTAAAAAACTTAGGAATAGGAAGGATGACGGCAGTTGAACGAGGTGATGCAATGTTAAACCCAAGACCAACACGACCAAACGATGCTGCGCTAGAGGGAGATTGATCTGGAGACTCTCCACGACCAAATTCCCGAGACAACAACATTTGGCGCATCGTACCCGCCACACATCGCAACACAACTGCTCAGACCCGTCCGCCGTACGGCTTCACCAGACATCATGCCGGAACACGACGAATCGCTTGGCGGCAAGACTTTGTCTGGTGGGTGGTAACTTCCGCCGGCAGCCGATGTTATGGCCTACCACCGAGGATTTAAATTAAAGGAATAATTCGTTGGTACGGTGCAGAATATCTGACAGTACTAATTAAAATCGTACAGCATACCGTGAATCGTAGCATGCGTTCGCGTTGAGTGCTAACGCGCGACTTGCCACCGAATTTTATTTGCCCAATATGGAATTCGAATTTTAAATGCAATTCATCCTAAAAACGTTTTTTGCATGGACAAATAGAATGCAGAAAAATATCTGAATATAAACATCAGCGAAAATGAAAAGGCTTTTGTACATAAAAATTTTGTGAAAGCAATGAATAAGACTTTTTTTTTTTTGGATTATATAATTAAGATAAATATGCTCATTATAGTATAATTGTCACAGTAGCTATTATTCAAACGGTGAGGTTATATTTTAATAAAATAGCTGTAAACTTCCGTGTTAATTTCCAAGAAAACGTAGACTTCATAAAATAGCTTTTACCTTAAAGGAAATTAAACTAGCAGCAATTTATTGTTGTTTGAATTCCCAGTCTGTTTTTTAATTAAAGGGACGTTCAGGAGAAGTGTAGCAAATATCAACGTTACACAAGTTATTGCCGAAAACTCTGACCTGGGAAAGACGCTTCCAACTACATACTGCATCACGTCGCTAGACTACAGCTATATGTAACATTAAGTAGACATATTTTAAACATATAAAGGACGTCCATGAAACCTACAAAGAGGAAGCAGTTACTAAGGCAGGCTAAAGAACTTTGTAAGTATAAAAAAATTGCGAACACATTATTGCTTTGACACTTGTTAGTCACCAATGAGCTCGCTAATAGAACTATATTATGTAAACATATTCGAACAGAGGATCAAAGTATACCATACATCCGCACTAACTACTCTAACCTACATACATGAAATATTAACAACAGTAATTAACAAGCTACACGAGGACAACACACCGGATTACGTACCTACACACAATGTAGCACTAATTGAACACTTCTCAGGTACTAATACAACGCTCGTTATTTTTGTGACATTTCAATTTCATCTCGTCGAAATGGACAAAATCATTGAACACATCAAAACAAGCGAGAAAAAAGAAAATTAAATGTTAATTAGCTGTCACAAACTTTGCCTCCAATAAAGTCTGGCACAATGAGAAAAAAACGTCGAAAAATGTTTTCATAAAGAGCAGTAGCGATATTATTAAAGAAAGACTCACCTTTTTGTACCCGCCGAGCCGCAGTGCCCTCTGAAGGCGCGCGGCCCGCGTCGTCGACAGGTACACTATCGGCACCGCCTCCCCAGCTTCCAACTCGATATCGAAGTCGTTAACTGCCTCACAGAACTTATAATCCTCAAACTTTTTTGCCTCACTCTTCATTAGTTCCTCACTGTCGCCATCGTCACTTATCTCGTCTTTTAAAACTTCGCTGGCCGGAATGAAAAGAGGGTTTTCGTAACAACGATTAAGAAGTTTAGGAGCTTCGTTTAAGATGTCTATTTCTTCGGAAATCCGCTTTTTGATGCCGTAAGCTGATTCCGGCTCGCTATTGTCCTCCGGGAAAGTTATCAGATATTTGTCGGTGCCCGAGCACTGTTCTTTTGCGCACGTGTCTTCGATCACAACGGCCGGCATGTTCGTGTCAGAAGACGCGGAAGAGTATGCACTCCACCTCAAACCGTTGTTGAAACGACCGCACTCCATTGTTCCCAGAGTTATGTTTGCACTGATTGAATAATTTTGTTTATTATATGAGGAACATAAATATGTATGTTTAACTTTCAGTGCGACAGTAAACGTAGAATAATGAATCGCGTCTGTCGACGAGTGGGCGTATTAGGTATCTGATTTCAATCTGCAATTATGGCTGCACGCAGACACATGACGGTTACGAAAAATAAGCTTTATAGCGCTAGGCAAAGCAGTCATTTTTGGAAGCCCCGCAGTCGTACGAATAGAGAAATGTAAACATTTTTCTAACACAGATGAGGAAAATTAAAAATTCTGTATGTTCGAAAAATAACATAATATTATTTTAACGTTTTTTACGTGTGTCAGACGCAAAGCATATATTTTGTTGGGTGCTTATGTTTCTTTTTTTTTTTGTGGATAAAACAAAATATCAGACATTGAATAAACGGGTCAAATTGTAGCGGGAGCTGTCCACAGGTGGTGAAAGGTAGGTGATAAGGGTCACCCGCCACGCTCGCGCGTTTGCTAACATAGGCTATGTTCAACCTCATGGAAATGCTTTATGTATATTTAATTTAATCCCATTATTAGTAAACAGTTTTTTTAGGTCACACCTGAAGTCTTTTCTTACGACTTGTAGGCAGTAAAAACGTGAAATATAACCAACGCGACGTGAAGGCGAAGTTAATATTCAAACCTCTCGTGTAAACCACGAACGAATTTGTACCCGTAGCAATTTATGAAGGAGTCTGAAATAAATCAGACGCAGTCCAGACGGCATAACCAAAAACGTAAATGTCATGCAACAAAACTATATGTAGACGGTACTCTTAGCTCGGTGTCATCGCTCCCGACCATCTATTTAGAAGCCACTACATGCACTAAAAGAGGGATATCATCACTTATAGTCTGCTCGCTGGAACTATTTAATAGAATGTCTGTCAGTGCAGCGCTCGGAGAATGCTTGGCGCTCGATGTGACCGCTGCTTCGGTATATCAAACATCGTAGTGTATAACGCCACCTATTGCCAATCGAAACGTTTTACTTTGGCTTCAGTAGTTCTATTTAAACAAGTAACAAGACTTCAAACAGTTTTGGGTTTCTAAAATAATGTATTCTTGGGACTTATAAATGACATCAGTCTGTGACTTAGAAATGAAATCTTCTTGGACGTAGGTACTTATCAAATTCCTGACAGTTGAAAACATCCTGATAGAACATAACAAAGACATTAATTTACATAATGTTACTGTCTTAAATCTCTTTGCACATTAATAAGCATCATCTCCTTTTACTGTAGGATATAAATAGGTACGTATAAAACGGCGATCATAAAAATATTAGATAAATAAATCATGTAGAACGTCTTTTTTATATACAAATCTTAATTAAATTCTGACATTGAGGAATAGTTCTAATAAATATTCATTTATTATAACTAATTTGTTCCATATTAAAAATGTATCCTGCACTTCTGTTACTATATTTTAATTTAGGTTAAATTAATTTTTCGTTATTATTTTGTTGAAGAATCATAAGTCTAACCTGTTAGCTATATAGATTAAAGGTAGGTAGGCTAGGTGTTTCTGTGATCGAATCAGGAATGAGGAGATTCGTAGAAGAACGTAAGTCGACCACAGCCAGCGGATTAGCTCTTTGAAGTGGCAGTTGACGGGGCAGGTTTATAGCTCTCAAATGTTGACCACGTGCCGGCAAGCACAACGTGGGACACCCACCGACTAGGTGATCGGACGACCTGACCAAAATCGCAGGGAACCGCTGGATGCAGGCCACGTCCAACCGTTCTCTTTGGAAATCATTGGGGGAGGCCTATGTCGAGCAGTGGACTTTACGTGGCTGACATGATAATTATAAGATTAAAGGTAGATGCACGATATGTGCTTCAGATTGAATACTAACTGCGTAAAACGAAGTGGTATTTAAAAGTTGGGAAAGTCATTGTTAAACATGAAAATAGGTTAAACACTGAAATATTAAGCCTAATACAAACAGTTCTACTTAATTAAGCATGGTATACCGTAATTTGAATGAACAACAAAAGCTTCACGTCATAATGTTGCTTTAAATTAATTGAACGCTACAGGAAAAATAACTTGCGTGTTTTATAAATTCTGCGTGTTTAAAAAAAGGTTGAAACTGAGTGGCAAAAATAAACCTCAAAACAAAACCACGACTAGCAAGTAAGTGAGAAAAGCTTTTAAGATCATATTTTGCTAAGTTCATGCCTACACAAGTATGGCGTATGTTAAGCAGTAGGTACCTATTCCAAACCTCTACATATGGCTGCAGCCTGTCAAAGTTCACAAAGAGCAGATTATCAAAACATTAGCGAATGTAATAGAAAACAGTGATTACAATAACTAATGACAATATCCAATTGTGTGCTAGAGATGTTATTTATTAAATACGGCCAATGTAAGGCTGCAGACAACATGACACGAATCATTGTTATTGACCAGCAGAACAACGTTTAATTAGATTGTTAATTAAATGGTTTAACTTCAATACTGAATATAACTAGATTATTGGTTATATCAGCTGTAAAACACTGTATATGTACAAACTTTTCACAACATTTTAGATAGTAGTAATAAAACTCAAAAGTATAAATATGAAAATTGAGAAACTGCTTTTTTTTTCTAAATCAAAACGACTTACGAAGTAACCAAAAACAACTGATAAACTTTCCCTAGATGAAGGGTAATCGATTCCCTTAACTGTTAAAATATGTTTATTGTTATCGTAACTCATAAAAGCTTTAAAAGTTTTTAAAGAACATTTCTTTATCGTTTCCTCTAGGGAGAACCACTTTTCACAATTCACAATAAAGGCTCTCAAGAGAACATTGTTTAAGAGAAAAAATACGCGAAAAATAAGGTAAGTGATAGTAAATTTATAGAAGCAAGAACATTTATTGTCATTAAATTGCAGATTGATTACTGTTCACGTACAAATCAACGCTTTATTAACGGTGTCAAACGTAATTTCGAAAGAAACCACTCTTGCCAAAATTCACAAACAGTCAGTTTTTGTCACAAAAATGATTAAAAACTACATAAAATATAATTTATATGATTATATCTCCGGACGAACTTGTCACATTCGTTTCAAATTTGTCCTAACGATAATATTTGTTTCTTGAATGATAGTTTCCGATTCAAACGTCAACGGACCGCGAGTCGGCGCACGCGCCGCGCGGGATGAATCGAGACTGAACGTTCTAATTTTGAAATGAAGTGGGTTTAATAACATTGCGTATTTTCCCGTTTTCTCCCGGTGACATCCGTGATGACTCACTGATCCCAGTTTTTGCGTCTGTAGATTATTGAAACCATTTTTTTGGCGCTTATTGAAATTGTGGCAATATTTATTCATTATCAAGAATCAAAGAGTAAAATAGGATGTCAAGTTTTTTAATAATATATTTTTTTAAACTTGGTATTTTTAATTAATCTTGTTATTAACCCTGTTATTAACCCAGGAATATGGTTATGAAAGCGATAAAATCGTTAGTTCAAGCTGTAAGTCGGTATTACAGACTATTTAGAGGGCCACAGAGTACAAACATTATTATTTATTACTTACTTGGCAGTACTAGAGTGACAAATAACACGGGAACAGTTTCAAGCAACACATTCCACAACTGTATTTAAATTCATAGATAACAAACTTACAATGCCTTCGATACCTCAATTGCGTAACAAACTCTCAATCTCAAAATGAATTCTTTTGAAATGATATTGCTAATCAATTTATTGCTTCATAGTTATGTTCGAAAAATGTTTCTGCAAGAATACTGTTAGCGTGTTATTCTACAGTGACCTTAAATTTACGTTATCGGCTTTGTATAGTTCCAATTGAAGTTCGTACCTGTCCAAATATCCAAATGAACTAGCACTAAATGTAGTCAAGAATAATTTTGTTTGCAAAAGATTTGTAAAGGTTTCATTCTGATCATAGCCTTCAAAAGGAAGCAATCCCTGCACCCTGCTTCTACTTCATTTTTCAAGGTGAGATTCAACCTCAACTCTTGATCAATGTTCTCTGTGTAATAGACACCACAATTTTACCAATAACACGGGTAACAAATTATAGAAATACTTGGAAAATTTTATTTCACAGTAATGACGGATATCGCAGTTGACAGTTGAAAAAGACCGCCGCGTGAACCGTCTATGAAGGTTTGAGGCAAAGTCATGATGTGGCCACTATGCTGCAATATTTCAATGTTCTTTAAAAAATATTTACTGAATGCACTTTTTACTACATAAAGCACGCGCTTTTGTTTAGTACACGACACTATAAATAATTTTAAAAGTCCAATGAAAAATCCGCGTGACACTCATCTTAGCTTTCCCGTCAATAAACCCCGCACCCTAATTACCTAACACACTATAACTAGCAGTTGGAATCATTTTGAAGCATATTGCTAATCCGTTGCTCCATATGCTCGAAGTCTGTTTGATCAACAACGTAAATAACGCAATGAACGCTGTTGAACTATCAAAATGATACCCATTGCTATATTACGCAATTACCCTACATGTTTGAACATCTTGGTTGGCTTTATTTGCATAATATTTACAAAGCTATTTTACCCAGTTTCATTCCGTGACTAACAACACAAAGCCAAGTACTACTTATTTAGTAGCAATTTACTTTAATCCGAATTCTCTGAATACTGACATCGTATGTTGTTATTCTGCATAATGCAGAATCTATTTCTGGCCTTCCAAACAAGACCTTCAAATGCTCTTTCTAACTTTTCCGTTCCCATAAAACATGCAGACAACCTTGAACCTTGTTTTTGTTTATTAAACGGCAGTATGATGCAGACTGATCTGTGTGAATTTTATTTTATTAGCCAGTAACCGCAACCTTGTGTCGTCCGTCGTCTTGATCTCGTGCCAGGACCACACTTGAACCGAACGAAAACATTGCGATAACTTCTTGTACCTGATATCAAAAATGCCTAGTAGACTCTTCCCTCTGAAATAGTATTCGTCTATATCATTGACAGGGTTTTTCGGAAAAACATCGGAAAAACAAAGTTCTAACATGACTCACAATACACACTTTGATCTTTCAATTTCCTCTTTGGCAAATCATTTTTGCTTCTACATTCCTAAATTGTAGTATCAATAACATTTTCTTTTCATTTCATTCCTCTGGCTTAACGTCGATGGCATTCGTTTTGACCTTTGCTAATGAGGTTAGCAATATAGTACCAATCAATTTATCTCCATGACAGGCCAAATCCCCCAATATGTCCAAAGCATTATCCGCTAACAGATAAAATTATTCACTACCGTAGTATTCATTAGCATAAAATAAAATGGTTCATAAAATAAATGATAATGGGTCCTCCATTATTGAAATTTCTTACTTGCGAAGAGGCTTACAAAGTGGGTAATGAACCTTGATCTGAATAGTCTGTTCGATCGTCGTACCATAGGTTCATGTTTATGCAATTATATTAATAATCTCTAGAGATGGGGCGGAATTGGGCCTGTCTCCCCGAGCGTATATTTGAAGTCACAGTACTCACAGCACTCTAGCACAACAATCCTCTTGGGGTTTGGGCTTCGCCTGAGAACTATCTGAACTGGGAAACCTAATCATAGTGTTGTTCACTCTTTGGATGGAATCTAGGATAAAAGTCCTTCTTTAACTAGGTCAATGAGGCTATAGCGCAGGTAATTGTTTCTTCCAATACAGCTATCACAAAGGAAGGGATTTTTGTTTCCCCTCCGCCTGTTCAAATGTTTGTGGTGACAGCGCTAACGAAATCCCGACTGCGGAGAGCTCGCACACATGTTGCGGAGATATATAAATAAGCTTATAGCGGATTTACATGATATATTACGTGCAAAGTGTACCATTAAAGCTGAATAGCTTTTTTGCTTGAAATAATAACAAAACTGTATAATGTTTACAAACTTACAGCCAACCTAACAGAGACATCAAAGGATTATACAGCTGTTAAGTACTGGTAATTTAACATTTACAAAGGAAAATTGGAAGCACGAAAGTAATTTACTAATTCCAGAGAATATTATACATCAAACAAACCGTAGCCATCACTCCCTAAGAGCCCAATGCTGACCTTGTTACTCATACCCGAAGCCCAGAGCCAAGAATCAAATAATTAGAAGATGTGTGAACCTGCGATGGAAGAATAATATGCTCTAATGAAGTCCCTATTTCAGTGATAGAATACAAAGTATCTAATAAAATAATATCTTTAGAAATATGAGATGATTCAGAAAGTGACCTATATATTATATCCATATATAATATAGCAGTTATATTGATACAATGTGAACAATAGTCACATTTCCAATTACGCAAGGATCCTGAAACAGTATGTCGAAGGACATGTTAATCCAGGACTGCATTTTAATCATTCTCTTATTTGCATTTATCGCATGTATTATTAACTGTCGTATAAAATTGAAATCCGATTGTTTCGGAATAGAAATGTATTTCTATTGGTTGATCATCGTTAACCTTTTTATCGTCCCACTGCTGCGCACAGGTCTCCTCTCATACAGAGATGGATTGAGCGTAATCACCACGCTTGCTCAATGCGGGTTGGCGAGTATTGGTTGTTACCGTACCATAATGTTTATAGACGGACTCATTATGCCAGCCTTTGATTTACTTCAAGCCAAACTATTTCTAGCTTTTATTGGTATGATCACGAGCAAAAGTAGGTATGTATACAATCGGTATGATTAAAACAGCGGTCTTCCTTTATTTTTGAATGAAATTTCATGTTCTTTCGAACACAACATTTTTTAATCTCCCATAGGTTTCTGCAACGTTGCATTCGTTATTTCACGAACAAATTGCAATTGAAAGTTAACAAATGTTGATATATTGGTGCTCGTGAATGTACGCGTGTTTCAGTTTAATTGAAATAACGGATCTCATTATTTGTTATCGAACGTTGCTAATATCTGATGAACGATGACGAAACCACGTAGTTCACGCAAATTAATTTTGAATTGGTTTCTAGATTGATTATGACATTGCTCCGAAATTAACATCCTAGAAGACTTAATCTTCTAGGATGTTAATTTCGGAGCAATGTCATTTATTACGTAAAACGTTTGTGGCTTTATAGCTATGAGTTATAAATAAGGCAAGGACTTATTCAAAAGCTTGAGTCATATTCTTCCTTGTTGTATGGACTAATTTACCACCATTTCTCTTTTAGATACTTAGACGACAGACTCATTCCTTCTCATTATAATAAATATGATATTTTTTACTAGAAGTAAAAGTTTTTAGATTGCTTTTAATCATATTTGGTGAAGGTATTTTTAACATGCCATTCTGCTATTTATATTGTAAATAATATAAATATATATACACATCTATAAATATTCATGCATTAATATATATGTATATACTGTCTACCATTCTGTAAAATAAATTCAATTATTGTATCTAATACGTTGAATAAAATATCAAATTGTAGTAGTCGAAGTTTAAACAATAATGATTAAAATTTGCCAATTTGGGGCAATTTTATAATTAACTGATTTTGCCTAAATAAAATACAAATGGAAATCGCCCTAAACGCGAACATCGCGTGCTTATCTTAATAGAGGATCACAATTTGAATGTCCGTCAATCAGCTTCCAGACAGTAGCAGTAAGAAATTAGGTTGTCTTGCCAAATACATCCCGTCTGGACACGCAACCACGATGCAGCACGAAACTCTCGACTTTCACACGAGACGTTATTTTTCGTCGTTTATTTTGATCTCCAACTTATTTTCCTCTTCAATAACAAAAGCGAGCCAATTGCTAATTTAGAGCACAAAGAGATTCCACCTAATGACGCTGTTAACAACATACATAACACTCAAATCAAGAGAATCAATAAACCACTCGCTGGGTTCCCATCATCAATCAAACGCGAGCGGGTCCTTTTGAGCTCATAAAAACTGACGTCACACTGGCGTGTACATATTTATGAAGCATCCAAGTGATCTGCTATTGATGGGCTGTCCCATTCATCAGTCAGGATAGCTGTCGACTAACAAAAACTTGTTCGTAACAAGATTTTTGTGGGTGGATAGTGTTAGACGGAAATGTCTGCGGGATTTAAGAGGTGGAGTTACGTGAACGAAACCTTGACGAGGGAATTGCTTAAGAAGCGATTTGTGTGAAATAAAATAAAACTAATGGCATGCTATTCAAAAGAATGTTTAATGACTTTGCTAAAGTGCTTAGCGCTGTTTATTGTTCAAATGTTAACTCCAATACCGTTTGCTTTGTCCAAGAAAAATAATTTACGTTAGAGTGAGTTCGTTATATCTTGAGTTGATTAATCGAACCGTCATAAATAAAGCAATGTATCAGTAAAGTGCAATTGTGGGTGATTGCGGTTGGTATCAGCTCTTTATTGATGGACACTGAGACACGATCGTAAATTGCCACTTGCATATGCATGCGGGGAGCGACCGATTGGCAACGGTGCACTCGGCCCGTTATGACTGTTGCTACAACCTACATGGTCACAATTAACGGATGTTATGGTATTTTTTAACAACATTTTTTCTTTTACGAATGGTATGATTGATTGAGTTTTGTACACTTTGTGCCACATATTTCTGGACATAGTGCTTCGTGACCCAAAATGTATAACTGTATTCTTTAAAGGAATGCGGTGAAAAAAACGATTTGGTTGATTAAATAAAATCTATATGTGTGTACGGGCAATACTAAATTGAAAGAAAAATAAGGCGACGTTTGAATCTGGAATTGGCATCAGATCCAACAAACAAGCAAAATCATACCATTCAGTTCGGTGAAGCCAACTTAAACCCATAAAGCGAATGTCAACATTTATCGAAAACATTCTAAAGATTCAGTACCTATGTTTGTATTTGGTAAGGGAGGATGAAACTATAATCCATACAGTCAGTCCATCAACGGCTCATATTTATTAAAGCGTTTATCGCGGAACCGACTTAGCACAAAAATGTAACAAAAATATTTACGATATATATTTTGGTGAGATAAAATCGTGAAAACCGGATCAGTGCTCACAGCTCCGAGTACGTAGGTATATTGAACAATATTAATCCAAACTGTGTAGATGTACCTATTGGTATCCTATTGCACAATGGGATTGACTTCGTTTGAAAATGGAACGCTGGGAATTTTTCAACCCCTCTCGGCTTGTCTGACCACGGCCGGACGGCAATGGAACGCCAATCAATACTAGCATAGTATAGATAAGCTTCAACCATCCTGTAGCGTGCAACTGCAACCGTAACATAGTTGGTTTTAAATAAACATTAATTAAAATGTATATCGAAAATATTTCTTTGCCTATTTTGCGCGTCCATTCAAACGATGTTATTTCCATTCGAAATTAAACGTTATTAATGTAAATGATTGCTAAGGAGCCAAACAATTAATTATTAACAAGTAAATAAATATTTGGTTTTCACTCTTGGTCAAAAAACTAGCATTGTAGCGTGCCAAAGCGTGGAAAAAATAAGTTTTCATACTCTAGGAGAAAATGTTCATTTTTATTTTTTTCTGTTACCTAAAAGCCTACGAAAACCAAAAAGTCACGAAATCTTTAGAGTTTCGCTTTAATTGCAAATTCCTTTTTATTCTAATTGGGGACCGTTATTTATTTATTATTTTATTGGATTATTTCATTTTCTCGGAATCGTAATGAAAAGTAGAGTGTAAACACACGATGGCAACGCTAAAAACCCATTATAACTCAATTTCTAAAACTATCTCGTATGTAATGGGCCATTTTACCCCTCATATAACAATCTACTATTGTAATTACACAAAAACTACATTTAAATTTTTTCAATGTCTTAAAATCTTGCAATTCCTTTAACATTGATCATGTTTACCCCAAACTAAGGTTTACTGACTGAACCCATCCCGCAACAGGTTGACGTCAGATCAAAATGATAAGCAGAAAACCTTTCAGCTCACTTCGTACATCAATCTGATTATCACTTATCTTCATCAGTGACGCAATCGGTCGCACTACTGACAAGTGACAACCATTACATAATAACCCTCCTGGGTCCGGCGTGTGTACATAACCTAGTCAAAATCACGTAAACGCTGTAATCCGGTTGGACGACACGCCGATCCTGTTAACGCAATCAATGTTGGCGTATTTAAATGGACTTGTGGAACAAACGTCGGGAGCCGCGTAGGAGTCGATCAGAGCTGTTAGGAGCTGTTGAACGAATAATTATTGCGAGTTCCGCGAGAAATGTTTGCAAATTAAGTTATCGTGAATCTTTCGGTCTTACGACTGGAATACAGCTAATGATATCATTCGTTTGGAGTAACTTCGGGTTGTGCTCACAACTGATTGTCATTGAACCTGTTTACGTAATAAAATAACGCAGAAACTGGTTTTAGAACGATGAGATTACGATGTTATTCTTAACAACTTAGTTTTCTAGAAGATGAAGAAGAGATTAAACGAAAACAAATAGGTGCTTACTTTAACTTTTAATCAAGTTCTACATTAATTTTAAACTTTTTTAATCCCGATATTGTATAAAAGTATGCTATCCTAAAAATATTATAAACGTGAAAGTTTGTGTGGATGGTGTTTTTGCAAGTTTGTATGGAATTGCGGCATATACTACCTCGAGTAAGTTCATTTTATTCTTACGTTAAGGTATTGTTTTTACATGTCGTTCTTTTTATGAGAATTTTATTATAAAAGTTGTAGTACATATGTAATATGTACTACATCTTTAATCTTTTTTCAAATCGAGGTTAAAATGTTATCATCGCATGTCACATGTGACGCGAACAGTGTCGGTCAGTCCGTTACGTCTGCGAAGCCTATTTGCTGGCCGCACGCCGCGCCGGTCGGCCAGACGGGTCGAACGGACGGCTGGACCCGCCGCAAACGGGTTAACCGCATTGCAACGTCTTGTTGACCGGCTGTAATTGACCCAAATCTTTAGTCCCTACGAGCTTGGTAAATAAAAATATTATGAGGGTGATACTGATACCTAGTAGGTACTTATGTTTAGTGTAGGATGACTGTTTTTTGGACTTGACAAATTAACCCATGACAGGAAATGTTGATTAATGTCTTGCTTGAATGTACAGCGAGACACCAACATTTTAATCCAACTTTACGTCTTTGAAATACCGCTCATGCTTTGAAAAGTACTTTTAATTTTAGTATTTTAAATTTAGTATGGTAACTTTGATTATTGATTTAGTATCACTTTCTTTTCCAACCAATTACTGTTGTCTAGTAAGGAGAGGCCTCATAGAAATTTCACAGGATTGACATCAGAAAACAAATTCTTTTACTGCGTACACACTTCAATATTTTGCAAATATCGCAAATATACCACGAACTTACCCGAAATATTGTTTTTATACCTGATTTTTATAACATGATTGCATGTATTTTCCCAGTTTATTTCGACCGATCTTCTCAGTATAACTAGTAAGGAAAACCGAAACTCATCTAGGTTTAAAAATAAGAATGACATAATCGACGGATCCATCCTGCTAATACCCAAATTAATAAAGCTCAGAAACCTATATATGTATTTTAACATTTATTACATAATCACCGAAAGGATTTTGACAACAGCTTTGAATTTCAGAGAGCAAGCGCCATGACAGTAAGTGACGGACAGCAGATTACGGATATCTCATCGAATTGGATCCGAATCGGATGGCGGCCGCTTTGACAATAATCAGAGTGTGCACGGAAGTAAAATGGACTTAAATGCGGATTATAAGGGACCAGTAGGTATTCAAGATTTCGTGTTATAACATATTAGTCTTTTTGTACATAATGTGTTCTAGCTAACTTATAATGGTGATTGAGTATGTAACAAATAAATTGACTAAAATATGATAGATTGAGTAGAAATGCTATGTAAGAAACCAGAAATGATTTTACAATTTCATCTTCAATAAAAAGCTTTTCGAAAGCTTTTAGTTTTTGCTAACTTTTGTCCCTGGGCTCTTCAACATGATTTTTTTTATATAAAGCAAACGTATTTATAAAAATAAATATTTAGAAATCTAATAATCTGTTTCTTCAGTCTGTGAGATCGTATAGCGATATTCATGAGTCAGTTTAAAGAGTCAAAAGAACACGAGTGCCATTTCACCGTATATTTATTTCCTTCTGTTTTGAACATGATTACAAACAAGTATCGCATCGTTCTTGTTTATTTATAATCGCGTCGCGACGCCACAACAGACTTGGCTTTACTCCAACTCACATTTTTTTAGGAATTTATTTCAATTCATGCGTTTTGGCTTTTGTAATCGTGTATTGTTCGAATGATTGGCGTTAAATGCTAAGCAACAGTTATTTCATCGGTTTGTTTGCTTTTCGGTGTAAATATAGAAAAAAATCAAGGGACTTGACAAAGTGAAATTCTATTAGTGGTAACCATGACGGAAAGTCCAATAATGGATAAGTTAAGAGGGAACTCTAGTGGTACTTTCTCTATACAAACGTATTCTGCTGTTTTATTCGTGGATAACGCTTTTAGGGCAATTATATTTTTTCTACAATTTTACATCGTGATTTTACGTGTTCCTATCATTAGATTTTTTCCGAAACTTAATTAACATAAATATAGTTTAAAATACTAAAAAAAACATGCTTTTAAAGAATATCAAACCAAAAAGTTAAAAAATTAAAAAAGCGTGGGGCGCTTTGTGTCATCATTTTTGTATATTAAGCGCTTCACGCTTTTTTAAAAATTATTTTTAACTTTTTAGTGTGATATTCTCTAACAGCATGTTTTTTTAGTTTTTTAAACTATATTTATTTTCAACTTTTTAGTTCGAAATTCTTTTAAAATAACAAAGAACGAACGAACGTATTGAAAACGGTGGGACATTTTACAGTAATGAGCCGCTCACTCGTAGTCCAAAGAGTTAGAGACGGACAAACAAACAAACAAGCAAGCAAGCAAACAAGCAAGCAAGCAAACATACAAGTGAAGCTAATAAAAAGCATGTAAAAAGAAATACGATACTTTAAAATCGCGAAAAATAACCCACTTTAACCGTGATGACTATTAGACAAACGTGATAAGTTTTTGACAAAAAAGAAAATAATCGAAGCATAGGTATACTTTTCCTCTAAAGTTTGATATAAAAATAATTGAGATCTGCCATGTTTTGAAAAAGAAAACAGTGGAATACGAAACGTCTTTTGGTCAACGTTTTTGTAGGTAAAATCAGCCTGACCTGCAACTGTCCTATTCGCACTTTGCCGGGAGAGGCTGGAAGCAGCGCGACCGCAACAGTTTCTTCAAATACCTATTTTCCAAATTCCTCGGCACTCGAGTCCCCTCTTAAGCTACCGAAATGCTTACGTCAATCATATTAAAAGTAGTTGTAGAAATACGAAAGCCTTTAAAAGCTACTGTAACTTATCTATACTCACTTCGTTAGACTGAAGTATAAAAAGGTTGTTTTTGGGGTAAACTTTGTAATATTAGCACAATATATGTAAATTATGCTTTGTTACAGTTAAGATTGATGCTGAATGTATTATACTCAACTTATTTACCAACTGTTATACTTAAATCAACTCATTTAAACAATCTACCTTCTCAATTTATGAGGCTTTTACTTAAATTATTATTTAATTTCATTTTTTTTTTTTTTAAATTGCTATGTCCATGTTAAAAACCAGCTTCAGGGGTGGTCAGTACCTTGGACGCTTTTCATTTCACTATAAATGTACTAAATCTAAAATGTTTCCTAAACCGGTCATACGTTATTGCAGCAGGGTTTTTAATTTTGCTAGGTTACAATGGCTTTATTGCCGATACCTGTAAATGCATGGGCGTAGCCAGCTTCCGGCCTTGGGGGTAACTTAAGAGTTTTAAGGTTGGATCGTCCATGGCTGTTTTGTCCTATACCTACACTACATAAACACATCTAAATGAAACATTAGGTATTTGTACTGTGTAGCGCAAACAGCTGCAATGATCCTTCTTAATAGGTACTTAGTTAAATAAATAAATGTAAATTTGACTACGCATGCATTTTTATTTTATTTAAATTAAATCGCTTCTACTTAGTCTACTTTAAATGTAATTCTTCAATACGGTTTATTACGTCATCCGTGATTGTAGATACTTAATAAATATGTTTAATAACCTACGTTTGATCAGCTTCTTCAAAATAAAAACATGTCAAATAAAATAAATGCTAGTCGCTTGCAACTCCCTACTGATGATTACCGAATGCTCTGTCGTCGCACGCGGTTTTTTGGCATCGAGCATTTTGCTAGTGTTTACTGAGCGGTTTATTTAAAAGATAGAGTATTAGTTTATATTTTGATTAGTAATTAGGCAAGATCATACATGTTCTGCGAGGTTCTTTTTACGCCCATGAGGGGCGTACCCCTCCTACCTAATGCTATCTTACCCCTTTTTGTCTTTTCTCTAAAGCTAGCACGAATGGAGTATAGGCGCCATTATAACAATTTGGTATCTTTTATTGTCTATAATTTATAATTTATATTTAGTACCAGTCCAGTATTCAGTGTCGAGTATTTTATACCTAAATTAAAATCTGAAAATTTATTTATATACGAGTTATATGCACGCTAATCTCTGAAACTACCAGCCAGGTTTCAATAATGAATGTTTGGATTTGATGAACAAATCTTTAAGGACGGCTATACGCTACTTAACATCACGCTAGAATCATTAGCTGCCGTGCAAAAATGACCAAAAATCCGAAAGTTATAGTAGTTAAAGTTATATGGGTTGGGTAGAGGAAACAAGACACATCACGCGGAATGAGTCACGTGCAAAAGTTGGTGTTTCAATAACTTTGAAAATCATATGCACAGATATATTAGAGTTGTCCAATAGCTTTGATGTTAAAATGAAAGGGTGACAAAGTCTACCTACTTACTCACCCTCCCTAGTCACGAGCGTTCACCAGTCACCAATTAAATGTCAATGTGAAGCGAACAATTGCAAAGGGCTGGAGGGTAATCGATCATCTACAGTTGGACAGGTCATCTGTTGAATACGACCCTAACGTCCGCATCGTAATCGAAACGCGCCGGTTTGATTGGCACGTATGTTAGTCGCTAATGACTGATAAATTAGAGAAATGGGCTCTTGTACTAGACAAGTTTCGACCTCCGTGGCGCAGCGGTCAATACGCCTGCCTGCGACGTGGAGGCCCCGGGTTCGATCCCCGGTTAGGTCATGATGGAAAACGATCTTTTTCTGATTGGCCTGGGTCTTGGATGTTTATCTATATATGTATCTATGTATATAAATATTGTATCGTTGAGTTAGTATCCCATAACACAAGTCTCGAACTTGCTTTGGGGCTAGCTCAATCTGTGTGATTTGTCCGTATATATTTATTTATTATTATTTATTTATTTTTTACTAGAAAGGTGCTATTTATGCCAATACGCCCTCGAGAAGCACTTCATGACGTTGCGCGTTGGTTCCTGCTGTGTTTCATGGATCTTTGGCAGCTGTTACGAGTGAGTCCGAAAGACTATCCACAGCTTTTACCAACAGGTATCATATTAGAATAGAATACTCTTTATTATGTACAGCATACAGCTTACAGAAACATAAATATAAAGATATCACAAAGTGTGACACAATGGGCGGTCTTATCTCTAAGAGCGACCTTTTACAGACAACCTTTGGAAGGAAGAGGACCTAAGGGGAAGGAGAGAGAAATAATATAGGTAGTCTACAGTGTACTATTTACATAGATTACACAATATGTAAAGAAAACCCTGTCCGACCCATAAGGATAATAAAGGTTAGGTAAACACTTGACCAAATATAATATAAAATTTTACGTAATCATCATAGTAACAATACTAATGAATTATTAAATTATCTTTTTTTTCCCGCGAATTAATTCCAACTTCTCCGAAATTTGGTATTTTTTTAAAAAGTAACAACTCCGGTATTATTATGAACGAATTACCATGCGACCACGTGCCGCGTGCCCTGCCCCCCGCCGCTCGCGGAAGGGTTGCTTATCGCACATGTATTAAGTTACCTCTTTTTGCGAAACAACATTTATTTTTAGGGGGAATTTTTTTTTAAGTTTAGCCTGGCCTTGTATCCATTAGTAGAATCAGTTATCGATACCTAACAATACCTTCACGGATCGGACAGGGTTTTCTTTACCCATTGTAAATATGTACGTGGAGTGTATCATATTAATCTAATAAATATATACCTTGTTACTGGGTTATGGCGGTCTAATAAGCAGTCGCATCAGGTACATTACTGATGTTCAGCTGCATCCGATGAGACTTAAAACTGACTTCAAGATAATGCGACGAGCAGTGGACAGCGCACCGCTCAGTAAGGATGAGGGCTGGGTAGACTGCGCGTTTTGTTCCACCCGCGACTCATAAGATGTCCGCACGTCCTGCCGGAGTCCACGAGGACCTAAGCTGGCCAGGGCCGTGGGTTATTAAAAAACAACTAACATATTTTAAAAGAGGCTAGATAGTTTCCAATTTATAAAGGAATTATTTTAGACCGGACTAACTTAATAAATTATTTGCATTATCTAAAGGTTCATCTGTAGAAATTGCACCCCACACAATCCACAAACGGATAAGGTACAGTTACATTATTCTATCAGATAGTACACAGTAAATATAACTCTTCAAAACTCTGATCAAGTTCGAATCCGTAATACATAAATAAACAAACTGAACTATACTGAACATATTCCCCCTTATCCATAAACACTGCTTAAAATTAACTAGTGATTAGCGATTTTTAACCATACATTTTTGACCTTTCAACGTCACTTAATTTTAATTATCGTTTATGAATAAACCCCTTAAACACTGTGGTGTTTATTCATAAAGGATAATTTAACTTAAGTGACGTTAAAAGGTCAAAAATGTATGATATGTATGTAATGTTTCAACATGAATGATGTAATCAAATATTTGTAACAATAGCTTGAAAATTTAAAAGAGTGTCCATGGAGTTTCTTGCCCGTTCTTCTCCATAGGTACCTACTCTTTGGAATGGGCGACTAGCTTCATATTGACTGACCGACCTTCTGACAATTCAAAAGTGCCCGTAACTGGTTTATTTGAAATAAATGCTTTAATTTTTTTTTTTTTTTTTTTTTATATGGTTAAAAATCGCTAGTCACTAGTTAACTTTGAACAACGTTTATGAATGATAAAATTTTGGCTACATTGATTAAAACACCACAATAAACCGCCACTTCAATAAAATATAACATTACAATGATATTCGTTGCCAAACAGTGATATCAAATACTTGGGTTACGGACGTAAAAGGAGTGAAACGGTAAAACTTCAAGGCGATTGGACCGCCTCAAACAAGATCTGCAAACGAATCGTGTAAACCGCCTGATTTCAGATACCTTTGGATCTTTGCGGAGATCAATCCGTTTCCGATCGCAAGTAACGATGCGACCTGTGTGTATTAAACAGACAAGCTGTACAGCGGTATGTTATTGTTCAGTACGATAAACAACAAGCATAGATTAGATTATTTATTAGAGAGAGTGAAATAATACGAATTTTTCTCGGTGGTAGGCCAAGACATCGGCTGCCGGCAGAAGTTACCACCCACTAGACAAAGTCTTGCCGCCAAGCGATTCGTCGTATTTCGGTATGATGTCTAGTGAAGCCGTACGGAGGACGAGTCTAAGCAGTTGTGTTGCCAATATTGCCATGTGTGCCGGGTACGATGAGTCAAATGTTGTTGTGTCGGGAGTTTGGTCATGGAGGGTCTCCGCATCAATCTCTCTCTGGCGCAGCATCGTTGGTCGTGTTGTTGGGTTTAAAGTTACACCACCTTTTTTATTTTTAGTTTTCGCTCAACTGCCGTATTCCTTTTAAGTGAATGGGCTTAATAAACTAGCACGTTTACCATCAACAATAATGAAATCTTATATCTCCAATGTAAATTGAAATGTTACAGTGTTACAGTTAATGTTCCGGACGAAGAGGTCTGGTCCGCCTCCTCTTTTATGTCGCGTACATCGAGGGACTGGAACAATTTGCCAGCGGCGGTGATTCCGTCGGACTACAATTTAAGTGTGTCTTCAAGTCTAGAGTGAATACGAATAGGTCCTTAATAAACTAGTGCGCTTTACTATCAACGATTGCGTCACTGCTTAGGTACCATCAGGCGAGATTGCAGTTTAGCACTACTTTAGAATTAACAAAAAAAAAAACAAACTTCCAAATTATCACTAATGAACATGAAAAGGTTGACAGTTTTCTTATACTTAGAACATTTACATTACTATCGTACCACGAGAATTAATTCACAAGACCAAAATTAAGGGAACTTATAGATTCTGATACAATTACTCAAATCTTGGTTTAAGAATGAAAAGTACAAAATAAATGTACATACCAGTTCCTCAGGAGATCCCGGTTCCTTCATACCATTGCTCTTATCCGTGCTCCCCGTCTCTGTAATTAAAAGAAAGACAATATTATTTCAAGGTCAATATTTATGAAAACTTAAAAACAATATATTTTTGCCAGTAGTTGAAACTAGTTTTATACAAAAAGGATCATGAAACGTGAACTTATTTTGATACCGAGTTTGCTTTATTTATTATTTATGTACACACAATACATAAGTAAGTATAAGTACATAAGGATATGTCTAAATTAAGATCTGAGTACCTACAAAGGTGCTACTTATTTCTTAAGAAATTTCTTCCAGCAGACCTACGAAAGGAGAAGTAAAACAGAAATGTAGACAATAGTGTGTAAGAGCAAGGAGGAAAGAAAATATGAATATGATGACTATAAAATATTTTATATTAAATTCTTTTTTTTCTTAACCTCTACACTAAAACTTTTGCTAATGATTGTACATTTTAATTTTAATAGTAACATGGCACGAATTGGTGTTTGGCTTGTACAAAGATTTGATGGATTTTATAAACATCCTATACTGATTCCACTACTAGAACACATGCCTCCTCTCTAGGAGAGAGTGTAGGTCATAATTCACCACGCTACCCCAAAAAAGCGTCGACCAAAAGCCAAAATTGGGATAAGGTAATTATAGTGATTACGCAATAAAAATTAATTTCCTTTTCTTCAAAAGAAAAATCAATTTTATTTGTGTAACATACTACCTATGTTGATGACTATAATATATCTATATTGTCTACTATGTTGTCTATGAAAATTGATTTTTCTTAATGAATACAGTTCTTCAACTCAAATTTATAGGTCGCTATGTTATGCCAAGATGCGTACAACAAATAATCAATAAATAATAATTTAAAAAAAAAATGTTTTTATCAGTAGAGTTTCACCAAAAAATAATGCCATATCGCAAAATTGAGACTACGAAATACATTACATACATACATATTTTTGTTTCTGTTTTTTGAAGACAAGGAAATTGCTTCATCATATCTCGCTAAAGTCCAGTACAAACCACAATTACAATTAAAACCATCACAAATTGAATTCAGGGGAATTAGAATAATGATTCAAAAACACAAATTGGAAATCCGAACTGGTGATAATGAATTGGAGCGTTACTAAATCTCGATATAACATTAATTAGCTGACCGAAACGATTTTAATCAACCACATTTTCCCGCGCGGAATATTAATGTTTTAATACCTAAATATAAAACTGGTCACTGGTAAACATAGTCTCTAAAACATAAAAAAACAAATACGAAAAGTTATTAAACGAAGAGGAAAATATATTTATATTTGGAAAATTAAGACTAACGGAGGCACAGGTGAAATACAAGAACGACAGGGAAAATTGCTTAAAAAAATAATTTCTACTTATATACGGAAGCGTTGTTGAATCTGCGAAATTCTTTTCCGGAATTTCTTGCCCGTTCTACTCCATAGAGACCTACGCTTTGGAATTAAGCTTCATTTTACTGACTGATCGACCCTTTGACAATTCAAAAGTACCTGCAATTGGTTTCTTTAAATTAAACGCTTCGATTTTGATTTTTATACTTATGTAATTAGTTTAGATAAACAATTAAACTATGTGACATGAAATATGTATATAAAATAATAACTGTGTGTGTTAAAATATCTAATTAAATAATAAAAATGCAAAATTATAACCTAACTTATCTGCAACTTAAAATATAGCGTCTATAAATTCATCCGTAAGGCTGTCTATCGATAAGTGTCATGAAAATATTACCCAGGGTAATCCAAATGTTCAAAGGGAAATGGATAGGGCTATGCTTGGGGTTTCACTGCGTGATCAAATAAGGAGATCCGCAGAAGAACGAGAGTAACTAACATAGCCCGAAGAATTGGAACACTAACGTGATAGTGGGCCGGGCACGTTGCTCGTAGGACCGATTCCCTATGGGGCAGATGAGTTCATGAGTGGCGACACAGCATTGGTAGGCCCCTGACAAGGTAGACCGACGACCTGGTGAAAGTCGTGGCATACCGCTGGATGCGGGAAGCGCAATACCGGTCGTCGTGGAGATCCTTGGGGGAGGCCTATGTCCAGCAGTGGACGTCTTTCGGCTGAAATGATGATGATGAATCCAAATGTTTCTACAATACTATAACAATACTTTCAAAAACAAAACAGAAAGCCAAACGACCACGCTCTTTTTGCTTCGTGCTTTATAAAATTTTTGTCATCAATTAGGTCATATAAAATACTGCCACTGAATATTATATAACTAGTAAAAGTTTCAACATTTTGCTACAAAACATTTTAATGTTCTTGCAACATTTTCACACTTTATTAAATAATTTATGAGACCAAGTAATTTTGCGATATTACGGAAAGGAAATTCCTTTCTCGTATGTACGGTCGGACGTCGTAGAAAAGTAGGTATCCGGTGGATACTTGTATAAGATGAAGACGACAATAAATTAAACTGCTTATATGACGCTCTCAGTTTTCATACCAAAATGCCATCAAATACATATTCGATATATACAGCTATTTAGCATATCAAAGGTAGGCAAATACCTACCTTCATCATCAACCTTTTTATCGTCTCACTGCTGGGCACAAGTCTCCTCTCATACAGAGAAGGATTGAGCGTAATTACCACGCTTGCTCAATGCGGGTTGGCGATTTCAGACTTATAAAATCCAGGTTTCTTCAAGATGTTTTCCTTCACCTTCGGTCACTCATCATTATCAACCTTTTTATCGTCCCACTGCTGGGCACAGGTCTCCTCTCATACAGAGAAGGATTGAGCGTAATCACCACGCTTACTCAGTGCGGGCTGGTGATTTCCTCAAGATGGTTTCCTTCACCTTTTAATCAGTCATTGGTATCCAAGATATACTTAGAAAGTACATATAACTTTTTAGAAAAGTTACATTGGTACTTGCCTGACCTGGAATCGAACCCGCGCACTCATACCTACTTAGAGAGGCTGGTGATGTCATGCCTACCTTGGATTTCCCAAATGGTTTGGTTGAAAAAACACACACCTTTTTATTTCTATGATACGATTTATTTCTTCATTCCTTTATACACGTTTGTATTGTCACAGTTTTCATTTATTGTCGTGTTGCTGTCTGTCACCATATTGTATTGACATACTGACAGTATTCGTTGGTTTACACAAATCGCTACTTACGAGTACTTTACTATTACTTTGATTTTTAGGGTTCCGTACCTAAAAGGTAAAACGGAACCCTATTCATGAGACTTCGCTGTCCGTCTGTCCGCCCGTCCGTCCGTATCTCATGAACCGTAATAGCTAGACAGTTGATATTTTCAGAGATTATGTATTTCTGTTGGCGTTATAACAACAAATACTAAAAATAAAATATATAAGGGGGGAGCAAAAAAATCACGTTTGTTATATGGGTGCCGTGTTTAAATATAATGGTACGGAACCCTTCATGCGCCGCGTCATCCGACTCGCACTTGGCCGGTTTTTTATATGTTGCTGTGTAATGTATATTTCTGGCGTACAGTGTGTCTTTTAGTATGTGCTATAAATGTATTTTTCTTACTCTTCTTTCGTTATAATAAATTCTTAATAAACTAGCGCGCTTTAACATCAACGATTGCATCACTGCTTACCATCAGGCGGGATTGCGGTCAAGCACTAGTTTATATTATTAAACCAACAAATCAATATTTATTAACCGCACTTTCGTGGTTCTCAACATAATTTAAAGTTGTTCAAAATTAATAAAGCGAAATTCTGAATTGATATTTATGATTAAATATTTCATACAACACTGACGATAATGCTTATACTTACAGAGTAATTTGTATCTACAATTTCAGCACAAACACTTTGTACGCGAAATAATATGGAACACGTGTAAGTTTTATTAAATTATAAAAGAGATTTTTACATGATATACATTAATATTCATTTAAATCACTACTAACCTCTCGCAATCATCAAGCCTATATGTACATTCGCTGTCTAAGACGCTTTCATAAGCTTGCTTGGGGTTGCTTATCGCACATGTATTCAGTTACCTATTTTTGCGAAATAATATTTATTTTTTTAGGGGTTTTTTTTTTTTAAATTTAGCCTGTCTTTGTGGGCATTAGTAGAATCAGTTATCGATACCTAACAATACCTTCACGGATCGGACAGGGTTTTCTTTACATAATGTATAAAGCTGAAGAGTTTGTTTGTTTGTATGTTTGTTTGTTTGTTTGTGCGCGCTAATCTCGGGAACTACCGGTCCGTTTTGAAAAATTCTTTTTGCTTGGATAGCCCATTAATCCAGGAAGGCTTTAGGCTATATAACATCACGCTGCAACCAATAGGAGCGAAGCATAACTGAACCACGCGAACGAAGACGCTGGCGGCCGCTAGTATGTTACCTATATAAAAGTATATTTTGCAAATAAAATTACATTGGGTATATCTATACTAATATATAAAGCTGAAGAGTTTGTTTGTTTGTTTGTTTGTGCGCGCTAATCTCAGGAACTACTGGTCCGATTTGAAAAATTCTTTTTGCGTAGGCTATAGGCTATATAACATCCCGCTATGACCAATAGGAGCAGAGCAGTAACAAAAAATATTGCGTAAACGGAAGCTAACGCAGCCGTACATATTACAGAACATAAATACCTATAAAGCTTTTACAAAGGGTCACAATGGGCGGTATTATCGCTAAGAGCGATCTTTTACAGAGAACGTTTGGATGGGAGGGAAGGCAAGAGAAATAGTGCAGGTAGTCTTCTTCTTCTTCTTCAGCCTATAGATGTCCGCTGCTGGACAAAGGCCTCCCCCAAGGCTTTCCACGTCGACCGGTCTTGTGCTGCCCGCATCCATCAGCTTCCCGCAGCCTTCACCAGGTCATCGGTCCACCTTGTTGGGGGCCTCCCTACGCTGCCTCTTCCAGTACGTGGCCGCCACTCCAGAACCTTACTGCCCCATCGGCCATCGGTTCTACGAGCAATGTGCCCTACCCATTGCCACTTAAGTTTAGCGACTCGCAGAGCTATGTCGGTGAATTTGGTTCTTCTGCGGATCGCCTCATTTCTGATTCGATCACGCAGAGAATCTCCAGGCAGGTAGTCTACAGTGTACTATTTACATTGAGTATACAATAAATATGTATATCTTGAGGAGAGTATAGGATTAAATTATCGTCAAAGAACTTTACCCTCTTTTAGAGCTTGTTTGCTAACCAGAGCCACCGAGCACCCCATTGACACACTTGCACAACAAAGTACGTCTTGCACGACATGTGAGTACACACTCGTTTTTCTTTTCCATTTTCCCTGACTCCGACATATTTTACTCCAATTAAAATACATTAAAACGTGAATTGCATACTTGAAAAGCAAAAAAGGTGACACGGAAGCAGAAAATGCGATCATGAAAACGGTTGGTGCATTTTATACGAGTGCTCCCGTACAATGTTTAATTGAAACGTCAAAAATCGTACATTAATTAATTCGGGAGAGCTACAATAAGGCACGGAACGCGCAAATTGCTGTAATACAATTTGGTAGAACAATGAGTGCCGGGAGGTTGGGGGTTCGTGATAAACTATGGACGTAATAAGCTCGGAGTAACTAGAATTAATAATTAACTACATAAAATTATGGCTTTCGGTGTATCTGTTGGCGTTACATAACAGCCACGTTTATTTCCACGAGTGCCGGTAATTACTTTAGTACCTACGCAGACAAATCGCAGTACATTCCTAATTTGAAAATATAGTTTTAAAAACTAAAAAAACATGCTTTTAAAAAAAATATTAAACTAAAAAGTTAAAAACAATTTTAAAAAAAGCGTGAGGCCCTTTGTGCCATAATTTTTGTATATTAAGCGCCTCACTTATTACTATATTTATATTCAACTTTTTAGTTCGATATTCTTTTTTTTAAAAAAAAGGCGAACGAACGAACGTATTGAAAACGGTGAGACTTTTTACAGTAATGAGCCGCTCACTCGTAGTCCAAAGAGTTAGAGACGGACAAACAAACAAACAAGCAAGCAAGCAAACAAGCAAGCAAACAAACAAGCAAGCAAACATAGAAGTGAAGCTAATAAAAAGCATCTAAAAAGAGAAGTAACTAACTCTTTTCCTAGTCACTTGAGCCGGATGTTTCACGACTACTTAACTAACGAGATGATCTTTTTAAACCACTCTCAGCACTAAGGATGTGTTAATTAAATATTGATTTAGTATAATTTATGTAAATCTCGTCAATTAAAGATGTAATTAACGTTAATTTCATGCTTGAAGCAAGTGTATATTTTAACGATACCAGTTATATGAATGGTAGTAAAAAATGTTGATAATTATTAATTTTTACAGTTGGGTCGCTAATATTTGTTTAATTCGCTAATAATGTTCATCAGAGCTATGGTGTTGCTCTGATTGTTACATTACATTAACGGTTAACATGCGCTAAGGTGATGAGAGAAAATAAAAATATTATCCAAAGGTTCTTATAAAAATTATGTATGATTTGAGTGATCAATTTAGCTTATGAAAATACAGCACTTTCCCTCATTTTAAAAAGATACAATTTAACCTTAAATAGGCTGGCATTTAAATAAATAAATACCTTTTTCAAGAATATGATACGTAAAAATTCTCGCCTCCGGCTGAGTCCGCCTCGGAAACACGAATTTACTCATAATCATGAAAAATATTACATTCCTGATTACCTCCGTAAACACGTTTTGGGTAGATTTCCCCTAACTAAAATGAATTTAGGTCGCAGCTCCGCCAGTAACAGGTTATTATTGAGTTGTACCTATTCTCAAATTGTATTAATTGTTGAAATAATTACGTAAATGGGTAGGCATGGTTACACATCAAGCTATACATAACCAGTATAATCTGACTTCTGATTGTACGAAAAACCTATACACTGTGAGTTCTGTCAAATCTGGAAAATACAGCTCGATGCGTCGCCGTGTGTTCAAAGACTAGTCTACATGGTTCAACCTCGCTTCAAACTTAAGTCTGTAATTAGTAGATTTTACGTTGGGAGTATAATATTGAAACCAACAAAGTAACAACCAATCAAAATACATATAGACAAATTGACATCATATTCCAACCTTTTTTTACCGTCAGCTGTATTGTTAACCACACTGCAATAATTTCTAAATGTATTTGGGAAAAAATATTACAAGGTGCAAAAATTATTGGAATCGATCCAGTCACTTATTCTGCACTATATTCAGGTTCCATATAAAGAAAAAATATCGTTGTTTACTAAATGTAAAAAGATATCACTGTAGTCCTTAGGGTGCGGGGCAGCGTCAACAGCATCCTAGCTATGATAGCTGGCACGATGGCCTGTGAACTAGTGCTGCAAGGTGACTGGCGAAACCAAAACCTTTTATGTCCCAACTCCCAATGTCTCTTCTTTTTGTTTTATTTTTGTGTTTGTACCTGTATTACTTTTTTTTTAATAGTTATAAACTAGTGCTTGACTGCAATCCCGCCTGATGGTAAGCAGTGATGCAATCGTTGATGGTAAAGCGCACTAGCTTATTAAGCCTATTCACTCAAAAAAACTGAGTCAATAGGAAGGAAGACGGCAGTTGAGCGAGGTGATCCAATGTTTAACCCAACAACACAACCAACGATGCTGCGCCAGAGGATGATCTGGAGACCCTCCACGACCAAACTCCCGACACAACAACATTAGGCACATCGTACCCGGCACACATCGCAACACAACTGCTAAGACCCGTCCTCCGTACGGCTTCACCAGACATCATGCCGGAACACGACGAATCGCTTGGCAGCAAAACTTTGTCTGGTGGGTGGTAACTTGCTGGCGGCTGATGTTGTTGCCTACCACCGAGATATATTAGATACTAACATAGTAGATAAATTGTTAGTGTTACTAACACAGTCTCGTTACTAGAAATAAATTGAGAAGTAAAAAAAATTAAATAAAAATCGAAAACTAAACAATAAAACCAAAAGAGCTGTTAACGAAATTGGCGGTACTACTATTCTGGATGAGTTACAGAGTTACTAATCCTTCAGTTGTTTAATAATCTAAGTTACGTAGCTATTCAACTAAAGTACTTTCACAAGCCTTTGTAGTTAGGCAATAGATCACGATAATACGACTTATTTTATCACTTGCTTCTGCCTGTGACTTTGTCCGCGTGATATTTCTTTCTCCCCTGACACGCCCCATCGCATCGTATCGCCTGCCCGCGCCATTACTTCGTTTTCGCTTAGCATTCTTTCTGACTTGTTTTTTCGCTCGACTCCTAAAAGCAATAGCGTGATGATTCTTCAAAAATTGCAAAATAGATCTATTTTTAAAATATGACAGGTAGTTTCAGAGATTGGGTACGTTTATACCAACAAAGTTACTAATCATCATCATCATCTCAGCGTTTATCCCAGTCGCATCCGAAGCTTTTTCAGCTTTGGAGTCTGAGGTCCGCTTTTACCAGTCTAACTGCTGATATGACCGACATTCTCCGTGAAACGACTGCCGTCTGACCTCCACAACCCGAAGGCGACATCGAAGCATTGCAGCTGACCATTTGTTGAACTTTTTGAGGGCTCCAACAACCCTTTAACGACTGCCACTAGGCCGGGACCAACGGCTTAACGTGCTTTCCGAGACACGACTAGACCAGTGCAAATATTCATATTCATGCATACAAATATTTGCACTGTGCGGGGATCGAACCCGCGCCACCTTGCGCAGTGGCCGCATCCGCTACCGCTACGCCACGGAGGCCAACAAAGTTACTCTTCAGCTTTAATATGAATATGAGTAGGTAAATGAGTTTCGTGCAAATTAAAGTTAATGGCACCAACAAGCGGAGGTTAATTTGTGTCGATTCATCACCTCTGAAGCGACATTGATTGCGTCATACACAGACTAAATCAACCCTGTATACTAACAAATTACAACAGGGTTTACATTGAGTGTACTGCTTTCTGATTTAATACTAGCTCAAGTGACGTAGTTGGTTTCAGTTGCGAGCTTATGAAGCGACAATTTCGTGAGAAAAGATGAGGGAGAGTAGAGAATTCATTTCAGTTTTGTTGCAAGTCTAAAGCTGTCGTGGCAAGGAGTGCACTTGCCTTACTAACTTTATAATTGGGTGGGTTTAAAATGAAGGTAGAGACTTATCTTAAAAACATGAGCAAAATTTATGTTATTTTCATAAAGCGGCGAAATTTGAGATACTTATAATAGTATCTGTCTATACAGCAGACAACGGACCATCTATTGTACTAGAAACATTAAGTATGAAGTCACAAAAATGTATAACGAAATGCCAAAAGCCATTAAAGAAATAGAAGCGGTAAAATTTGAGACTTTATATGTACTGTGACTTTTTATTCGTAATTTTTTTTTTCATGATTGAGAATCTACAATATTGCAGAGTGCCATCATCAACATTTCAGCCTGGAACCTCTCACTACATTTTTCATAACAATCCGTTTAGTAGTTTTCGCGTGAAAGAGTAACTGTCATAGTTACAGGTAATGGTCAAAAGTGGTATTCCACTTTTGATCCTTACTGTACATACATACATCCATACAGTTTGTATGGATACACGTATACAACGTATTTTTTTGTTTATGCGATGCCTGAATATAGTTTGTTCAGAATAAGAAATCGATTCCAATCATTTTTATACCATGTTATATTTTTTCCCAAATACATTTAAGTACTTACAAATTGTTGCAGAGTGGTTACCGTCAACGGACCGCGCTCGCCCGCCCGTACAGTGCTTTGACCATATTTTTGTTGGGACAACCAAGTAGAATAGCACGCTCATAAGTTTGTGATTTTTCATTATATCTTTTTGATCTTTTGTACGGACGACAGCAGGTCAAGCTACACCTAACTGACAGATATTTCTAATCAACCTTGAGCCTTAATGCTTTAGAGATAAAGTTGAAAATCTAATAAGGAAATCTGACAGATTGTAGTAGCTTGATGTGGTCGTCTGTTTCGCATATACAAAAAATTATGTTTTATAAAAAAAAATATTACGCAGACGAAAAGGAAGATCTCGGAAAGGAGCTAGTTAAAATAAAAATCTTCAGAATGTCAAGGCACTAATTACACTGTAGGTTTTATGTAGCATTGCAAGTAGACAGGAAAAGCTTGGCAATGTGTATGTACTAATAACGTGCTCAGTAATTATTGGCCAGCTGCAAACGAGTCAACTACTCACCATTAGGCCGCCCTGTCTAAATTTTAATCCTTTGACAGATAAAACCAGGCTGGCGTGTTATTTTGCTGGCAGGTAATTACCTAGATAGGTGGGAGCTTTTAGGAAACTACGCTATTTCAGAATACGTAATAGTTTCTGGCGTAGTTACGAATTACACAAAGCTTAGTATATGTATAGGCGTAAGTAGAAGGTTCGTAATCGCTATCTATGTCCATACATACATAACAAAATCCCCCTTATTCGTAACCTTGCTTAAAGTTAACAAGTGATTAGTGATTCTTTAGCCATACATTTTATTTTCATGAATAAGGGGGAATATCATAAAATGAACCATCTATTCGTATTTGATGCGACTTTCAAAATCATTTAGTGAATTTATTACATGAGGTTGTATACGTTAGGATCTTCTTCTGGGTATTTCCCAGTGATATTCACTTTAACTATACGTCCGTGCATAATAATGCGTACCTTATTATGCACGGACGTATAGTTTACATATACATGCCAATACATACTCACGCACGCACATGCACCCACACGCACCCACACGCATATACACGCACGCACACGCACACACGCATACGCACGCACGCACTCACACACTTTCCTCCATAAACTCACAACTTACACTCATCACTTAGTTAATCTTTTCTCATTTATTTGCTTTTATTCTATTAATTAGTTTCACTGTTTTTGTCCACCACTTTGCTTATTGTTAAACCGTACTGATTGTACTAGAGTTATGGCTTTGTATCTTCCGGAGAATCACTGACTCCTAAGTCACAGGTTTCACCCAGTTTAGGAGTCAGAGTGCCTATGTATTGTTTATTTATGATAAGCCTTAGATTTGCAAATACTCCATATATTATTATTTACAAAAATACGAACTTTTTGTAAAATGAGAAATAAATATTATTATTATTTCCTTTACTTCATTTTACAGACACATAAATTACATTTTTTAATATAAAAACATTTAAAAATATAAAAAAAATAGTAACTAGTATCGGGAACAGGGTCCAAGCTACCGGTGGTCAGGGCTCCAGAGATACAATGCGAGCCGTGTCCAGAAGTACTGCTTTCTGAATCAAGCTCTTGATCCAGCTGCCTAACGAGAGCCTTCTAAGGTGTTGGTCGAGGCTCTTGGCTATTAAGCCATTGGCTGTCACGACTACCTGTACAATGATTGCTGAATCTACACCCCTCATGTCGACAACCGCAGTTTATTATTATTATGAATAACCCTATCCATGAACCCAACATGAATGTACTTAATATGTTCTTTTATGCAAAAACTACAGAACGGATTTGGACGTAATTTGGTAATAGTTTATAACCAGGAATTAGGAGTTTTTATCCGGATTTCCACGGGTTCGAAACTTTTGCGTGTGATACCACGGCGTGCAACTAGTACGGACGACAGCAGGCAGGCAAGCTACACGAAACTGCGAAAAATTTGCAATCAACCTTGGGCCTTAAATGTTGAGAGATAAAGTTGAAAATCTAATAAATAAATCTGACAGATTGTAGTAGCTTGATGTGCTGTCGTCTCTGAACATTCATATTAAGTTACAATTATTCGCAACTAATTGCGCCGCACGATTTCACCCGTGTAAGTTTTGAACCCGTGAATATAGCGGTATATCTTTTGTGTTGTTCCTGGTTAATAACTATGAAGTTTATCTGCCAAGTTTCATTCAAATCCTTTCAGTACTTTTTGCAACAACAAAAAGATTGCGTCACGGCTTACCATCAGGCGGGATTGCGGTCAAGCGCTAGTTTATAATTTATAAAAATAAAAGGAAAAAATATATCCAGCCATCATACATTCATACCACAGATTCATACACACATTCTCACAAACATTCGAATTTATAATACTAATTAAAATTTCAATATAATAAATAATTAGCTAATAATGTTCCCATTGCTGGGAAAATGCTTCCTCTTTGTATCTGAATCCCTCTGATCTCCATCCAGAGGAAGATCAGAGGGTCATCAAAATTGTTTTACGGCGAGGTTTTGCAGACATTACACAACATTACAGGATGCAAAATAAGCAAATAACAAAAATACAAACAAAGAATTCCTAAATTAACCTTTAGTTAATTATTAATTTAATTAAGTAATTGAAAACAGAACTCGTACGATTCCATTTTTTTTTTTTCGTTAATCTCATTATTGACATTTAAATTAGGCAATATAGTAATTATGAGCTATAATAAAACCCTATGTGGTGACTGTGTAATTATTTACCTTTGACAAATATGTCTACTGCTGATAAAATACAATGCAAATGTGTAGGCATTTCCCATCAGAGGAGCGACTAATTCCGTAGAGGCTTTATTTAGTATATTTAGTATACGTGCTATTGTTATTATATGAGCTGTAATAAAACCGTATCTGGTTGCTCTGTAATTATTTACCATTGACAATTATATGTACTACTGATAATGTACAATATAATTGTGTGGGCGTTTCCCATCAGAGGAGCGACTAATTACGTAAAGGCTTTATTTAGAAGCACGTCGAATAACAATTGATCCTTTAGGTACCTATATTAACCGAGTCGATGGCGCGTTGTGTTTCACGCGTGCCTCAAAGAGATGTCAGCACATCGTGACAGGGTCCACGAAGATCTATGCCTCCTGGGTCAGGGTTGCGGGTTAGTTAAAAAAGAAACCGTGGCCCTGGCCGTCGCACAGGCAAGTGAAGAAACACGGGTGGGTTTTAGTCGGTAAAAGTCTGACACGCCCTTCCGCTCCAGGTACATATTTAAATACTACATAATTAATTGATATATGACGTGTTACTTTTAAGAACTGTTAATGAATTCAAAGAGACAGACAGACACACACACACTACCTCTTATTTTTTACCTTTTAACATGTAGGTAATACCCAAAAAATAAAAATTCGAATAAATAATAAACCTGTATAAATTTCATAACATAACCTATAACAGTCAGATTGAGAAACAAAAGATAGTTCAACTATCACTAGATGTTGAATTAACTGAAGTGAATCCATTGTAACAAACACTTCGGTAATGCATAGGATGGTCCAGATAGCAATTCAATTGCCGATAAATACCACAATAACCCGATTCTCTCACGGGACTCTCGAACAGATAACGGAATAGACAGATTAGTTGCGCCATCCGCTGACTCAGCTAAGCCGACAGGGAAAGCCAGAACGGCTTGCTGAATTAGTTGGAACCTGTGTACATACATAGGTACTTAGGTATGTGGATCAGCTCAGTTGTTACAGCTTTGGTTCCGAATTTGGCGGTGCTATTGTATTTGCCAACTCGAGTGGGGTAGCTTAGGTACGTACAATGAGCTACGCGAACAAACGTTACCCAATTTAAGTGAATAATTATGTTCTCCGAATATAATTGAGACAAGAATTCCGCACAAAAATCGTCTGTAGATCGAATCAATAGGTGAGATTGACTGATGCTGATGCATAATTTAATTTTATTGATGGCTTGCGCGAGTGTGCCTGTGTTTATTATACTACTAAGGTTATCATATTTGTGTACAATAGCGCAATAAATGAATATTGTGTTTTACAGCTTATATGGTAGTACGTTTGCATTTTGATTTTTTTTAACCCGTTGCTTTTTTTAAGAAGATATTTTATTTATGTATGTCGTCGTGGTGGCCTAGTGGTTAAAGTACCAGCCTCTCAAGCATGAGCATTCGGGTTCGATTCCAGGTCAGGCAAGTAGGTGCCAATGTAACTTTTCTAAGTTATATGTACTTACTAAGTATATCTTGGACACCAATGACTGATTACAAGGTGAAGGAAAACATCTTGAGGAAACATGATCATTTTATTTATGTATAAGCTTGTAAATGGCAACTGTAAGCGCTTAATGTACACATCAATTAAACTTACAGCTAGATATAGGACTGTAAATCAATCTGAAAAGATACAGATGAATTTGCAATGTTAGTGCCAAAATACAAAACGTAACTGATTACGTAACTGCCAAACCATAACAGTGTTTGATCAAGTCTGAACACACTATTCGCCACTGTACTCTGGCAACACTGAAATATAGCCGTGTCTAGAGCGACACGTACAATTGTGCAAAGCCTACACAAATGTCATATCAGATTGTCTCGCTTATTGGCACAGCTGGTATAAAGCCGTCACAGTACATTCTATACTGAATATGGTCTGATCATCCACGATTGTATCTGATGCTGCAATTTAATTCCAACTCTGTTGAACACAAAATAAGAGTAATTTTAGGGCATACACAAGGTTACAAAACAGACGTGCATCGAAACTAAGATTAGCTAATATACACACATCAAAAGTGTCTAGGGATCAACATATATTTTTGCAATAACTTTTCTCCTGATTGATATTAATTAAAATTTTCTTTAAGGATTCATCAAATAAAGTGTTTTCGTTTGTCACAGTAACGATAAACCAAGTCACCTTTGCATTAATAAAGAAATTTGCCATTTTCCTAATAAAGGGATATTTGACATTTGAACCACTAACACAAAAGTTCGAAAAAAAGACTGAAATAACAGTTTTCTCTAAAATTTTATTGGGTAACTTAAACAATTAATAATCCGTGTTTCTACCGCGAACACTAACAACACAAGAACATCGGTTTGGCATACTCAAAATGAGTTCATCCAAATCACGCTGTGGAATGGCCGCCCATGTTCGTTGCAACAACAAAAAAAGGTCTTCTTGCGACTGGATACCCTCCATATTCGGCAGAGCTCTTCTCTGTAGCATATCCCATGCATGCTCAATCGGGTTCAAGTCTGGCGACTGAGCAGGCCAGGGCAGGACATTGATGTTAGCTGCGGCGAGAGTCTGTCTTACAACTCTTGCGGTGTGCGGTCGTGCATTATCATGCATTAACTGAAATAAGGGACCGATTTGCACTTGTAGAGGAACGATGACGTCTGATACAATCGTTTCAGCATAAATTTGAGCGTTGAGGTTGCCTCTGATCCAAATCAACTCAGTTCTTCCGCCGATCCAAATACCCGCCCATACCATGATGGTTCCACCACTATAAGGATGGACTTCCTGGCAGGATTTTAATCGCTGTTGGCGTCCAGGGGTTCTCCAGTGTCGTATACGTCTTGTATCCGGTCTCATACCAAAACGAGACTCATCAGAAAAGCACACGAAACGCCATTGTTCTTCTGCCCAATTTCTGTGTTCAAGAGCCCATTGATATCGAATCCTACGATTGTGCATTGCTATAGGTGGTACCCGTAGCGGTCTTCGGGAATGAAGGTTCACTTCATGCAAGCGGTTTCTGACTGTTTGGTCGCTAATTAAGTTCCCTGAAGAGTGATGAAGCCTCACGGCTAACATCATGGCGGTTATTGTTGGAGCTCTTCGAGTTAAGATTTGAATGTATCGGTCTTGTCTCCGTGTGGTGCAGCGATACCGTCCTCCATGGCGCTCAGCCACGGTACCAGTGCTTCGGTAACGTGTCCAAAGTCGACTGATAACACTCTGACTTGTATTCAGAGCTAAAGCCACAGTACGTTGCCGGGAACCAGCTTCTATCATTCCCACGGCTCTGAGCATTTCTTCCCTGCTTAAATGACGTCGCCGCTCCATAATAACGTTGGTTTTAATCAGTAGTAGGGAAACAGTAGCACTAATAATGTCTTCAATGCGTTGTATGTTTTTATAGGGAAAATATTGACAGCTGATTTTCATCTTTTACTCGAATTTGATTCACAGTTCCTGATTCAAATTATGAAATGCACCAAAAAGGATCCATATAAATTTATAAAATCATAAATTTATTACAAAGCCACATCTCAATCTCAAGAAATCCGCATAAAAATGCTTGATCCCTAGACACTTTTGATGTGTGTAGGTACGTAGAGTAAAACAAAAAACAATAGCCAACTACGATGTTTCGATAAATAATGTTGCTATTTTTGAAGCTATATTTTCTGAGAATAATAGGTATGTGGGTAATTTGTGTGAAGAACATTTTTGAAACAGTCGTAACAATATAAAATTATGCTTCTGTAACTTAAAATATGGTAGAATTTATTGATTTATCTGAACATTTACCACGTTTCCAAAAGTTCATGAAATCTATTATACAATAATATTAGAACCTATTCAACACTTTCAATGGGCAATTAACGAGAATAATAATTATATAAACGACTACTTAATCCCACCTCCTGTTTCCTATAACCGGTCTATAGGCTTTTAATGATATATAGGAGTAGTTATAAAGTGCTGACTGATTACATCTATGGGACCATAAACGCACTTTATTCGTCTCACGTCCTCTTTGAGGCTTTACAGATACTAATTCCACCGCTTCGTGGTGAGTCTCGCCGTAAAAATAACGCCCGGTTACGTGTGACCACGCAAATTATACCATATTAACAGATTCTACATCTATCAATGAAAACCTAACTCTAATGCTGAAGCCCAGAATATAAACTCCATCAAAGAATCCACCTGTTGCAGTTTTATAACAGTTAAGTAAATCGTAAATCCGTCCGGTCCCAGGAACATTACATCACTAAACGGAAACATTGTACGATTTTTTGCGTTGAGTTATGGTAACGTAACTAATCGGGGGTCAATTATGTGTCGCCGGGTCCTCCCGACAGGCGCGTCGATCAAAACGGGTATAGTTTATGCAACTGGCGATGGGAACCGCTTTCAAAACTTTCGCCGTCAATTAAAAAGCGGCTACCGCTTTTAGAGAGACACCTGGTCACGATCCACGCCGTGACCGATGACTTTCTGTTATGTGAACGACTATTGTTTTCTACTTTTTGCTTCTGTCAGAGCTAGACTATTATGGCTGAATAGTGTCATAACTAGTTCATCAATCAATGTTACTGGACGTGGCGCACAATTAATCATAACTATACTATCTCTGGTAGTGGTTTAGTTTCCTCCGACTCCACAACATTGATTGAATTAAATTTAATGTAATTCTCCATTTCAATCTCCGCATTTCTCAATGTATTCGATTGCGCTATAATAACTTCGATCAGGAACTAGTAAAGCGCTGTACCTAGTTGGAAGGAAGTAAAGTGGTAGGTATTTCTAATTTTCCTTGCGGTGTTTATTAATAATTATAGGCATAAGCATGAACAAGATAGGTAGCGTGTGTGGTAGAAGTTAACACGATTTAGATGGGAAGTCGTTCAGAGTATCATCATCACTTCAAAGTTAAACTAAAGTTAAAGTCTAACAATATTAGCTACGTAACAAACTTGCATCGAAGGTTCATCGAAGGTTTTGCTTCCCGATGTCCATCTATTGGAAATATTTTTATATTATTATTATTATTATTATATATATATATATTATAAACTAGCGCTTGACCGCAATCCTGCTGATGGTAAGCAGTGACGCAATCGTTGATGGTAAAGCGCACTAGTTTATTAAGAGCCTATTCACTCTAGCCTTGAAGACACTCAAATTGTAGTCTGACGGAAACACCGCCGCTGGCAAATTGTTCCAGTCCCTCGATGTCCCTCGATATACGTGGTATAAAGGAGGAGGCGAAACGCTTCGTCCGGATCGTAGTGGTGTTAACAACGTGGTGTCAATATATCCTTGAATAAGACTGAAAGTGATCATCATTAAAGACAGGATCAGTTGGTGCTATTTTGCGGTGACTTGTTCTTTAGTTTCATCTCTTATAAGGTCTAAATTCACCTCCGATACAACCACGGACCTTTATAAGAATAGCTCAAGCCTTTATGGAAATATAACCAGCCAAAGCTCTAGACGGCAAGCTAATAATAACTCAGATTTGCGACATCGACAGCCGGCCCTGAAGATTTTAATTACAACACACGTCATGTCCATAAGCTTTACGTAAACCCCATAATTTCTTGACCAGACATGTAAACTCATAGCCATTAGCTTTACGAAACATAAACAAGTTATTACCATTTTAATGGACCATGTAAGTGGGGTGTCAATATTGACGGTGATTACCGATTCGATGCCATTCGTCATGCGGCTGTCACGATGCAGCCAATTAGTTCAGCGGCAAAAATTTCCGCTGCAATTTTACTTAAGATTTTTTTTTTGAGTAATATTTGAAGCCGGGATTTTTGATGGATTTTAAGTTATTAAAATAATATTAAGTAAAAATAACTGATAAACATAGGTACTTCCTAGTAATTTATTTCAACTTTCAACTGAAATCAAATCAAGTAATTCCAATCATATTGTAACGATTAAGTATACTGTCTACATTTGCATCGATATATCTATAGGTACTAATATATAAAGCTGAAGAGTTTGTTTGTTTGAACGCGCTAATCTCAGGAACTACTGGTCCGATTAGAAAAATTGTTTTTGCGTTGGATAGCCCATTCATTGGATAGCCTTCCTGGATGGGCTATATAATATCACGCTGCGACCAATAGGAGCGGAGTATAACTAACTCCACGCGAACGACCGAACGATCGCTGGCGGTCGCTAATCAAATAATAAAATCAAACATCGTTTCTTTCAAGAAGAAGGTTGCTATAAATTGTAAAAATTGCTTTCCTGTTTTGACTTTACAGAGCAAGACTGATATCAAAACGTTCTTCACCTTTAGCAAAGACGACTGCAATTTACCTTTTAGGAATTTCCGCTTTTAATCACATGAATTTCTCAACGAGGCCCGACTCCCGTGCCTATCGGAGCGAACGAGGTGACGCCAGCGGGGACGTCGCCAAGAAACCAAGATTTCGTCTCGTCGCATCTCCACTCACGTCCGTAAGTGTCGGTATAAATAAGTAGATATTTGGAGCAGAAAATGCATGAATCTTTTCAAGCACAGAATATATTTTGAGAAACAATTTTGAACCTGTCTCACTTTGGCCTGTTTAATTGGAAACAGTACTCTCTCGCACTCGTAATTACGCCTACAAATTATTGCACTAGGTAGATGTGGTGTGCCTAGGAGAGGAATTAATTAGGCTTTAAAGCAATACGTTAACACACATCGTAATTAACTGTATTTTTATGCAGGAAATATACAATGTGGAAAGTACGATTCAATATTAACCTTCATTTAATTTTTTTTTTTTCTTAAATAAACGTTGCCCCCACTAGGAATTTCTCCTGTATGAGTGCGTTCTGTCCTGGGTGCGTTCACAAACATAATAATTCGCATACACAAACATCCAGTCTTGGAACAACTACTTGTAGATCATACAAATATTTGTTCCTTGCGGGAATCGAACCCGCGACACGCAGCGCGACTACGCTAACCGTGCAGTCATAATGTTCGTATATAGTCTGCATACGAAAATTCGGTAAATTTGTTAAAATTTTATATTCAATTTTGTACTACTTATATCGATACATTGGCAAAGGCAAGCCAAAGACTACATTAGGTACATACTCATTTATTTGTTAGATCCAAAATAAACGAGCATTGAGAGTATTTCCACTTATTGTCGTATTGTTATCACCACGTTTTATATTGAGCACGATTTCTTAGTTCTAGGTAAAGTAACACCAGTCTAGTGTAGCCCTATTTACGACATCAAGCAAAGAAGAGGATATCTGTCGAATACACAACAAAGTAATATTTTCCAATTAGCACCTCAAATGCCATTCGTATCCCACGTTAGACAAGAATAATGAGCTCGGCTCGTACACCGCTAGGCCGCGGTACTCGTGTGTTTGACAAAGAGTTATTGTTAGAGAATGTGTACAAAGCAGACGAACTACACTATATGTACAATCATAGTACATACAAGTTCTTGGCATCAATCTGGGTAACTTTGACAGATAAATGCGGTATTTCACACAATCCATACTAATATTATAAATGCGAAATACTGCTAATAATGCTCTGTCTATCTGTTTGTCTGTTACGCTTTCCCGCTTAAACCTATCAACCGATTTTGATGAAATATGGCACAGACAATCTTTAGACCCTGAGAAAGAACATAGGCTACCTTTTATCCCGGAAAAATTTGATAATCCCGAGGGAAATCTAAAAAGCGCGGTAAAGCCGAACTCCACGCGGGCGAAGCCGCGGGCGTAAAGCTAGTATTTTATAATTGTAAACCTATCACAAGAATTTATTTAATTTTGTTAGTGCTCTCATAACACTTTTCATCCGTAGAGATTAATGAAATTTTCTAAAAACACATCAGTCCTTGAAAAACCTGATTTTCTAGTCTGTCAAAGTTACCCTCATTACATGGGTCAAACACATCAAACCATTGATGGAAAAGCAGTAATAATTATATTTTTAATTAATTTGGGTAACATTGGTTTACGTTTTTCTTATAAATGGGAATGAGTGACGAAATAAAACCATTAATTTCCAGTTTTTCTTATATACTTTATAAAATCTATACTAATATATAAAGCTGAAGAGTTTGTTTGTTTGTTTGTGCGCGCTAATCTCAGGAACTACTGGACCGATTTGAAAAATTCTTTTTGCGTTGGATAGCCCATTAATCCAGGAAGAATATATAACATCACGCTGCGATCAATAGGAGTGGAGCATAATTAATGCGAACGAAGTCGCTGGCGGCTGCTATAATCAATATAATCAGTCTAAGACGTTTGGCATTGTTACACAAAGTAATGTAATACACACACATACCACAGTATAAAAATCATACAGTAGGTCGACGCCTTTGATCTCGTGTAAAATGCCGACATCGTCTAGACAGTAACGCATCGGCCAGGGTTGTCACAAATAAACAATATTTATGAAATTATTTATTTATTGCAGATCAACATCGATAGCTGTATTATATTTAATTGATTTGCTATTTTTACTAAGGGAACAACTCGAGACAGATTTAAGTTATTTAGATGGCATTTTCGTAACCAGCACCCCAATCCACCTCGGAATTAACACCTACATCATATTAATATACTTTTAAATTGACGTCCGCCATCTTGGATTTCAAAGTGGGTGGCTTTTTCGTAACAAGCACCCCAATTATACTCAAAATTGACACCCATATCAGTATATAAAACAAACAAATAAAAAAACAAACACGCGTTAGCCCTTAATGATAGATACCGAGCTACGAACATCGTTTTGTACGCAGCTCGGGCATAGAATAAAGAGAGGGAAGTACGTTATCTTCATACAAACGGACCGCGCGCGGCTTGTATGTTTGCGCCATAGTATCTATGCGTCGCCGCACGCACACCTAAACACAATATTAGAGTGCCTATGACTGCGCTAGTCGCGGCTAGCACGGAACGAGGTTCGCGCGTCACGGCTTTTCGGCACATTAGCTTTTAAAAAATGATCACATAAACTGCAAAGTTGGTATGTCTATTTATGAACAAATAAAAGACTTATATTTTTCAAATTATATTTCTAAAAGTTATTTACAAGGATACGGATATATTACACATTAAAGTTTAATAAAACGCGTTTCGTAATAGTCGAAACCGAAGAAAGTAGGTATTTTTCTGTAGCTAATTTGTAATTTTGTATTAAATGTGTGATTCAATAGATGTTATGTTTGTATTATTTATATTTGTATTAATTAAAAATAAAAATAAATATGGTTCTTTATGTGTACAAAACTAAAAATAAAAATTACAAAAAAAAAAACTGACTAGTATATGTAAACTAAATACTAAGCAAATAATTTAAACATAAGCTCTTAGTCTATAAATATTTGTTAGCGGTTTGGGCGACAACCGTAACCGACGAAGCGCGGACAGTCGTCAACCCTAAGACAGTAGGCAATTAAATCGCGGATTGGGTCGCAGATAACCTACTTCCCCTCTTTATTCTATGGCTCGGGTGCCGCTTACCCGCGTCTCGTCCCTCACACCCCGCACGATTGCTCTGTCTAGACGTCTTCGTTGGACGACTGTATGATTTTTAGACTGTGGTCACACTGTCAATGTTACCCGAACCAACCAAAGTTACCCAGATTGACTGTAACTACGTTAAGTATTTATTTTTTTATTTGATTTGAATAAGGAATGCGAAGAAACGATAACGTCAAATATAAGGTAAGAGGAGAAAGTACATATGTAATTGCTTGATATACCCTGGAAATACTTAAACATAGTGGCTGCGGAGGAAAAGGTATGCGCAACCTGGAAGAAGCTTAAACAGCTGTGGACTACGTTATACTGAGTGGTTTTGTAGATTGAATAACAAAAATATATTTATTTAATGTAATCTGTTGCTTTACTTCCATAATTCCATTAAAGACTGTTACAATGATTGATTATTCAATTCTATTACGATAGAAGCAGGCCCATAGTACCTACAACATTTCTCAGGAATTCTTTGAGGTTGTTACTACGGAATTTAATAACGGAGAGCACTTTCCCCCAATTAGGAAAACTTGTGCGGTTGCGTCTTGTTTCAAAGTTGGAAAGTATAGAGAGACCTAGCCATTAGTGAGGTACTTACGTCTTTATAGTCTATCTACAAGGAATCAGATATCAGTTTGTGATTTTTATAGAATCATCATCATCATCAACCTTTTTTTATCGTCCCACTGCTGGGCACAGGTCTCCTCTCATACAGAGAGGGATTGAGCGTAATCACCATGCTTGCTCAATGCGGGTTGACGATTTCAGATTTAAAGTCCAGGTTTCCTCAAGATGTTTTCCTTCACCTTGTAATCAGTCATTGGTGTCGTAAATATACTTAAAAAGTACATATATAACTTAGAAAAGTTACATTGGCACTTGCCAGACCTGGAATCGAACCCGCACACTCATACTTGAGAAGCTGGTGTTTAAACCACTAGGCCACCACGACTCGTTTCGAATATATAAAATAATTATAGAATAATTATAATAAAACATCATCTTATGAAAAATCTGAAAGCATAGCAACTATTAGCTACCTAAATACACACAAACTTTACATAACTGAAAAGCTTACAATTTAAAATGAATCATTTTTGATTGCGAAAACATATTCATAATATAAATAATTATTTTGTTGACAAAAGTCGCGAAAGAACGTGTAAACGGTCCCCAACCAAAATGAAAAAAACAGAACCTGTATTTACACAGAGACTTTTTGAATTTTTTATGTAGTTACCAACTCTATGTAAAACGTTTGTGAGGAAGCTACGGACCGTTAAGGGCCGCTGATAGGTGTTGTTGTGAAGTTTTAAATGTGCTTTTCTGACTCTTAGTCTATACGTCATGTTAGTCTAGAGGGCACAGAATTTTTTTGTTTTGTTGGTATATTATCAAGTACTGCGCGAAGTGTGACAAGTCTGACACTTACTGACCAAAACTCAACCTAACCTGCGACCTTGGCAGGCATCGGCCAAGCGGACCGTTTCCGTTAGTGCTGACATCTTTTTGAGACTCGCATAAACACTACGCGCCTTCGGCCCTGGTCTATTAAACAAGAAACCGTGGCCCTGTCGCACAGGCAAGTGAGGAAACACGGGTGGGTTTTAGTCAGTAAAAGTCTGACACGCCATTCCGCTCCGCCCAGAGCGGGAGAAGTCATTTGATGATTTCCCATCCCAACAAAAAGATACTTACCGAACGACGAGGTACGCAGTGCTTGTGCACGTTTGTACCTTCCTACTTACAGAAAATAAATCACCGTTATTATCTTGGGATATACAACGTTATTTTTTGTTTATGCAAAACCTGAATACAGTTTGTTCAGAATAAGCAACTGAATCGATTCCAATCATTTTTACACCATGTTATATTTTTTCCCAAATACATTTAGAAATTGTTGCCGAGTGGTTACCGAGCGGTTACGATAGATCATAGTACTTGCGCAGCGCGCCACAGCTGACGCCAGAGGTCAACGCACCGCGCTCGCCCGCTCGAGCGGAGCTTTGACCATAAAATTTTTAAACTTTGAAATTTTATACATAGATTACTTAAAAATGCTGGACACGTGTTTCAGATTTCGCATAATAAACAAAAAGTAATGTTGTAGGTATAGTACAACTCGCTACATGGATCTCTAATATACACATTTACGTACTACTCAGGGTCATGATAATTGAATACATTTGATATCCTTCAACCCGCACTGGTCCCCCGTGATGGACTACAGCCCACTCCCTCTCACAGAATAGAGGTATTTGTCCCAGCAGTGGGAGCATAATAGGCTGATTATGCTAAGTTGGTCAGGTAAATTATGCTAAGTTGGTCAGGTAAATTATGCTAAGTTGGTCAGATAAACTATGCTAAGTTGGTCAGGTAAATTATGCTAAGTTGGTCAGGTAAATTATGCTAAGTTGGTCAGGTAAATTAGAAGGGTTGCGTCTTACAATCCATACTAATATTATAAATGCGAAAGTAACTCTGTCTGTCGGTCTGTCTGTCTGTCTGTCTGTATGTCTGTCTGTTACGCTTTCCCGCTTAAACCTCTCAACCGATTTTGATGAAATTTGGCACAGACAATCTTTAGACCCTGAGAAAAAACATAGGCTACCTTTTATCCCGGAAAAAAATTATATTCCCGAGGGAAATCTAAAAAGCGCGATATAACCGAACTCCACGCGGGCGAAGCCGCGGGCGGAAAGCTAGTGCTACATAAGTGACGCAAGTTTTGATCAAAATTGCCGTTGTTGGTTTATTTGTAGTCGTAACGTTATATCTTAAATCCCCAGACGTGAATTAATCTGCGTATGTGGGTATGAGTGTAAATATTACCTCTTGGGTAACTGACCTGCTCCACATGCTCGCTATTAGAATAACTGTTTACTTCGCCCTAAGGCGTTATATTCGAGATCTTAGTTCGAATTGCTTGAATATTTGGTTAGTACAAAGTAGAATTCGAGAGACTTCAATGGTTTTAACTGTGCTGAGACCTATGTAAGATTTATTTTTGTTCATTATCTGTAAACCGAGTTTTAAAGTAGGCTATCATATGAAGAGCTTCGTTACATTTAGTTAATGAAAGAAAATACATTAAACAATATGTTTGAATTAAGCGAAAATAAACAACATAACATCACACACCTATTTCCCAAATTGTTAGACTAAGGTAATTTTCAATAGCGACTTTTTCCGTGAAACAACTAATGTAACACTAAAATAAGACCCATTACATAAACTTAAGTATTCAAAAAAACGATGACCGTATCAACATACAATTTAATTAAAAATAAAGTAGTAAATCGCTTTTGAATAAAGTCGACTGTATACATGGTTTTGCTATTGATTCATCATCATCCCAGCGTTAATCCCAGTCGCATCCGAAGCCTTTTCAGCTTTGGAGTCTGGGGTCCGCTTTACCAGTCCAACTACTGATATGGCTAAACTTCGACATTTTCCGTGAAGCGACTGCCGTCTGACCTCCACAACCCGAAGGCGACATCGAAGCATTGCAGTTAGACCAATTGTTGGACTTTTGAGGGCTCCAATAACCCGTAACGACTGCCACTAGATGTTCATATGGCAACCGGGACCAACGGCTTAACGTGCTTTCCGAGACACGACCAGACCAGTGCAAATATTCATATTCATGCATACATCAGCCGCGTCCGCTACCGCTACGCCACGGAGGCTGTCACTGTGGTTTTGCTATTGATTGTACAACCCTAATTTCACCAGTTGTGGTGAATTCCTATGTAATGGGGGGGGGGGGGGGCATCAACCAGACATAAGTCCAGAATGACTAAAATAACTAACTATTGTGCACCCATCAACCGTACGACTATGAAAACACCAATAAAATAGATACATTTCCTCTAGAATATTATATTACCCAATTAATAAAGCTTAGTATACATGCGTACCCTTTATCGTCCATATAAAGGGTACAGTTGTAAACTAGCCCGGGAGACAGGAGGCATAGGTCGGGAGTCGGGGCAATTATTCCTATATGCGGATTGCTGAACGCGCGTTTGTGATTTGTGTTCAAAATTTGAAGGCCGTATACACAGTCACAATGTTATTTAGATTATTTTAGGGTAGAGGTAACTGTTAATTAACTAGACAAATATTGCTTCCGTAGTCATGATACTGTGATAGTTAATAAGACAAACACGCTTGGTAACAGTGTTGGTTATCGTAACTAAAAAAAGTGCGATTTTATTTTTTCATCATCATCATCATCGACCTTTTTATCGTCCTACTACTGAGCATAGGTCTCCTCTCATACAGAGAAGGATTGAGCGTAATCCAATAAGACCACCTTTGCTCAATGCGGGTGGGCGATTTTAGACTTAAAGTCCAGGTTACCTCAAGATGTTTTCCTTCACATTGTAATCAGTCATTGGTGTCCAAGATATACCTACTTATAAAGTACATATAACTTTAGAAAAGTTACATTGATACTTGCCTGCCCTGCCCCCTAATCGGCGAACACATTTTTGTCAAATGATTGCGACTAGTTGGCATCAGTTGGGATCGTTCGCACCGCCCATTGGTCCGTTCGGTCCAAACGATCCCAACTAGGCACAATCATTTGACAAAAATGTGTTCGCCGATTAGGGGGCTGCACCCTAATCGCGTAACATACGATTACTATCAGTAGGAATCATTTCGAAGCATATTGCTAATCCATTGCTGCATTTGTACGAAAAAGTGTCTGCTCTACAACGTAAATAACGCAATGAATATTGTTGAACTGTCAAAACGAAACCCATTGCTACCGATAGTGTGTTACGCAACTACCCTCCTTCTTTAGCCTATAGAGGTCCACTGCTGGACAAAGGCCTCCCCCAAGGCTTTCCACGATAACCGGTCTTGTGCTGCCCGCATTCATCGGCTTCCCGCGACCTTCACCAGCTGGTTGTCTATAAAAGATCGCTCTTAGCGATAAGACCGCTCATTGTGTCACCCTTTGTAAAATCTTTATATTTATGTTCTGTAATCTATATGGTGTACATAATAAAGAGTTATTCTATTCTATTCTATCGGTCCACCTTGTTGGGGGCCTCCCTACGCTGCGTCTTCCGATTCGTGGCAGCCACTCTAGAATCTTACTGCCCCATCGGCCATTGATGGCAATTACCCTGCTCGAATCGAACCCGCACACTCATACTTAAGAGGCTGGTGTTTATAGTCAATTAAAACAGTACAACACAAATTACATCAATTATCATAGAGCCAATAATATAGTATTAATATATATATATTAATATATATATATAATAAGTTATTGTGAGGCCTCACATTGATAAAAGAATAAGTTTATTTTTATCAGATCTTACGCCATCGTATCAATTATTTAATCCACCTACATGGAGCATTTCGGTCATTGCTCTTTACTCATGCCAGTTGGAAGAAACCTTGGTTTACGTCCCACAGTCTAGCCTTACAAGTTTAAGTTCAAGTAATAGCAGCAGTGAACAGTCATTATCATGTGTCTATTCACAACAATGTTGAGGGTCGGCTGCCAGTCTAACCGAATGACCTCTACAACCCAGTTCCTGGCCAATACGATACACATTAGTTGGGACTGGCTGGCAGAATTTTAGGCTTCTCCTGTCATAAGCTATACCTGGCAAAAGGTCTATGAACGTAAAGCCGTTAGTGCCTTTGAATTGTTTTCGTGCTTTGGAAATTCAAGTTAATTTTCATAGCACGGAGTTGTATCTAGATACAATACATCTGTATTGAATGAACACTTATTTATAGTTTCCACCCTTACGTTGTTAACACCACTACGATCCGGACGAAGCGTTTCGCCTCCTCTTTTATACTGCCTACATTGAGGGACTGGAACAATTTACCAGCGGCGGTGTTTCCGTCGGCTCTTAATAAACTAGTGCGCTTTACCATCAACAATTGTATCACTGCTTACCATCAGGCGGGATTGCGGTCAAGCGCTAGTTAATAATTTATAAAAAAGGCGCAAGCGGCAAGCGTAGCTCTTATCATTTAGGAACAACCCCCAAGTTCACCTAGAGTCAATAATACTAAAACTAAAAGTGACCAAACGGAGAAAGTCGACACGAACCAAACTTACATCATTCAGCCATTACCATAATCACGATATAATCTTATTATATAACTAAATTACACAATTATCGACACCATGATATGTGATCTAAACACAAAACAACTCCGTGATAATAATATTCACATAAATAAAGCATGCTGGTTCGTTCAGGAATCCCGACCACCCACGCATTGGGCTTTAATCACAGATTACATAGCTAATAGGCTTAATCGTTGACATTTGTTTGAAACGAAGCGACGAGAACGATAGCCTCTAATGTATTATAAACCGATATTCATTTATTTATATGATAGTTACTCGATAGCGAAACATCTTGGGTTCGTTAGATACTTACTTAGATCTTTTTTTTTTTTCAATATATCTAATGTGACGACGTTATTTTGGTTTAAAGCTGACACGAAACTTATAGAGAACCAAGATAGCTTATTAAGAGTTATACATATAATACCTTACCTTAACCTTTTATCGTCCCACTGCTGGGCACGGGTCTCCTCTCATACAGAGAAGGATTGATTGGATTAACATACATTTTATTATGATAGGCTACATCAAGGAATCTTAAAGTATACTTCGAAATATACATTTTCCAATTGAGAATAATTTCCGTCAGATCATATGTAGGTACTTTTCTTATTACGAATTCTGCTCTTTACCAAAAGTTTGAGATAAGATGTTTCTATTTGCTTGAATATGTGTGTACATACATTGAAAGTGCATACAAGTGCAAAATACATATATAAATAAAAATAGAATTATAGAATTAAAATAAAAACAAAAAGTCAATGAGGAGTTGTTGAAATGTTATAAATGGGTTTATTAAAATTATGGAGTAAATCAATATTATTATAAATCAGTTTAAAATTTATTTGATTAATTAGTTATGTTAAGACAAATTCCTTTTCATTAAGGAACTCAGTAACGCTTTAATATGCTCTGGCTGTGGTAAAGATGCGAAGTTTATTTTTAAACATAGGCGAGATAGTTCTCTCCAACTTTTAGGTACTGTTATAAATCACTGGAACCTAAACTTATAGGAGTACACACTTTTGGGGTTACTATTAGGGTCTTAGCGGATTAGAGGCAAAGTTGACCATTGTCACGTCTATTGCGTGGGTATATGTCGGCTAGACGCTTACAGTTATGCGGATTTGACTTATCAAATACAGCCACTTGTAATATGTACAAACACGGTAAAATTAATATCTTGTAACTTTTAAAGTAGGGCACGCAACAGTCTTCTCAAATTTAAACATCGCCCGTAAACATTTCTTAACATACGGACTTTACATAGCATATATAACATTCGGTTTGTCCGGATGTCACATCACATGCTCGGAATTCAACCGTTAATGAGTCAATCATAGTTTAATTTATATCGATTGGTTCCCATCACTAGATAAAGTGTCCCTGATTTTTTGTACAATTAGGTATGTACCTACATACTTGTTTCGCCGGTTTTTTTTTCTCGTTCTATCAACTGGTTAAAGCTACACTATCATATGAAGTGGATCTAATGATTCTTTGCTATAGTTTATCGGTAATTTAATCGCTGTTAAATTATGCCGTGCATAACTAAGTATTAACAACAAAACGTCTTGTTATTTCCTCTAACCTTGCAAGAAGTTATTTTAAGAAAAAAATAAAACGTTTTCAAAATTAAATGTTATTTATACTGGCTTACTAGAAAACAACATAAAAATGTGTTTATAATTACAAAGCATTCGTGCACATACTGAATATAATATCATAAAAAGTCGCTAGTAATCTCAGTTTGTCAAGCACCATAGAGCCAGTTGCTTCGCCAGGTTGACTCTAAGAATGCCGCCGATCTTGCTCTGCGGCTTCATAAATATGGAGTTGGTGATTAAACGGCGTACTCTCCGAGTTTTTGTACGACACCCCCACCCTAGCCATCTGCCAGTTAAACCTTGGATTAAATCATGAGTTACGAGCCGACGGCGTTTTTTCACCGCACTATCCGAATACAGCCGCTTGGCTCACTTCCTTTTGCTTTTTAAATTGAAACTGGTTTAATGATTAATCGTCTTGTGTTTAAATGAGACTATGGATTACAATAACACTATTAAGATTCTTCGACATTGATTTGCTGCAGAGTTAATTAATTCACTAACCGTCAAAAGAATCTTGTTCATCTTTTTCTTACTATAAGTATCTATTTTGATCGACTCGCTAAAGCTTGTTTTGTTAGACCAAGCCCGTAATGGCAACCTTTAGTACTGAATCATAGGTCCCTAGAGCGATGTTAGTAGGCGTGCATGCGGTGAAAATCCAAGACACGATGAACGCACTATTTTGCAGATACATACTGGAATTACTGGATTATTGCTCAAACGTTTGCAACCAAACATTAGCGGTTAGCCTAATCATCAGCAATAAAACTGATTCTTAGGTGAATTATAGTCTTTAAAGATTGCAAGTTAAGGCTAGCCTTTTACAAGGAGCTTAGTTTGTATTATCTACATACATTGTAAAAATCCTGTCTTTGGTGTTGTGCCGTAAAGCTACTTCTAAGTACCGCGTACATCATTCCTCTTTTGACTGGAACAATTTGCCAGCGGCGGTGTTTCCGTCAGACTACAATTTAAGTGTCTTCAAGGCTAAAGTGAATAGGCTCTTAATAAACTAGTGCGCTTTACCATCAACGATTGCGTCCCTGCTTACCATCAGGCGGTTTGCGCTAGTTTATAATTTTAACTATAAATAAAAATAAAAAATATGAAGGACCGCATTCTTGGCTCTAGCTTTGATTCCCAGGTCGAGCAATGTATTATTTTCTTTCTAGAATTTATCAGTAGCCGCCCTGAGTTCGGAATTTTACGCGGTTGATGGCAAAGAGCCTCCTGTTACTTGAAACTACAGGTAGATAAGTATATTTCTGCCCAACCATACGGGGAAATAAGGCGTAGTTTTATGTTATGTTTAAAATAATAGAAGATTCTTCAAGTTCGACGTTCAGAATAAAAACAATGAATACGTAAAAAACCATTACCTTACAACCCAAAATAAAACTTTATATGTCTTTTATGTTAAACAAACCGGAATCACAATCGTTCGCGTTCTATTTGATACCGATAAGTGGTTGCCTACACTAGCTGTTTGGCGTCGAATCAAAAGAAACATTTCGTTTCATCGCATCAGCACAGCTCCCTGAAGGCGCCTGACAGAGGTTGAGACCGCGGAACAGGCGCCCCGGGCCGGGACGCAATCTATTGCGGGGCTGACGACCCATGCCTCGTTTGAACAGCGTGACACTCGACTGGAAAGAAAACATTTGTAGCGTGCTGATTTTGATTATATTTTGTCAATGTTTCTCAAAAAGATTCTAAAATATTTTAGTTTGTAATATTTTTTAGGGTTCCGTACCTTAAATGTAAAACGGAACCCTATTCATGAGACTTCGTCTGTCCGTCCATTCTTCACAAGGCTGTATCCCATAAACCGTAATAGCTAGACAGTTGAAATTTTCAAAGATTGTAATTCTGCTGCAGCTATAACAGCAATCACTAAAAATAAAATACAAAAATATTAAAGGGGGCTCCCATACAACAAACATGATTATTTTGACGTTTTTTGCTCCATATTAAAAATAATGGCACCTACGGAACCCTTCGTGCGCGTGTCCGACTCGCACTTGGCCGTTTTTTTTATTACTTTCTCACATAATTCCATTTAATTTACATTGACAGAATTATTTATTTAAAAATAACTAGATTCGATATTTCGTACTATTAGTATTCGATACTTCTCTCTTATTTAAACACCGGCATAATAAATTATGGAATGAACAAGTTTCAATTCATTTATTATGAAATTCTGCTGCAGAATATTCAAACAGTAGTCATAAACAGGTTTTTTCAGTTTCAATGTTCAATATTCACGCCCGTATTTTACAGGACCTCGAGGAAAAGATAACAAAATCAAATTTATCTTTCATTATTTAGCATCATTGTACTTCCTTCTCTCAACTAACTAACTGTATTTAACGCATGTGAGAAAATTTAGACATTTGCATTTTGTAATAAATCCTATGTTTTTTTTTTTATCTTTTTTTTTTATAAATTACTATCGGCCGCCAGCGACTTCGTTCGCGTGGAGTTAGTTATGCTGCGCTCCAATTGGTCGCAGTGTGATGTTATATGCCTTCCTGGATTAATGGGCTATCCAACGCAAAAATAATTTTTCAAATCGGACCAGTAGTTCCCGAGATTAATGCGAACAAACAAACAAACATACAAACAAACTCTTCAGCTTTATATATTAGTATAGATAAACTAGTGCTTGATCGCACTCCCGCCTGATGGTAAGTAGTGATGCAAACGTTGATGGTAAAGCACACTACTTAATTATTATTAAGAGCCTATTCACTCTAGCTTTGAAGACACTTTAATTATGGTATGTCCTATGTTCCCGCTGCTGTCTACAAGCAGGAGTGGGCCGTAATACACCACGAGTATGTCCACTGCGGATTGATAAATGGCATGTGTCTTCTAACTTATGGTTCTATGACATGACGGTTTCTTCAGAAGGGATCTTTTTTTCCGCCGTTTTGAGAGCCGTGGTGATGAAACTATTTGCACGGGGTTTTACGGGGTACAATCGTACTAAGATGTTAGACTACTGGAATGCAAGTGAACTAGCACAAAGTAATATGGATAGCAAACAACGATCTAAACTCTCTGTGTACTTGAGTAAGTGAAGCTGCGCTTAACGATTCCCGGTCTTGTTACCAGCGACTGATTGGCAAAGTCCGATTTAATGTATCCCATATTCTTCCTTCTTTCCTACCAATATTTATTTACAACTAGTCACGCCACGCGGTTTCACGTAACTTTCGAACCTATGATTTTTTTTATAATCATAAACTAGTTCATGACCGCAATCCCGCCTTAATATGGTAAAGCTAAACTGTGTGCTTTTCGTCCAAATTCGTTTAGTAGTTTTTGCATGAAAAAGGAACAAACAAATAATATAAGTAAGGATTAATATTCATGATAGTAATTTTATGATGACGCCATACCTATCATATTTAGAACCATTTCCTCCCCATACGGGCTTAAGAAAACACAGCAGTGTAATTAAGTAACACACTGGCGCAGATTCTGTTGTTCACAAACTGAACTAATTTTAAGCTAAGTGCATCTTTTTCTTTCCATTTCGTTAAGAAAAGGACAGAAAATAAAATGACAGTTTAATCCTGTCAAATTAAGATACTCAATTGACAGTTTAAACGCGATTAAAAACATGGCGACTAAAAATACGACAGTTTACGTCAAGAGCGGACTAATTTGACAGGTCTAAACTGACATTTTATCTGGGAGTTTTTGGCGGGAAGCTAAGATGAGTGCCACGCTCATTTTTCATTGGACTTTTAAATTATTTATAGTGTCGTTTACTAAATAAAAACGCGTGATTTATGTAGTAAAAAGTGCATTCAGTGAATAATTCATAAAGAACAGTGAAATATTGTAGCATAGTGGCCACATCATGGCTTCGTACCAAAACTTCCTCCTAGTGTCAGTTCACGCGAGAAACGAAAAGAGATAGGTTTAGTTAGGATAAGTTAGGATAAGTTACAAAAGAAGACAAGATATAATTAAGACTTGGCTTAAAGGTAACCAGGCCATAAAATCCCCAAAAAAAAATGACATTTTATCTTCTGTCCTTTTCTTAATGAAATAGAAAGAAAAAGATGCACTGAAATTAAATTAAATTTAGTTTGTGAACGAGGGAATCGGTGCCACTATCACTAAAAGCAGCTTTCCTTTTGACAGTTCAACAAGTCATTGCGTTATTGACGTTGTTGAGTAGACAAATTGTTCGAACATACAACGTGTAACATAAAGGGTATGTACATAGCAAAGGCATGGCATCTTTACATGATATTAAATGATATTAGAAGGGTTTTTTAATCCTATTTCTTTATGTTAGGAAGTTATGAGAAAAAACACCACCTGTGATAGGCTACTATCATACTAGTCGCACAGTGATATTGAAGACATTTATCGGATTTTGGCAAGTAACGTGACGGGTAACGAGTAGTTATTAACGTATGTAGTGTGCTGCCACGTTTGTTATGATTTTATTTTAAGAAACACACAAAACCGAAAATTTGGTACCAAGTTTTTGAGTATTTTATTTTGAGTTGAAACCCTTCCGATATCGCTTAATATCATCTAAAGATGCTATGCCCTTGGTATGTATATACCCTTTTTGTTACACGTTGAATAAAGTAATGGTTTGGCAATATCATACAAAATGATTCAAATTGAGATTAATATTGCATTACGCAATGGTAAAATTAGAAAACAACTTGTACAGACAGATTTTCAACTTCATCTCCAAAGCATTAAGGCTCAAGGTTGACTTTGAATATTTCACAGTTTCAGGTTCCTTCACCTACTGTCGTCTATATCAACGTTCGAGTATGTTATTCCAGATTATAAGATAAATTATGCACTATATTTAAGCCCAATTACAATAAACTTTATCAGTTGAAATATGTATAAATATTTAAAACTAAGAGCTGGATCTATCGGTAGCCATGTAATTTATTAAATTACTAGCTTTCCGCCCGCGGCTTCGCCCGCGGCTTCGCCCGCGTGGAGTTCGGTTTTATCGCGCTTTTTAGATTTCTCAGTGTTTCTCTACTATATTATGCATTTATTATACATACAAACCTTCCTTAAGAATCACTCTATCTATTAAAAAAAACCGCGTCAAAATCCGTTGCGTAGTTTTAAAGATCTAAGCATACATACGGACATACAGCGAAAGCGACTTTGTTTTATACTATGTATTGATTCTCTTCAAATTTAATTTGCAAACTTGTGATGTTGCAATAAAAGTAAGTAATTAAGAGAAGTAAATAGTTAAAAGTGGATAAGCTGTAAAGCTATGCTTTGGGTTACATTAGTCATAAACTGCAAAGGTCTCACGGTAGGGGGTATGTGCAGCGTGAAGGAAAAGTACTCTGGAAGGCATTCTATGCAATCAGCGTGCATGCTAGACCAGACGCTCCGTATAAGGAAACCTACCGAAGAGGGCATTGGTTGACGTCCGTCAGTATCCTCTGCTCAACGATGTAAAAACGACTGGTTGGTTGACATGGAACAAGTCCATGGGAATTCATGAATATAGACACTATTGTTTTCTGTGAAAAATGTTACTCAGAACCTATAAATAACTTTATCGCTACATCTCACCGAAATGTCCAAATTGTTAACAGTGAATAACCTCAACATATTGAATACTAGTTTCTGCCCGCTACTTCGTTCGCGTCAATCTCGACACATCGCGACGCATTGCATCGCCTGTCCGCCTTATTACAGTTTAGTTTTCGCGTAGAGTTGGTTCAGTATGCCTAGGCCCTAGTGAGTTTTCATTACGAGACTCGGTTGAGAGTTCTTACAATCTTGAAGCGGGCCAATCGATGAGTCAAACGCGCTCGATATCGACGATCGAGTTTCGTAATGAACTCACTCATACTAGGCCTACAGATGTTTTTTACTTTTGTTCCGCCCCTGAGAATCCTAGCGTAATGTTAATAAAATTCTTCAAGAATTGGGCTATCAAATTCAAAAATACATTTAATATACTATTGGCAATTCCAGAGATTAGTAAGTTCAAACAAACTCTTCAGCTTCTCAGCCTCAGACAGTCTTGGCAAAAAATACAAAGCTAATATTAATTAACTTTATATTTTTTGTCGAGAAATAAAGGTAACTTGGTCGAATCCCTTCGATAGATAAAAGGCTTTCCGGCATCTATTGTCGTTCTTAAATATAATAAAGAAACTTCAAAGCAATATTAAAGGTATGCTCTTTTCACTGTTCCATTTCAAACATTCCAGAATTTACGTCAGACGGAAAGTCTCTTAAAAGACATTATTATAACGATCAGAATCGGAGATTTTATTTGTTAAAAACATGTACATCATTCTATTCTTGTAAGTATTACGTTTTGATAAAAACAACAAAATCGTCAAATCATTTAGAATTTTGAAAGAAAAGATTCGTCAAAAGTACAATCTTTCTATAAGTTGATAAATTAACTAGTCAGCTTACATAATTATGTACCAAAGTAATTTCCTTATAACTATCAGGAATCTTATTAAAGACAGCAGTGCGATGTAATATAGCCTAAAGCCTTCCTGGATTAATGGGCTATCCGACGCAAAAATAATTTATCAAATCCGACCAGTAGTTCCTGAGATTAGCGCGTTCATACAAACAAACAAACGAACTCTTCAGCTTTAATATTTATTATAGATACCAAGAATACTTTTTTCTGTTTTGCATTTCATAGTGCATAATTTTGTTTTATATCGGGTACAAAGGGGAACTTTCCATACTGTAGAGACTGAATCAAATAACTTTACAATTTGTTTTATGAACATCAGAAGATATAATATAATATATACATATATATTGCAGATCTGAGACGCTGTTCTTAACTTCAATAAAATAACTCATCTCAGGAGACCGGCTGGCCATTTCAATACCTGGAATTGATGCATTCACCAAAAGGCGCCTTAATTGCATTCTGCCTCAACAGTGAAGAGGGACAAACATCAATTAAAGCGCGCAAAAGGAAAGGTGACTTGCAAATTGAGCCTCGCCTAAGAAGCTGATGCAAAGTAGTTCACCACACTATCTTCACAAATGCATGACCTCGCAGAACTTCTGAACGAAATTGCAGTAAAGGCAAGGCACAAAGGCCGTACTCGAAACTTTGCTGGAAGATAATTTGGTACATGGTAAATATTCATGTTAGGTCTTGAGTTGAACAGTTCTTTTTTATCAAAAGATTTTTTTATGTTAGTTACAACAAATGGGACACACCACTGGATGCTAAAGATCGCGCAAAATGGAGGAAATTGAGCAAGAAAGCGGACCCCGGGATGCAACCGGGATAAACGCTAAGATGATGATGATGATGACTACAGATGGGATAGCATGATTATCTGCCAACCCACATTGGGACTGCGTTCCCAAGGTTTATAGCCCACTTCTTTTCACAGAAAAGAGGCCTATGTGCCCCACCTAAGGTAAAATTATAAGCTAAGTATGAGTGATTACTCCGAAGTATGCGCGTTTGTTTGTAGCAAATATTTTCTTTGTTTCAATGCTCAAGCTATAACAAAACTGGGATGCTGTCAACAGATTTCATAAAAGATAAAATATGTATGGTATAGGTATCCTTTACAAAAAGAATCTTTGAAATTAAAATTAAAAACTAGACATCTCTTTTATTTGAGCTGCATAAAGTGAAAATGAATAAAGAACATCTATCAGGAGTTTCGCTAGTGATCCGATATTCATTTTACTTTTCAGAACGAATAGTTAACATTTTTTATTACGGAATGAAAAAATTGAAAGTGGAATGAAAGTATGAAAAATGAAGGCTTAATTTCTTCTAAACGAAAATTTATTAAAAGTGATGAACATGAAAATAAGTCAAATATTTTTTAAATTCATCATCATCAACAACCTTTTTATCGTCCCACTGCTGGGCACAAGTCTCCTGTCATACAAATAAGGAGTCAAGTTTTACAAGCCATATAAAATATGACTTTAAAAAATATTTGAGTCAACTTCGTCGAGTCAATGTCACTAGAATCAAAACATTTTTTTTTCGTTTATTGAAATTTACCTTCCCGTAACATAAAGCATAGTTCATCCTTACTTTTAATATTCCTCTCTTTTATGAGAACAAAATACTGGGCGATTGCTATTTGCAAGCATAGGACATACATAAAAGTAGGTAAACATTTGTTTCGCGCAAGTTAGGTGAGAGGTGACGTCAGATTGCTGAATTAACGGCATCAAACAGAATTAGAGGTCTTTGTCCTATGAATACGATTTAATATTTGATCAATCCTTTCAACGAACATAAGCATCTAACTTCCTAGAGATTCTTAGGCGAGTATGGTTCTAAAATTTGGTATTATTTTACAAATTGGTGTTACAAAAAACGCATTTGCAGACTCCAAAGCTTTGGAGTCTGCAAATACGTTTTTTTTAAGCTTCGGATGCAACTGGGATTAACGAGGAGATGATGATAATGAGTCCTGTCCTAAATACAAATCATCGCAAATAAATAGGTACATATTAAATTAATTAAAATCAAGGTTTTCACGTAACCTCATTTTCGATCCCAGTTTATTATTTTTTTACCTATAACATTAGCTACAGCGTTAATCCGGGCTGTTCCCCGTTATGCCCCATAGCTCTGGCCAGTCGTAAAGGTCCCCTGGCCTTGACTCTTCCACGGCGAGTCTCGCCGGCGACCTTGCACCTTATTGAATATACTGAGCTTACTATGCAAGGCCGAAACGTACAGAAGTTCAATGATGAAATTTTAATAAATCCCAAATGATCTACGTCGCAGGAAGGATTATGACGAGTTCTATAAAGGTTGAATACATAATACTACCTACTATAATATTATAGAGGCTAAATATGAAAGTTTGTATGTAGGCGATAATCTTGGCAACAACTGATTCGATTTTGAAAATGCTTTCACTGTTGGGAAGCTACAGTATTGTTGAATTTCAAATCCAAAAAGATATCATACAATCGTTAGTCGGGAAATAATAAAACCGGACTCGAAAAAGTGGTATTTTATCACGCGATTTCTTCTTTTTATTTTACGTTTTCCGCCATTAATTACCTTACCAAAAAAACTCTTAGGAGTGTTCACCAAACTCTATGGAAAGCATAAGTGTGATCCTTCTGCGGTCATTTACATGTCGTTTAAATTTTAAACTGCAATGCGCGCGCGCCCCGCCCTATCTTTTGCGCCAGGAATGCTAGAGCGAGACAATGTAACCAAACCAGTTCCAGACACGCCGGAAGCCTTTCTCTTGTAGCGATAAGCATGTGTACATTCAAGTGTTCATTGTAATATACCATTTGAAATGTATGAGCTTTTTTATTACACTGGAACTTAATAAAGGTAGGATCAATATTTCAGGTTGCCCGTATGGTTTATACCAGTACGGTTATTCCCAAGTTGCAGTTTATGATAATGGCTGCATAAAACAATGAAGTTTCCTGTCATTAAAGCGACTGCATACACTAGGTATAATGATACAGGATGCGTTTTATTTTTTCACAGCCATGACTTATCTGAATGAGAGCTACAATAGTGTTGGTGTAAATCCGCGAAAGGTAGGATTGAATTTATGGATTTATTACTTTCTTTTTTAATAATAATTATAAACTACTGCTTGACCGTAATCCCGCTTGTTGGTAAGGTGTGATGCAATCTTTGGTGGTAAAGCACACTAGTTTATTAAGCCTATTCACTTAAAAAACTTAGTGAATAGAAAGAAAGCCGGCAGTTGAGCGAGGTGATGCAATGTTAAACTTAACAATACGACTAACGATGCTGTGCCAAAGGCAGATTGATCCGGAGATCCTCCACGTCCAAACTCCCTACACAACAACATTTGGTTTATCATACCCGGTACACATAGCAACACAACTACTCAGACCCTTCCTCCGTACGGCTTCACCAGACATCATCCGCCGGAACACGACAAATCGCTTGGCGGCAAGACTTTGTCTGGTGGGTGCTAACTTCGGCCGGCAGCCGATATTATGACCTACCACCGAGTGAATCACGGATTGTGATGAAACTTCACAGCAAAACTGCTTATAGATATACATCGTAATGACATCGGAGGGGCCCGCGGCTAAATAATAACTGCTAACAGGTCGATCGATCAGGATAAGCTACGCTTGCGGCGGTTGGTCTGTGGATGGGTGGGTATCTTCACACAGAAATCGTGACTTGTTATTACGATTTCCGTGGTATCTTCACATACCGAAAAACTCCGTGCTCTCAATCAGAAAGCATGTTAAGCCGTTGGTCCCGGCTGTAATTCGTAGATCTTTGACAGCCATTACTACGAGTTTTACCAAGTGATATCGTATTACCCAGTAACAGGATTTTGGAGGTCAGAAAGTCATTCGCTCCATGTAAAATACTGGTATTCAGCTGAATTCAGTTAGAATGGAAACAGACTCCAAAATAATTGGAAAAAGATGATGACATCGGTACACCATACAGGCTATAAATTATTTTAAAGGCGGAATGAATTGTCTAAAATACGTGGGCTTATTATCTTTTTATCAAGGAATTCTTTTAGTAATAGTCATCAAATTCACTGCTACCAATAAAGGCTTTTACGAACGTCTCAATTATGGATACCAACTTAGTTATTCAACCCTAGACTCTCCATTAAAACACCTTAATCACTTATCGAAATATTGGCTAAACGAACAAGCTCTCTACCGTCCCATCGAATACTGATTGATTGACAAAGTTGAGATCATATTTATTTTGTTCAATGTTTCTTCGTTGATGGCCCAATAAAGCCTCCTGATAACTTTTTATCCTTTAATTATTGATTCCGCAAGAGTTGCGTCAACAAGTTATCAAAGCTTACAAAACTAATTTTGCAATTACTGTTCAATAGCATTTGATTCAAACCAATACAATTTAATTATAGGTTACCTATGTAGTATCGTTATTTTGCTGTCTGTACAAGAAACGTTCTGTCTGTTGCCTCACGCTACAATTTGTCTTAAAGCTCGACTAATGTTCCTAGATAGACTTAATTACACCTTTCATTAGACTGTCATTAACTCCGCGTAAAACCACAGGCGCACCTAATCGACAGCGAACCGAGATTAAATTCCCTGTCAAATCCTAGGCAGAGTTCCCTAAGTCTATCGGAATTAAGACCGAATCTTTAACATTCCTGTATCACCTAGATGAATCATAATCTAAAGTTTATTGCTCTCAGAATCATGACTGTTCAAGTATGTAACTATGTACTTATAGGCGTTAGGGTAAAGCTACGAATTGTTAACCGAAGCAAATAGAAATTACTGTGACATAATTAATGCGTGGTTGTTTGAACAATGAAGTGTAATCAGTTAACGGTTCTCCCAAATTACTGTAGAGATTTGCTAACACATTACTGTTATGTCCAGTTACAGCTTAACACAAGAAATACTATATATCGGCCAAACTCGATAAAGAATAGAGGTAAACAAACCGCTACTAGGCAACGACTTGTTTACATTTAATTTTCTAGATAGATGAAGAATAATTCTACTTTCTAAATGTAAACAGTTTATTTATATTTAGATATTTATGATTTGCATAGAACGCTTAGCCGATTTTGAATTAAATATGACACTCACATAAGCAAATTTCTTAATAGGTTAAATTTTTGATACATATAGGTACATACGATAGCACATCGAGCTACTACAATCTGTCAGATTTCTTTATTACATTTTCAACTTTATGTTTAAAACATTAAGGGTCAAAATTGATTGGAAATTTCTGACAGTTACGGGTATGTTGTCCTGCTGTCGTCCGTACATATATTATAGGTAGTCCATCCCTGAACGTATTGTGCATGTGTTATGCAGTTGATTTGAAATGTAGTTAAAATACGCAAAATTTTATTGAGAAATGTCTCAAATTAATTCATAGTCTCAATTCCACAAAATGTGTTGAACACCTGGATTTCAGTCATCTTTCTTTTTTGTAGGGCTATCACGTAAAATTTATGTGAACTTTTTTATGGTGTTTTGTTTTGAAATAGCAAGTTAATATGCATGTTATTTTAGTGATTCTATTGAAATATGCCGCAATAGGAATTGTTCATAAATAGTTTGCATGTAAAAATCGATTATCATGTATATAATAGGAGGTTTGTAAAACGTCAGTTGTGATAACCCTAAATTGATTTGTTTACCTCTATTCTTTCTCGAGCTTGGCACAAATATATAAGGCAACATAACACAAACTACTAACAGTATCTATTTTCAGAGCTTTTAGTCAAAGAACACGACTAATTGCAAACAGACCTGGATCTACAAACACTTTAATCAACTATGCATAGATATATCATATGCAAATAAGTTTATTTTAGTCACCAATCCTGCCAGCAATCGGCGGGCCCACCCTACACGGGTGTATAGATAATGGCGACTGTTATGCAAGCACCCACGTATTCAAATAAATATGCCAGTAATAACTTTCCTATAGAAACTAAATCGTCTAGTCACGAGCAAACAAGTCAGTCGGTATGGACTGGTTAGCTATCAGCTATCTGTGCTGTCATTATCTATCTATAACAAGAGACAGAATAGCTTGATGGGATTGCTTGGACAAATATAAATTGTATGAGTTGACTAGCAGTGCCCGAGTGCATGACGAAAAATAAATTGGATTTCATGTCCTTTTTTTGTATGGAAATCTAATTCTTATATGTTTTTATTTAATATAAAGACCTAAGTTACTCTTTTTAAAAACAACTTATCATCATCTCAGCGTTAAATCCTAGTCGCATCCAAAGCTTTTTCAATTTTGGAGTCTGGGGTGCGCTTTACCAGTCTAACTGCAGATTTTGGCTAAACTTCGATATTTTCCGTGAAGCGACTGCCGTCTGACCTCCACAACCCGAAGGCGATATCGAAGCATTGCAGTTAAACATTGTTGAACTTTTGAGGGCTCCAACAACCCGTAACGACTGCCATTAGATGTTCGTATGGCAACCGGGACCAACGGCTTAACGAGCTTTCCGAGGCACGACCAGACTAGTGCAAATATTTATATTCATGCATACAAATATTTGCACTGCGCGGGGATCGAACCCGCGCCTCCTTGCGCAGCGGCCGCGTTCTCTAGCGCTTCGCCACGGAGGCTGTCCTTATAAAAACAACTAGGTATGTAACAGTAAAAGTTCTGTCAAAATTGATTCAGCCGTTTTAGAGAATAGGTACCCAGAACAGACAGTTAAGGCGCAGAAAGCCAAAATTTGCTCTGTGTTCCTATTTATTTTTCATTACTTTATTTATTCTTTAATTATAGGTACAAGTTTGTAATAGTTTTACGCGCCGCATACTTTCGTATGCATTTAGTAAAAAGAGCTGTTATTCTGACGTTATAAACAGTTTTTTTTTGTATCGACCACAGAAATCTTAATAACAAGTCATTGTTATTACGATTTCTGTGGTATCGACTGTTAAACATACCTTCATAGTTTTGTTATAAACTTGACAAAAATAATGAGTGGCGCTAATTTTTATATCGTAATGTATAGTCTGATAAAGAGGTGGTTACATTTTATACATATTGTAAAATAAAGCATTAATTTATCCCACCAAGGTAAAACTCATTTGATGAAAGCATTAGGAAGTGGTAAAGGGCGGGCGTTTTAGAGGAATATCTTTTGTAATTTTGATGTTCGAAAATTTCTATTCGCATTAACAAAGATTTCATTATGTTATTAATTAAAAGCCGATTTTTCAATCATCTGATAACCTTATTCAAGGAGTATTTTGGTAATTTTGTCATTTAATTCTTCATGTTCCGGCATGATGTCTGGTGAAGCCGTACGGAGGACGGGACGTAGCAGTTGTGTTGCGATGTGTGCCGGATACGATGCGCCAAATGTTATTGTGTCGAGAGTTTGATCGTGGAGGGTCTCCAGGTTAATCTCCCTCTGGCGCAGCATCGTTGGCCGTGTTGTTGGGTTTAACATTGCATCACCTCGCTCAACTGCCGTCTTCTTTCCTACTCACCAAGATTTTTAAGTGAATAGGCTTAATAAACTTGCGTGCTTTAACATCAACGCTTGCATCACTGCTTACCATCAGGCGCGATTGCAGTCAAGCACTAGTTTATAATTATATATAAAAAAAAAACTGTTAAAATTCAGTTTTATCCTTAAGTAAATAAGCCCTAAATGTATCTGTCCCAACAAGGGAGTATAAAGAAAATTAGGATTACACCGAGCACTACAGAATTTTAATGAAAAAGTTAATGGAAAACATACTCCTAATAATTCCTCGGCGTGACCCACGCTCCGCTATACGTATTGAAAGACACTCTCACTCCATTATTTGTTGGGATTGATTTTGTGGCTTAGACATTTTCAAAGGCATTGATTGACAAAGAATAAAAAGCTTGTTTCCTTTTATACAATAATACGTGAGTTTCATGATAAATCAATAATTTTATTCGATACTTTGACTCATTCCATACAAGATTTATTTTAAATAGCACCGTCTGACCATGTCTGAAGTAGCAGGCATTGAATAGTACCATCCCATTTCCTCCCGTGGGTGTCATAAAAGGCCACTATGGGAACTGTAACCGGGGAAACGGGCAGCAGGGCTTCGGGCTTCCCCAGAGGAATATCAAATAGATGGGAATATCAAACAACTGCGATCCCCAACCCCCCTGCCAAGCGTGGGGATTATGGAAAACCCCTCCAAAGTTATGAAAGCCTTGGAGGAGAAGCCCTTTGTCCAGCAGTGGACCTCTATAGGCTGGAAGAGAAGAAGGAGACCATTCCTGTATCTTAAAGACGTGAAACACGCATCGACGACATAGCTGACACAGCTGTCGACGCTTGTCGATGACAGCTATCGACATCATGTCGCTCGTGTATTTGAGAACCGCACTCAAATACAGTTGCAGTAGCCTCTGTTGCCGATTCGTATAGCTCGTGTTTATGTGCACTTAGGGATCTTATACCTACAACCAGTAATAACTTCGTTACAATGGATTTAACTTATTCGACATAAGGGATCCATCAACAACTTCTACTCGAAGTTTCGTACCAAAAACACTAAATTTTTGCGTCATGTAATCAGTAATAACCATCAAAACAAAAACTCGTCACGTTTTATATTATATGCCCTCGCGAAGGTAATAGAATATTCAATTTCATTTCGTCCGTTGACATGTTTCTGCGGAACTGAAAACATACTTTACGAGTAGGTGGTGCAGAAAGACATATGTACATAGCCAAATAGACATACATACCCACACACAGAGAGACACACATACATTTATTACAATTTTATTTATTGTACCTGAATTGTATGGCGATCGTTTTCTCTTTGTGCATTCTTTCATAGTGATTTAATGCAGTAGTTTCCCCTTGCCTTCTGCATCAGTCCTTATTGAAGTTATTTAGTCTTAAAGGCCGCTGACGCCTCTTCTACCTGGTTACCAAGGCAGGGTAGTGGTTATACCGCCACAACTCGGTCGCCATTGCCTCGTCTGTTATCTAGCAGGTCGTGCAACATGGATAGATGAAGAGAGATCGTGCGGCGTGTTACATCAGCGTCTCGAATTCAGTCATAGTGAGCACGACCGTTCTGTCAAGAGCGAAAAGAAGAAGAAGACATGAATTGTTAGACATGCCTTACGTACAGTCTCGTAAATAGATGAGTAAGCACTACGCATGTCGCCAATTTTACATTTGAACCGAAAACATACACAGTTCGAATCCAAAATATAGGTATACTAAAAAGAAGCATAGTTACTCGTATCGAACTTATTCCCGAATGCTAAGGTGTTGGTACTATCGAGCCTACGGGCGGGGCGGTGAGCAGTGGGCAGCTCGCCGCCCGGTAAAGAGCATTCGCGAGTCGACACCGACGCCGGGTCGTGTTCACGCGCGCCTCAAAGAGATGTCAGCACAACGTGACGGGGTCCGGGTACACGAAGACCGATGCCTCCTGGGTCAGGGTTGCGGGTTGGTTAAAAAAGAAACCGTGGCCCTGGCCGTCGCACAGGCCAGTGAAGAAACACGAGTGGGTTTTAGTTAGTAAAAGTCTACACGTCCTTCCGCCCAGAGCGGGAAGAAGTCATTTGATGATTTCCCATCTCAAAAAAAGGAGTTGATACTATTGACAGCTCACTCTTAGCTTTCTTCAATAACTTTTCACGTCGAGATTATTACAGAACAGATCGTCTGTACCTTTACTTACCACAATTTGCACTAAACTCTCATTATCGGCAAGATAAGTATAATAGACACGCTTGTATAAAGCCATTTGTATTACTTTCGCGTTGTCGACAACAACAAATCTGGTATTACCATTTAAGCTTAGTCTTACGCCATTGTACTAACACCTGAATATTTAGCTGGATTTAGATCAGTAAAGACTGTTCAAGCTATAAAAAGTAAAAGCACATTGTCTACTAGACAAATTAACAAAAATCAAAAAACAAATATAATATGCATTGCTTGTCCAATTAAAAAAACAAAAAGCAACTTTCAGCACTCTCCTGCACTTGGAAAGATAAACTTGGCACTTGGTATTAAGTCTTCATTCACATTACTCGGATTATGAAAATAAAACGCAGCGTCCGCATCTCAGAAGCCAGGTGTTTCCCGTCATTGCATACCATTAAAGATCTTTGCCGTAACAGTAGTGTAATGTAGGTAACCTGTTTTAAGCTCTACCGCAATGGGCTCACTTGCACTAGTTTCATTCTTTTGCTTAGTTAAATTCATCAAGATCACAAAGAGGTAATTTTGCTTCTTAAAAGGTTATGGTATTGGCATTCTATAAGCAGAATAGAATGGCGAATAATTTCTAGTTTAAAATGCCAATCCTAATTTGGAGTTTTGACCGGAAAGCTGAGTGAGACGCGCATTTTTCATTGGACTTTTAAAATTATTTATAGTGTCTTTTACTAAATAAAAGCGCGTGATTTATGTAGTAAAAAGTGCATTCAGTAAATAATTAATAAAGAACATTGAAATATCGCAGCATAATGGCCACATCATGACTTTGCCTCAAACCTCCCTCACGGACGGTTCACGCGGCCGTCTTTTTCAACTGTCATTGGCGATATCCGCCATTATTGTCAAATAAAAATTTCAAAGAATTTCTATAATTTGTTACACGTGTTATTGGCAAAAGAAGAAGAAGCCAATCCCAATTGACAACTGATACTCGTAAATGCCCAATTTTATGCTACTAGCTCTTATCAAAGATTTCGCCCGCGTGGTTGGTGAAAATTATCCCACGCCAATTTTATCGCAAGCTGTTCAGTGGTTTAGCCGTGACACAGCCAGTAAAGACAGAGTTACTTTCACATATATTAAATTAGTATAACTACATCCATATATGGATGCTTTGTAATTCATTCTTACTTATGAATGAATCAGAATATCAAAGCTACACCCAAATTTATATCGTGTTTGACACCTTTATAAAATGCTTATCCATACTAATATTATAAAAGCGAAAGTGTGTCTGTCTATCTGTCTGTCTGTCCGGCTTTCACGCCAAAACTACTGCACCGATTGTAATGAAATTTGGTACATAGACAGTCTAAAGCCTGAGAAAGGTCATAGGCTATATAACATCCCGCTATGACCAATAGGAGTAGAACAGTAACAGAAAATGTTGCGAAAACGGAAGCTAACGCGGACGTACTACATATTGCTCCCATTATTTTAGCAGGCGCTTATTTTATATCAACTGAGCTCTTTTTGATTTACGGGAACCACCGCGCGCTATAAACTGAAGTCCACGCGGACGGAGTCGCGGGCAACAGCTAGTAGATACATATTTTTGCATCAAAAACCCATCTGCTGGGCCAAAACACCAAAAATACTTACTTTTTGATAGGTATGCATGAGTACATACAGACCGGCTTAACACAATAAGGTAACAGGGTGAAGACACGATACGATTACTCTCCAGCCTCGGCTCGACCCGAGCAAGTGCCCTCGAGCGAGCACAGAGATGTGGCTCAAGTGACCGTGTGGAGCATTGTTTTTAATACTACCCACTAGCGAGGCGTTGGAATTTTCATATTAGGTGGCTTTTTATATAAAATCTTTTGAAGATAAACGAAATAACATACGCGGGCAACTGTCTACATAATTTAAAGAAAAGTCAAGAGTTCGAGGTCGCAAGTTCCAGTTGCTTTTTCAGACTGTAATTTGACACTTAAGTACCAGTTTTGCGGCAAAGCAATTAATGTTGGTGTCGCTTTCCAGTCAGCCCCTTGGGGAATCTACGCGTAAAGCTATAAATAAATTAATGATTTTTTTCAAGAAGCTTTTTTTTTAGGTACTTATCCATATCCAAAGAGTTAAAACGTGGTCCCGTATTAGTTATTCTCCATTGTCCGCCTATCGAGTTTATCACCAGGGTATATCTGACACGTGGTAGCTAGACAGTTGAAATTTTCGTAGACAACGTATTTCTGTTACCGCTCTACAACAACACATAAAAATAAAATTCATATTTAAGGCTCCCATACAACAAATGTACTTTTTTGGCGTTTTTGCTCAATATTAACAACGACATGAGGTAGAAACATTCACAGAATATTTAGTTACTTTAAATATAAAATTAAATAAATATTTATGGCGGGTTCCTTAAATATACGTGATAATATTATTGATACTGGAACCGAACACTTCGTACGCGGTTCCCATTCGCAGTTGGCTGGATTTTAGTACCAGAAGTTTTGCCGCAATATAAATCTTCTCCGGATTATTAACGCTTAACATTTGACTGAAGTATCAAGTTGTCCGGCTAACCTAACTTGATTTCTAACCACCTAATGCCGTACCTCAATTCCGGCTAACCAAACAAGAAACCAAAGCTTCCAACTTTAGGCGGAATAAAATAAGCCTTCACTGCTTATCTAAAGGCTTATACAATACAGTTCTCTGCACAAAAATGTAAATTAAGATTCTAAATAAACAGCTGACTGTAAAACATAAACATAATTCCTTCCCCCCCATGTAAACAAGAAGTAAAAGATTGTTGAAAAGTGCTGAGTGTATGAAATGACACAGAGCATTACGGCCTACGTAACCTTAGTAATAAGTTACCTGGACTCGAACAAACAGTGTATGTAACAGACCCGTTCGTCGTTTACGGATCGTGCTTGTCAAACAAAGACGTCTCTGAAATCCAATCCGAAGACGTACAATTAACATTCCAAGTGTTACGTTTACTGCTCTCGAACAATGAGTGTACTGCAATCCCTGACCACTCGACGTCGTTTGAGTACACCCATTGTAGATCTGTGTACAAGACCAACGTCCGGAGTGGTCAAACATGATGAAGTGGATAAGCTAGTTGTTTTTTCAAACTGATTAGGAAGCAACCCTTAACCTCAGGTTTGTTTGAACTTTAGAAGACAATAAAGCTTGGGACTGCGGTGCTCGCTCTGCTAAGCATTGTTATTAAGCAATATGCGTAATTCTCAAGTATGAGTGCGCGGGTTCGATTCCAGGTCAGGCAAGTACCAATGTAACTTTTCTAAAGTTATATGTACTTTCTAAGTATATCTCGGATACCAATGACTGAAGGTGAAGGAAAACATCTTGAGGAAACCTGGACTTTGGGTCTGAAATCGCCAACCCGAATTGAGCAAGCGTGGTGATTACGCTCAACCCTTCTCTGTATGAGAGGAGACCTGTACCCAACAGTGGAACGATAAAAAATAAAAAGGTTGTTGATGATGATGAATATGCGTAATTATAACGTAAATTATTGTAAACAGTTTCATTTTTAATGTCTGGACTTGAAAAAAGACGATGTTCCCTGAGTTTCTTTCGGCTATTTCTTCTCAGAGGTAGTCAGTTAGGAAATGCCGGCTTCATCTAGCTAAAAAAATATATAGGGTGTAAAAGTGATCAATGATCCTACTTGCTTAATAAACGATTTCATTTCATTTCTTTAAACCTATCAAATTCCACTTAAAAATGCTAGAACTTATTTAACCTTTTTAAGGTATATTAAGAATATGGTTTCTTTGGCCAGACTCGTAATCCCAAAGACATGTTTCGACCTTGACAATTCGATCGAAAGCGATCTCGATTAAAACATTATTCGGGCACGATATCCCAAATATTTATCGGGAATTATGTTAATTACCTCGGTTCAGTAGCCGCGCTTAAACCTCTTTGATCATTAGAAGAGAAACAATGTTATTTTATAAATCAATACTCCTTGTCTTTACATTCTAGGCATACTTAAACCGCGTTTTTTTACTAAGATATAAGAGTATAATATTCCTTGATTTTACTTTTTAACAATAGGAAAAATATTAAATCTATACTCTATACTAATATATAAAGCTGAAGAGTTTGTTTGTTTGTTCGCGCTAATCTCGGGAAATACTGGTCCGATTTGAAAAATTCTTTTTGCGTTGGATAGCCCATTAATTCAGGAAGGCTTTAGGCTATATAACATCACGCTGCGACCACTAGGAGCGGAGCATAACTAACTCCACGCGAACGAAGTCGCTGGTAGTGGATGATAAAATGAAACATGCAATTTTTACTTCGACGTATCCGTCATTTTATCGGTAAACTGTCACCCATTTGATAAAACGGATTAGTATCTAGTAGCCAAATTGTTTTTCAGAGAAAAATAGTTTTAAAATGGGCTAAATTAAATATCATAATATGAAAATATTGTTGTACCAAATTGCTTGCTGAAGCAATTTTTAAATAGCTTGGTAAAAGGGGGCCGCAGCGGACTGTTTAGTAAGTTTTTATTCATATAATATTCAATAGATCTAAGTCACTGATTTACGTACTATTACCAAATCATCTCGTTCTAAAAAAAGGATAAAACAACGGTAACAGTCGTAATATTGATACCGCTACAATACAATTCAACTTCAATTCGGAAAATCATCCAGAACATTTATCGAAAACGGAACGGTATTTGGTTTCATACTCTAGTACGAATTGGTTTCGTGTTGTATGTAGCTTTGCGTCGATTTTTCTCATCGAACCTTGTAATTAGTAACTACATACCTACAATGTTTTAAACACTGTATGTTGTTACCAAATATGGCTTTAAGTATATCATTATTATTACATACTAGCTGTTGTCCGCGACTCCGTCCGCGTGGATTTCAGTTTACAGCGAGCGATGGTTCCCGTAAATTAAAAAAAAAACTCAGTTGATATAAAATAAGCGACTGCTAAAATAATGGGAGCAATATGTACGTACGCGTTGGCTCCCGTTATCGCAACATGTTTTGTCACTGCTCTTCCCCTATTGGTCATAGCGGGTTGTTATATAGCCTATGTCCTTTCTCAGGCTCTAGACTATCTGTGTACCAAATTCGTTACAATCGGTTCAGTATTTTTAGCGTGCAAGCCGGACAGACAGACAGACAGAGATACTTTCGCATTTATAATATTAGTATGGATTTTTTACCAAAGCATTATGGTTCGCCTCAATATATAGATAAACACTGTATGTAGTTACCAAATATGGTTTTAAGTATATCATTATTATTACATATTTTTTACCAAAGCATTTTGGTTCGCCGTCAATAGATAGTTCAACAGGTTTGAATTCTTTTCGAAGACCTTTTTCGTCCCATAAACTTTTTAAACTCTAAAGGAATGTAAGGGGCTCTAGGCGGCCATTTTGTGCGTATGTTCCGTTTGTTTACGTTTTATTGAACATTGGATAGCGCTACAAAACCAGTTCCCAACAATTTAGCAATCCACAAAGGTCAATCTACGCACGCAATCCTATCCCACGTCGGCTATCAAGGTTATACTTGTGTGTTTAGTATCAATTTAACATAGGATATTATGTGTACGGTGCCGGTTCTATCAGTTGTGATATTGACTGGAGGCTCGGCTTTAAGCTTTAACTATAGCAGTAAAATTTAATGGAAACATGGTTTAAACTGTAGAAATAAAGATTTGAGGAGGGAGTTTTTAATTTTTATGTGTACTGACAACTTGTACTCCTGAGGGTAAATGGTATTAAAACGAGGTTTTGGTTACAATTTTCAGGAAAATTTCGGTTTGCGGTGGTGTTCAGCCTATGTGTAACCCGTTTTTGGTTCTCCAAATCCATGTACAGTAGAGGTCAAAAGTGGAGTACCAGTTTTCACACTTATTGTCATTGCAATAAAGTTCAAAAGTGGTAATGCACTTTTGACCCTTACCTGTAAGTACATGTTTCTTTGATCGATGTGTACAACGTCTTTCTACTTTCACATCAACACCTCAATCAATAAACAAATAAACCATTACGTGTCTATAGACACATATATGGCAATGTTATGATACGTAATTAGCCATTATAATTTCAATAAGCGTCATACGTTATGACACAAACACAGCCAATAACTGTGACCGCAACATGCAACACGCAACGTCGCCTACTTTCTATTCATAGCAACGTTGACGTTGCACGATAATGATGGCATAAAATTAGCTAAGCGTACTTTATATGCGATGTAAGATGCATTAATGTGCAGAAACTTATTTGAATAGTAGTCTACTTATAGGTGATAATGTTCTTAAGAGTAATAACAAAGATAGGGATGTCCTGACCGCAGTTTGCCATTATAGAAAGCAAAGCTACATCATAATTAATGCAAGTCACCGATTCAATTCTTCAACAATACTATGCTAAATATAAATTTACTGCATATTTCTTCTATTTCATTGGGAATAGGACAGTAGATAAATATTAGTTTAGACTAAACTAAAATTTATCTTCTACATTTAGTTTATTTTGTGAACAAAGGAAGCAATACCAGTGTCAGAGGTTTATTTAGACGTAATCACACATGAAGCTTCTGTACGGTCCTAATAGTCTATTATTAAGAACCAACTGAATAGAACCTTAAAAAGCTTTTCTTGGAGAAGAACAGTGTTACGGACGACATCGCGTTGATTAAATAAAAACATGTAAAATACCAATAAGTAGATTGAATAAGTAGAATAAGTATTAAAATGTAAACTTTGATTTAATTGGTTAATAAAACGTATTGTGATTGGCTGTAAAGAGGTGCGACAAGGACTAGAAAGGGATAAAAACATCGCGTGATCAAAGCCGAATCAGGATTGGCTGATCAAAAAGCTCCATGTCGCGCCCCTAGCACAACTTGTACCCAGGTAGAAATGTACTTAAGAAGGTGGGTTGCTCACAAAAATCGTAGTCAAAAGTGATCAGTGATCGGAATAGTCTCCTAAACAAGAAGGATACCGAGTCAACCAGTGAGCAAGCCACCTATGGAGATATTGAGAAGGTTTTAATAAAGATCGAAGAGTACGAAGGTGTTTCATTGAAGAGCACCACAACCCACGAAAATTAATACAGTCCACTACATCGTCTGGTCCTTCGAGCCGGATTACATCGTCTGGTCCTTCGAGAGCCGGATTACATCGTCTGGTCCTTCAGAAGCCGGATTACGTCGTTGAATCCTACGAAACCGGATCGCCTGATACGTCGAGGTGCCACAAGAGGCTCAGCCATGGTCGTGACACGTAGCCAGATCGACGCAGCAGAGACGGCGGGACGGCGCCGGGAGTTGGAAATCATCGAGCAAGAACGGGCAAGGAGACTGTCACTGGATCCTCCAGCGTCACCTCAAGTGGAGGGACGCGCTACCACAGCGGACGTCGCGACCGCAGGGCCATCGTCAGAACGCAGACAGATGGTATCACCGCCGCGGTCAGTGAGATCAACGACGAGTGCGACGACGCGGATTAAGCTAGCGGAGCTAGAAGCAGCTGAAAGGCTAGCAGCAATTAGAAGAAAAGAATTAGAAATAGAGGCGGATCTAGTAAGGAAAAGATTAGCCGCCGAGACGTCAATAATCCAGGACGAACAGGAGAGCGTCCACGAAGATGCGGAAGGACACCCACACCAGAAAGTGGATCAGTGGTTGCGCAACAACCCCAACGACCTACGGGGGGAGGAAGGTAGAGGCACAGATGCGAGAGAAGATAGAAAACAGATGCCACGTGGTCGGTCACCGACGCCAACGAAAGCCAGAAACAGCATCGAACAATTGGCTGCGACGCTGGAAAAGATGGCGAGACCAAGACTACGACACACGGATCTACCCGTTTTCTCCGGCGCAGTCAGCGAGTGGTTACCCTTCAAGGCATCGTACTACGACACGACCAGCATGTACAACGTGTCACCGGCAGAGAACCTCCAGCGGCTTAGAAGTTGCCTCAGGAACGAAGCACGAGACGTCGTAGTGGCCTTACTACATACGGCCACCGACCCAGACGTCATAATGAAGACTCTGGAACAATGCTTCGGGCGACCAGAAGTTATAATAGATAAGACGCTAGAAGATTTGAAGAGGATGCCGAAACCCAGTGCTAGTGCTAGTGACTTGAACAGTTTTGCGATTAAGATCCAGAACACAGTGTGTGTGTTAAAGACAATCGATCGCAAGGGGTACTTATATAATCCCTTGCTGACCCGTGAAGTGTTGGACAAATTGAGTCCCCACCTACGATCGCGGTGGTGTGACTTCGCGAGTGATAACGAAGGTTCACCGGAACCTGAGTTAGTGATGTTATCTCGCTTTCTAATGCGTGAAGCGGATAGGGCGTTACGGTACACATACGCCCCACCGACAAGTGCCACGGCCGTGAAGAAGGAAATAAGACCGGCCGTGACCCTGAATAGAAAGCGTAACGCAGTGTATGCTACGGAAGATGCCGACGAAGACCAGTGTCCCAGCTGTAAACAGTGTCACGTGCTAACCAAGTGCCCGCAGTTCAGAGCGATGACCATCGATCAGCGCTGGGAGATGGTGAAGCAGCACAAGCTGTGCTTCAAGTGCGCACAGAAGAAGCACAGGCGCGCCACGTGCAAGGCAAGGTCATGCGGAGTTAATCAGTGCCGCCGACCACACCATGCTACACTGCACAGGGAACCCAGAGAATCGCCTGACATAAAACACGCGACTGAGCAGCATGTTACAGAAGAACCGACAGAAGAAGCAGTCATGTCGGTGGCTACCCGACCAGCCGCCGGCCCGAGAACAGTGCTTTTGAAGATGTGTCCTGTCGTCGTCACCGGTCCACGGGGGGAGGTGAGAACGCACGCGCTCCTGGATGAAGGGGCCACCATTACCCTCATTGACGCGGACCTGGCCGCGAAGATCGGAGCGGAGGGAACGACGCAGCCACTACACATCTGTGGTGTAAACATGTCATCACAGGTGCAGGATAGCAAGCTCGTCACTGTGAAAGTGAGTGGTGTCAGCCAGACCAGCGCACCGCACAAGCTCAGGGCCAGAACCGTGAAGGACCTGAAGCTTCACCAGCAGTCTATACCAGAGACCCTGCTGGAGTACGAGCACTTACGTGACCTACCGACCGAAGAGGTGTGTTACGAACCGACACGACCTGGCATCCTAGTGGGCACAGATCACTGGGAATGCATCGTATCTAGAAGACTCCGAGTTGGCGCTCCCGACCAACCGGCCGCATCCCTAACGCGGCTCGGCTGGGTGATCCACGGAACCGCGCCACGGAGCGTCATCGTGAGTGAAGACAACGTACTACACGTGTACGAAACTGACAAGCAGCAACACGACTGTCAGAGACTTCATGACCAAGTAGAAGCCCACTTTAAGATCGAAGCGCTAGGCGTAGCGCGAGAACCGCGCGTGAGTGAAGCCAACCAGCGCGCGGTAGCAATCGTGGAAGGCACCACAAAGAAGATCGACGGGGGCTACGAAGTCGGACTACCATGGCGACGCGACGATATAAATATGCCGCCAAGCTACGGGGCAGCGCTTCGCCGAGTGAAGAAACTTGAAATGAAAATGGACGCAAATTCAGACTTTGCCGAGCAGTACAGTGCACAAATGGACAACTTATTCCAGAAGGGATACGCGGTGCCATGTGACGGCACCGAGAGTAAGAGCGCTGTCTGCTGGTACCTGCCTCACTTTGCCGTGCAGAACCCAAACAAGCCCGGCAAGCAGAGGCTGGTATTCGACGCGGCTGCAAAGAGCTATGGCGTGAGTCTAAATGACGGACTCCTAGAAGGGCCAGATCTGCTGTTATCGCTACCCGGGATTATATTCCGCTTCCGGGAGAAAGCCATAGCGGTAACAGCAGACATTCAAGAAATGTTCCTGCGCATTAAAATCCGACCAAAGGACCAGCCGGCACAACAGTTCCTGTGGAGAGGCAGCGATCGGACGGGACCTCCACGGCACTACAAGATGACCAGCATGATCTTCGGTGCCGCCAGCTCCCCGTATATGGCGCATCATGTACGGAACCACAACGCAGACATGCACGGACAAGAATACCCGCTGGCGCTGGATGCAATCAAGAACAGTCACTACATGGACGACTTGGTGGTCAGTTATGATGACCAGGAAGAAACTCTGCAAGCCATTGAACAAATAAGACAGGTGCACGCAGTCGCTGGATTCACGCTGCGTGGATGGAGCACCAACAACGAGACGGTGCTACGCGACATACCGCAAGAGCTGCGCGCCACGACACCCACACAACTGGGGGGTGAGATGCCCGCGAACAAAATATTGGGGCTGTACTGGGACGCAGAACGTGACGAGCTCGGCTTTAATACTACAATGAGCTGAGTACCCGTTCCAGTACGAGATAGAAGACGTGCTCCGACAAAAAGAGAAGCACTCAGCGCAGTTATGTCCATATATGATCCCTTAGGGCTGTTGAGCCATTACACAATAAGGGCCAAGATTATACTGCAGAGTTTGTGGCGACTGCAGTTATCATGGGACGAGCCGATACCAGAGCAAGAGAACGAGCACTTCGCTGCGTGGCTCGCCCAACTCACCGACGTCGCACAGCTCCGACTACCCAGGAGCTACACAGTGAAGAGACACGAGGATGTGGAGTTACACGTGCTATGCGACGCCAGCGAGCAAGCCTACGCGACAGTGGCTTACTGGAGGGTGGTGAACCATGACGGCACCGTGAACGTGGTGCTGAGCGCCGCCAAGGCTAAGGTGGCACCACGGAAGGCGCAGACCATCCCAAGACTGGAACTGCAAGCGGCGGTTCTAGGAGCCAGGCTCGCTGACACGATAAAGAAGGAACACCGGCTAGAGGTCAGCAAGACAACATACTGGACGGACTCCTCTACCGTTGTACACTGGGTGAAACACGACACCCGGCGATACACACCGTTCGTCGCGCATCGACTGGGGGAGATCGCCGAGCTCACCTCGAAAGAAGAGTGGCGCTGGCTGCCAACAGGGCACAACGTCGCGGGCGACGCCACCCGGCTGACCGATACACCGATCGACGAAAATAATCGGTGGTTCCAGGGGCCTAGCTTCCTGTACCTACCACGGGAGCAATGGCCTGGGACAACGACGCCTTGTGAAGACGAGGAACTTGAAGTCCTCCACTTAACGAAGAAAGAGGGAGAAAGCTGGCTACCCGACCCTGCCCGCTTCTCCAAGTACGAGACACTGGTGCGAGCGGCGGCAAGAGTGCTGGCCTTCATTGATATGTGCCGTCGCGCAGCAGTAAGAGTCGAGCACCGACATGTGATACGAGCCGAGAGGGAGCTCCTGCGACGAGCGCAGCAGGAAAGTTTCGGAGAAGACATGAAGAAGATACAGTCCTCTCGTCCCCTCTCGAAGACGAGCCGTCTATACGGGTTGGACCCCGTATTGGAGGACGGACTCTTGAGAGTGCGAGGTCGCATTGAAGCAGCGACAGCACCCGGTGAAATAAAGCGACCGATTATATTGGACGGTCGACACAGGATCACCAAGCTCTTAGTGCTAAGAGAGCACTGCGCCGCGGGCCATGCAAACCGTGAGCGCGTCACCAATGACCTACGGCAGCGGTATTGGGTAATACACCTGCGGCCCACGGTACGTGCTATTGAACGAAGCTGCGCGTACTGCAAGAGGAGGAAAGGGACGCCGCAAGTACCCGCTACAGGAGACCTACCGCGCGCCCGCCTGGACCCGTTCCATCGCCCGTTCACAAACTACGGGGTGGATTACTTCGGGCCGATGACAGTCAAGATAGGGCGTCGGCGCGAGAAGAGATGGGGGGCCCTATTTACCTGCCTCACGTCACGCGCCATACACCTGGAACTAGTCTCATCCCTGTCGACGGACTCCGCCATAATGGCAATGAGAAGAATGGCAGCACGTAGGGGTTGGCCGGCCGTGATGTACTCCGACAACGCGACCAACTTCCGGGGAGCCGATCAGGAGCTCCGAGCCGCTTACGTCGAATGGTTGCCTGCATTAGGCGACGAAGGCCTACGACATCGTATGAAGTGGAACTTCATACCCCCCGGCGCACCCAATCAGGGCGGTGCGTGGGAGAGAATGGTGCGTTCCGTCAAAACGGCACTGGCAGCAACATTGAAGGAGAAGGCGCCTGCAGAGGAAGTACTAAGCACGCTCCTCACAGAGGCAGAGTTCGCCGTGAACGCACGACCCCTGACGCACGTGAGTGTGGACCCTCGAGACCCAGAGGCCCTGACTCCAAATCATTTCTTGTTGGGGTCCTCGGACGGTATGCCCACAACGGGGCCCTGCAGCCAGGACGATAGAAGGACCTGGAGAGCAAGCCAAGCGCTCGCCGATCATTTCTGGCGGCGTTGGCTGCGGGAATACTTGCCGACCTTGGCGCCACGGGGCGAACCGAAGAACAGCGCGCGGCCACTGCAGGCCGGCGACGTGGTTTTAATAGTGGACAGCACGCTACCCCGGAACACATGGCCAATGGGGATTGTAGAGCGCACGTATCCTGCAGCAGATGGCAGCACCCGCGTAGTGGAGGTGCGGACCAAGACGGGACTCTTCCGGCGACCAGCGAGTAAGCTCGTCGTCCTCGTGAAAGAAGAAGAGGCTTCGCGAGCTACGCCGGGGGGAGAACTGTTACGGACGACATCGCGTTGATTAAATAAAAACATGTAAAATACCAATAAGTAGATTGAATAAGTAGAATAAGTATTAAAATGTAAACTTTGATTTAATTGGTTAATAAAACGTATTGTGATTGGCTGTAAAGAGGTGCGACAAGGACTAGAAAGGGATAAAAACATCGCGTGATCAAAGCCGAATCAGGATTGGCTGATCAAAAAGCTCCATGTCGCGCCCCTAGCACAACTTGTACCCAGGTAGAAATGTACTTAAGAAGGTGGGTTGCTCACAAAAATCGTGGCGTCGACTTAGGTGTGCGAAGAGTGAAGAGTAGCACCCCTAGGGTGCACCCCAAGGACGGGTCTCCATTTTTGGAGGCCGAGAGACCGAACCCACGGTCATGGGGCCATCAAGGAGCCCCCAAACCGTCTCCTCGCGCCCCCAACTCGGGGTCGCAGAGAGGACCCGAGCAAAAATCGTAGAGGACGTGCTCCTCCGTCCTCTCCTACAGGAACAGGACATCGACGTGGCGCTCATCAGCGAGACGCTCCTGAGACCTGGGGACACGGTCAAGTTCCCAGGTTATCACGTCTACCAAAAGGATGGGCAATACAATGAGACCAACAGCCAGCGACACAGGATTTCCCAAGGCCTGGTGGTGCTGGTGAAGCGAAGGGTCGTCCACCAGGAGCTACCGCCCCCAACACTCAGCAGCATCTCAGCGCTGGGTGTGCAGCTGCATGTCGCCGGCAGGCACGTGTGTATGTACGCGGCATACAAGCAGCCTCAGAAAACACTCAACACTAGCGACATACACACGCTGCTAGCCTCACCACATCCCACCATCATCGCCGGCGACCTTAATTGTAAGCACCCGGCGTGGAACAGCGGAACCATCAACCAGGGGGGCCGACGACTCTTCGCCGACGCGGAGGCCAAAGGGTACGACGTGTCCGGACCGGAGACGCCGACCCACTACCCAGACAACATAGCACACACACCCGATGTGCTGGACATCGTCGTACACAAGGGCCTCACCTGCCGGATCTCGCAGGAGGTGCTGGACGACGAGCTGAAGTCCGACCACCAGCCAGTGCTCGTCCGCCTGACTGACCACACCACCAGAGTTGCCCATCCGGCGCCACGTCGACACACGGATTGGGACAAATTCAGGAAGGTAATGGAGGCCACCACGCCCACTCGGCCCGTCGCCGACGCCTTGGACGTGAACGAGTTGGCTGAGGGACTCACCGCCTGCATCAAGAGCGCCTTGGAAGCGGCGACATGCACATCCACCGCGTCACAGGGGCGCTACCAGAAGCTCCCCGCTCACATCGCCAACATGATCGCCGACAAGAGGCGTCTGCGCAGGCGGTGGCAACAAACAAGATGCCCCACCATCAAGAACCAGCTCAACCGTGTCACGGACAAGGTTAAGGCCGAGCTATACGCGCACGCATCGGAGAGCTGGGAGTACATTATAGACTCGGCAGACGGCGACTGGGCGTCGGTACACCGGCTGTGCCGACGCCTAAAGAATACCCCAGCCCCGGTGCGCCCGCTACGCAACAGCGACGGGGCGCTACGCTACACGGCGGCCGACCGGGCCGAAATATTCGCCGAGCACCTGGAGCGTCAGTTCACGCCGAACCCGACAGACGCCCTGGACCATGTCGCAGCAGTGGAGCAACACCTTGGAGAGTACTTCAAGACGCCGGTAGCTCCAGACGAAGACCCCATAGTTTTCTCCCCGGGCCAAGTACTGGGGGCAATAAGGAGCACTAAGCCCAGAAAGGCACCCGGTGCGGACGGAATTACAAACACCGCCCTCCGACACCTGCCACCGAAATCGGTGGCGGCAATAGCGCGCCTATATAACGGCATACTCCGCACCGGAACCTTCCCCAACTGCTGGAAGCAGGGGAAGGTGATCATGTTGCCCAAGCCCGGGAAGAACGTCTCCAAGCCGGAAAGCTACCGGCCGATCACGCTCCTCCCCACAACCTCCAAGGTGTTTGAGGCACTACTGCTGCAACACCTGCTGCCGCACACCACGCCCCGCCCGGAACAATTTGGCTTCCGGGCGGAACACAGTACGACGCTCCAGTTGTCGAGGGTACTGCACACACTCACCGCGGCCTTGAACAAGAGGGAGTACGCCGCTGCAGTATTCCTCGACATGGAAAAGGCATTTGACCGGGTCTGGCACGCCGGCCTTATTTACAAGTTGACCAAGACCACCGCGCCTCGTCGCTTGATACAGGTGGTCTCCTCCTTCCTGAAAAACAGGACATTCAAGGTTTCGGTGGAGAACGTGTCATCGAGCGCGCGCCCCATTGGAGCGGGCGTGCCGCAGGGAAGCTGCGTCTCGCCTGCGTTGTACTCGGTATACACCGACGACATCCCCGCCACGCACACTGCAACCCTCGCGCTGTACGCAGATGACGCCGCGTATATCACGACATCGCTGTCGGCCAACCACGCGGCCATCAAAATGCAGCGCGTTCTGGACGACCTCCCCGACTGGCTCAGCAAGTGGAGACTGTCGGTGAACGCAGGTAAGACGCAGGCTATGATCGTCACGGCACGAGGCGGACTTCATCCACCGAACCTTCGGCTCATGGGGACCGAGGTCGAGTGGACCAGGACCGCCAAATACCTGGGGGTCACACTCGACAGCCGGCTCACCATGGGCCCGCACGTCTGCGACACCGTCGCGCGGGTTAAGGTAAGTAGAAATCTTCTACGCCCGGTGCTCTCGTCACGCCTCTCCACGCGAGTCAAGCTGGGGATCTACAAGACCTACGTGCGGACGCAGCTTACATACGCTGCCCCGGCTTGGCTCGCCCTCACGGCCGAGATACACAGAAAGAAGCTCCGGACGCAGCAGAACATCACGCTGCGTCAGATCGTCCAAGCTCCCCGGTACGTGAGGAACTCGGTTATCAGCAGGGACCTGCGTGTCGAGAGCATCGATGACTTCGTCGTCCGCCTGGCGAAGGGGATGTTCTCGCGTGCCAGCACCTCCGAGTTCCACCACATTAAAGACATTGCGCCCTGGCACGCGAGGCCTCCCGACAAAAAGAGATTCCCGCGCGACCTCATAGCAGACGTCGCGCTACCGGACTCGACACCCGGGTAGGTCACAAACACAAATACACGTGACCTACTCAGACAAGGATAGACACTATTCATTCGCAACACGACGCCGCCGTGCGCATTTGCGGACTGTATTTATATAGGCGCTATGCGCACGACGAACACACATGCACTACTCCACATGCAGGTACACACTCAGAATACCACACGAGCGGTGAATACACACCTACAAACCGCTCGTAACACACACTACCCCCCGTACCCTCGCAGCCTACCGTACATAGCTGGTTGAGCTGTTAGGGGGTCGGGGTAATCACCCGCTGTAGCAGAGCGCCAACCAAAGCCGACGCCCGGTCGCTGATCGACTCTTGCTGGGCCTTCACGGGGGCAACCCGTGATCCAACCTGGTAGGGGTCTGATCGCACGGGCGTCGTGAAACACTTCAGGCGCTCCTACAGCCACACACAACAAAGCACACCGTCCACCGCCGGAGGGAAGGCACACCCTCGCGGCGTCGACTTAGGTGTGCGAAGAGTGAAGAGCAGCACCCCTAGGGTGCACCCCAAGGACGGGTCTCCATTTTTGGAGGCCGAGAGACCGAACCCACGGTCATGGGGCCATCAAGGAGCCCCCAAACCGTCTCCTCGCGCCCCCAACTTGGGGTCGCAGAGAGGACCCGAGCAGCAAAAATCGTAGTCAAAAGTGATCAGTGATCGGAATAGTCTCCTAAACAAGAAGGATACCGAGTCAACCAGTGAGCAAGCCACCTATGGAGATATTGAGAAGGTTTTAATAAAGATCGAAGAGTACGAAGGTGTTTCATTGAAGAGCACCACAACCCACGAAAATTAATACAGTCCACTACAAACAGTATTGTTAGTTTCTATCGCGAGAGCCAAACTATAGCCAAAAGAGAAGAATAGCGTTTTTCCTGGTTTCGAATCAATATGGCTAATTCCGACAGAACAAAAAGACAAACTTAATAATAGGGTAATTGACTAAGTAAAAAAATACCTAATTAGTGCGTCAGTCAGATATCCAAAAAATACTAGACATGTATTTATTCTTTTTTCATAAAACAAAAAATGAAGACGACACAGCGCTTTGAAAACTCGTGTGACGTCATTGTACGCTACACTTTTTAGCGGCCAGTGACGTCACCAGCCACCACTCCTGATCTTTGATGCCTTTTATTGTATTTGTAAATTTTTATTGATTTGATAAAACACGTGTCTAGTATTTTTTGGAAATCTGACTTACGGACTAATTAGTTTTTTTTAGTCAAATACCCTATAACAACACCAAAAGCTGCTAAGTAATTAAGATCCTCGAAAACTCAAAGAAAGCTATAAGGCGTTGCATTAATGAATTTAATATTGAATATATTCTCAACGGACGGCGTCAGCAGTGCACTCGATCGTGTAATACCCCAGACACTGGACTGGCTCGTGACACGGGGCTTTACATGTCCCAGGAAGTGACAACTTTAGCCCGCTTAAACGCCATGACAATAGATGTGACCTAAGTCGCTTCAACTTTTGCAATTGTAAATAAAGTTTAAACTAGGACTGTTTTGAAAAATATTTCTTCGGAAGTGCTTCTTCGTATTCACTACCTTATAAGATCGAAGCCCAATACAGTTACTTTTTTTTAATAATTACAAACTAGTGCTTGACTTCAATCCCGCCTAATGGTAAGCAGTGATGCAATCGTTGATGCGTAAAGCGCACTAGTTTATTAAGCCTATTCACTTAAAAAACTTAAGAATAGGAAGGATGACGGCAGTTGAGCGAGGTGATGCAATGTTAAACCCAAGACCAACACGACCAACGATGCTGCGCCAGAGGGAGATTGATCTGGAGACTCTCAACGACCAAACTCCCGACACAACAATATTTGGCGCATCGTACCCGGCATACATCGCAACACAATTACTCAGACCCGTCCTCCGTACGGCTTCACCAGACATCATGCCGGAAAACGACGAATCGCTTGGCGGCAAGACCTTGTCTGGTGGGTGGTAACTTCTGCCGGCAGGCGATGTTATGGCCTACCACCGAGTAACTAGTACTATACTACAACATCGTCCATTATTTTTCAGTTAAGGTATAAATGAATATGTGTTTTAATTTTTAAGTAGTTAATGCATTTAAAACTAAACATGTTAGCACGTTTAAAAGTTCTTTCCTTTTCGCGCATTATTTTTTCATCTCAATTCACCATTTTTATCAGAAACTCATAGTATCCCTCTGTAAATTTTAAGGTATTGTGTACGATTAGAAGTACAACTAAAGGTAAAGTAATTCATAAAATAATATTATCCGGAAGACAGTGTGTAACCCCAGAGTCAAAAAAAAAATCAGTGTATTTTTGTCAACTTTATTTTTGAGGCTGTTTCGATGCAGACATGAGCGCCATCTTGGTTAAATATTTATTTATTTATTCTTTCGCACAACAAAAAATGGACAGAGGCGGACTTAATGCCTTAGGCATTCTCTACCAGTCAACCGTAGGTGGTGAAGAGATTAGTAGCAGGTGCTTTAATTGAAAACATTATTATGAAAACATACTCTTAACACTATTTAAATAAATACTTAAATAAGCCATATACACATACATACTACTATCAAAATATATACTTATAATATATACATACAAAACTCAAAATTTGGGAGAGAGGTGTTGAAATAACTCTACCCTAACTGTTGCGAAAATAACTATGCAATTCCCGCTTAAATGCAAACCGACTGGCAGCCATCCTGATATCAATAGGAAGCGCATTCCACAGAAGCAAAAAAAAACAAAAACAGAAATAAAGCATATATGTATATATGGTCTCCGCACAGCCTGAGTACCAGGCATCATGGCGACAGTATGCCAATATGTAAATTGCTAGGTGACTATGAGATAAAGAATAATTTGCCTTAACTGACCGATTTTTTACGCAACAATAATTATTTAAGTCACTGTCTTTAAGGAGGGCACTTACGAAGCCAACCAAAGGAAAATTTAAGGTCGTCGCGGGAAATTAAAATAACCATAGAGGTTACACACTAGAGCATACTATTGTTCTAAACCAGAGACAATGGGTAGTTAAGGGCGGAGCTGGTCCATAAATTTAGACATACTTTCTACATCCCGCCTACAAACTTGTCACAAATGTCGCTGAGAGGCTGAGTGACAAGTAACCACTGCGCTGAACTATTTCGTGACATACTTGTTATGGAGTTGAGTTTTGGCGGGAAAGTCAAGCTGAATGTCACGCTAATTTTTCATTGAACTTTTAAAATTATTTATAGTTTTGTATACTAAATAAAAGTGCGTGATTTATGTAGTAAAAAGTGCATTCAGTAAATAAATCATAAAAAACAGTGAAATATCGCAGCATAGTGGCCACATCATGACTTTGTCGCAAACCTTCCTCGTAAGACGGTTCACGTGGCTGTCTTTATCGACATGAATAATTCATTACGTGACATTGGCTAAATGCACAAACCGTGCGAAGCTATAAAAGAAAGAAAGAATGTTATGGAGTTGTATCTTTCTCCAAGTTTGATTAGTTAGATATATTTTATTTCAGTATAGATTAATCTTGGTGTGTCGCTTTGAAGTTGTAATTATCAGCCGGATAATTGCACAATCATGGTACTGGCTTATGAAGAGACATTTTTGAAACATATGAATGAAGCAATAGATTAACAGTATGTTTTAAAATTATTTCGATTGCCCCATTGAAGGTGCCGTGTACGCAAGTCAAATATTGTTTTAATAATTTGTACACATAAGCGAGAATAATAAATGCTTATAAAGCAAGGCTACGATTTTTTGAGCTAACCTTACTTCTAAAACAATGAAAAACCAAAAACAGTGTGTTGTCTTTAAAGACTAAATAAGTCAATCCAAAGGACCCATGTCTATGGTAAGTTGCGTTTAAACCAGCACATGGGACTGTTACGAAACCGACCATAGCTAACAGAAGGACCGTCACTTACTGACGTCATTGCGGAAGTTACACACAGATAACGTCGTAGTATACTAAATCTCAAGAAATAAATCTATGTGTGTTGGGGAAAACGGTTCAACGCTCTGTCTACCCAAATCTAGAACAGTGTTTCTTAACGCGTGGGTCGCGACCCCATAAGAGGTCGCCAAGTATCATTGAGGTAGTCGCAGTTTCTTTAAAATAATAGGAGGTTCCAAATAAATAAAATTTAACCACAAAAAAAATTATATGAAGTAAACTTGTTACTTCATATCATTTTGTCTTATATTGCATGTCAAGGTGTCTCCATTTAGGAATAGAAATGACTGTAGGTAATTGAAAAATGAAGAAGAAGAAGGTGTTTACAAAATATTTTTCAATACTAAGGAAGCTGCATCATGAAAAAGGTTGAATAACACTGGTCGCAGCCTCAATGAACTAGAACACTGGTGCATTGCATGGTTTACTAAATGTAAGATTAGAACATTTAGCCATACCTTTGTAAAGATATATTACCAATTGATATTACTATTTAAATAAAATCTAACCTTTCCTTTTACTCTTTCAGTTTGTGTTAATGTAAATAGATCTATATTATTCCACTCAAGCTTTTAGCAGGGCAGACAAGGAGCTTATTTTTCAATAAAACATAGACTTACGAAAAGCTTTAAGTTGCCACTACGATGGAATTTGATGGAAATTGACTAACTTAAAATAATTCTTTAATAAACGAGTCTTCGGATGTTCAACTTTATGTTTCTTACCATAGATAAGGCATTAACATATACAATACTAGCTTTCCGCCCGCGGCTTCGCCCGCGTGGAGCTCGGTTATATCGCGCTTTTTAGGTTTCCCTCGGGAACATCAAATTTTTCCGGGATAAAAGGTAGCCTATGTTCTTTCTCGGGGTCTAAAGATTATCTGTGCCAAATTTCATCAAAATCGGTTGAGAGGTTTAAGCGGGAAAGCGTAACAGACAGACAGAGTTACTTTCGCATTTATAATATTAGTATGGATGTAAAGAAAACCCTGTCCGACCCGTAAGGATAGTAAAGGTTAGGTAAACACATGACCAAATAACATATGAAATTTTACATAATCATCATAGTAACAATAGTAGTGAATTTTGAAATTACCTTTTTTTCAAATAGCGATGCGACCACGTGTCGCCTGCCCTGCCCTTCTTCACCCACGCATGTAGGTATGCTTAGCGTGTTGTCTACCGCACATGCTTTAAGTTACCTCGCTTTTTCGAAATAATAATTCGTTTTTTAGTGGGATTTTTTTAAGTTTAGCCCAGCTTTGTAGGCATTAGTAGAATCAGTTATCGATACCTAACAATACCTTCACGGATCGGACAGGGTTTTCATTACATATTGTATATCGCCTAGTGTTAGTGAAAACGGGAATGTTTAGTTAGGCAAATCAAGATAACAGCCGATTACCTCCGATATCAGTTGTAACAGCAACTACATGTATGAGATCTGTGATTTAATCAATTGAACAAGCAACGTGAATGCATTCACTATCTGATCGATTTGGCATGCAAATAGCGTTACGTTAATTTAAATAAAATACCGTATATTCGTCTCATTCATTCCGAGCCAATATTTTATTGCGTCACAAATTGAACATTTTATTTATCTACAGACGTAAAAATAAAAACCTTTCAATCACACTTTGTTTGCGAAACTTATAAACCAATCTCGTTTATGTTTACTAAAAGGCTTATTAGTAATTGTTATTTTAATAAAGATAAGATATAATACTGAGAATTAATTATAGTAAATTATAAATATGTTCATATGAGCATATTTATAACATGAACATGAGGAGGTCCGCAGAAGAACGAGAGTAACCGACATAGCCCGAAGAATTGCAACACTAAAGTGGCAGTGGGCTGGACACATTGTCCGTAGGACCGATGCCCGATGGGGCCGACGGGTTTTCGAGTGGTGACCACGCACCGGAAGACGTAGCGTGGGTAGGCCCCCGACAAGGTGGACCGACGACCTGGTGAAGGTCGCGGGAAACCGCTGGATGCGGGAGGCGCAGGACCGGTCGTCGTGGAGAACCTTGGGGGAGGCCTATGTCCAGCAGTGGATGTCTTTCGGCTGAAATGATGATTATATCTTATATTTATCTGCTATCTTTACAACACCGAAATAACCAAACAAAGCAAGTAGTTCCGTTTAACATGTTGAAATAATTGTATGCCATTTCATGGTAAAATATTTTAAATCATTGCTTTATATTATAAGACCTTAACGTACCATGTTTTAAAGTAATTAAATATGTATATTCTTTTACCATTTTTAAAAATTAAGCTACCAATTCAATGCTTCATTGCGCTCTTCACAAACGTTTTTTTTATAAATTTTATTCTTTGAGAACATAGTATAGGGGATTACTTATTGAAAACCCCTTTTTATTGAAGAATTTCAGTTGGCACTGTGGGCGTTAATTTTAATGATATGCTAAAAATGGTTTATGCTCTAGACAAATACATGTTAATCCATGCAAATAAAATGCGCCGCGTGAGAATGATAGGTAAATACGACTTATTGCATTCCTTTAGTAAAATATAATATTGAATCATCCATTGTTGTGAATGTATGCAAATTAAATGAATTCATTTTCTCACTGCGGAAAATGGTGTCGTGCGAAGTGAATTGAAGCCAAGATAACTTGCTACTTAGTAGTAAAATAGGAAAAACTACAAACTGCCTTGTTTGTCTGTTGGTCTCCAGAGCGGGTTGAGCATAAGGTCCGGTGTTCATTGGGAGAGGTCATTTTATGATTTACTATACAAATATTTTTTTTGTACATTGTTTTTATTTCATGCTTTTCAGTGTCTTAGTCGAAATTCGAAAATTACTTTTTCACCTCATAACAATAGTGACAGCCATAACCCATGTTAAAATAAGTTCTCATCAATACGAAAAAAAATCCCTATCCCAAAAACTAATGAACCGATTTTGATGAAACTTATGGTATTCCCTAAGTTGAACAATACACAGTACCTACAACAAAAAGAAGAATTACTTAAATCGGACTTGTAGTTCCGGAAATATGCGCGCACAAACATAAACACATACATACATACATACACTTGAAATTTGGCTTAAATACATACGGGTCGAATTGATAATCACCTTTTTTTGAAGTCGGTTAAAAGAAGTTCCGGTGTTCGATTACCAGATCGAACAGTATCATTGGGTTTTTCCATTAAGAATTTCTCGGTAGCAGCTCGTCTGGATTTCCGCCAGTTTGTTGTAAGTAGTCTTCTGCCTCCTGTGTGGGTGTACTCTAAATACACCACCCCTAATCCTTCTGAAATTACAGGCTTGATGTAATGTGTATGTTGCGTAAAATATAAAATCATGAATCATGAATTCATGATTCACATTATTTTATAAAAGATCTTTTGTCGGCAAAAGCTTAAGTAGTCTATTCAATCTCAACTGATGTGATTTTTTTGCTATGGTAACAACGTTATCAAATGTAGATTAAGTAAACGATGAAACAGTTTTGCTTCAATACGTTTTAATCATAAAAGGTAAAACAAACTCCCTAGTTCGAGAACCAAAATTCAAATGAAATAAGTACATAATAAAAAGCATGTCCGTAATTATGTTCACTACCAGCCCTGCTTGTAATAGTGAACTCGATACAACGCACGCGAATGTACTGTTACAGCATTTTATGATGCCTCTATAAGTAACCCACTAACAATCCCATACGCTAACTGTTATAATTACACACTACTGACTATTCTAGAAAGCAAACTTTCCTTTTCAACTTTCGTTCATCACACTTGCTTGGTAATAAAACGCTTAAAACGCAAACGCAATCGTTACGTAAACAAGATAAAAATTCATTTAAAAATACATATTCGAAAGCATTCAAAGTATGTAGATAATTATTACACTGTTCAGCGAAATGCAACAGAACCGGACACCGAGTCCCGCTATACCGGATATTAATATGACGTCATTGGATCCCTCGACGCCACGAGGCGTACTTCCGGCCACGACTGGAACAATACACCTACATTCCATATTTTATGAGTTTTATTAACGTTCGGTAAATCTCCTCCTAGCCACCACGACGTCTGTGCTTTATTAAAAGGGTTGTTTCGGTGTAGATAACATATGGATTAAATGGACCATTGAAAGCAGTTTAATACTTAACAAAGGCCCGCAACCCTTTGAATGTGAACTGCCTCTAATATATTTATTATAAAATAATGGGCTTGAATACTGCAATAACGTCGTAAAATATATCTAAAACTATGCATTAGCTATAAGTAGTCGTGGTGGCCCACTGGTTACCACCCATTGGTTAAAACATCGGCCTCTCAAGTATGAGTGTGTGGGGTCGATTCCAGGTCAGGCAAGTACCAATGTAACTTTTCTAAAGTTATATGTACCTTCTAAGTATATCTTGGACGCCAATGACTGAAGGCGAAGGAAAACATCTTGAGGAAACCTGGACTTTATAAGTCTGAAATCACCAACCCGCATTGAGCAAGCGTGGTGATTACGCTCAATCCTTTTCTGTATGAAAGGAGACCTGTGCCCAGCAGTGGGACGATAAAAAGGTTGATTATGATGATAATGAATGGACTTGAATGCTCCTATAACGTCGTTAAATTTATATATAAAACTATACACTAGCGTATCACAAAAGCGTAAACAACAAACCACACCCACTTTCGTCGTTAAAAATTCAAGCGAACAAACATTTTTATATTGAAGAACCAAAATGCACGTAATAATAAAAAAAAATTGCTACGTGATACAATCTTCCCTTTATGGACTCCGTAGGGATGAGCCGTGAACTTTGGGGACGGGCTTAAAAACGGCGAAGTTTCAATTTTGCTCCCCCAAGTCGCGGATAAACGGGATGATAAATGAAAGCTGAAACGTCATCATTCTCTTCTCATCTTACAAGAAATCGAATCAAATGGGTTCTGTATTAAAAGTGTTTGATAAAGTGGAGTTAATGGCAAGAGTTTAACAGATAACGGGATATTGTTATTGCGACGCCGCAACATGTGGTTTCAGGAAGTGAGGAACTAGTGCATGACTGCAATTCCGCTTGACGGTAAGCAGTGATGCAATCGTTGATGGTTAAACGCGTTAGTTTATTAAGAGCCTATTCACTCAAAAAAAAACTGAGAGAATAGGAAGGAAGACTGCAGTTGAGCGACACGACCAACAACACGACTAGCGACGCTGCACCAGAGGGAGATTGATCTAAACACCCTCCACGACAAAACTCCTGACAGAACAACATTTGGCGCATCGTACCCAGCACACATCGCAACACTACTGCTCAGACCCGTCCTCCGTACGGCTTCACCAGACATCATGCCGGAACACGACGAATCGCTTGGCGGCAAAACTTTATCTGATGGGTAGTAACTTCTGCCGGCAGCCGATATTATGGCCTACCACCGAGTCAGTTATAAAATAAGTGGTCAACTACACCCATTTTATGAGACAACTATAACTAAACACACGTAACAACTCAACTCCGTAGGATAAGAGAAAATATTAATACAGTCTGCAAGATTTGGCCAATACGTATACTACCTTTTTTATTTTTCATCATTGTTTTCAACTTAAGCACCTGGCATCTAATCTCTTCACCATCTATGGTTGACTAGGTAGAGAATCCCCAAGGCATTAAGTCTGCCTCTGTACATTTCTTTTTTGCGAAAGTATAAATCCATTTATATATAAAGCTGAAGAAAACCATCCGAATACGTAATTGAAATATGTAATTATAAAACCACTAACGTAGGTAGGTACTTAGATAAAAGTCACACCAAAAAATTAATTAAGCAATTAACTAAATAATTTCACAATGATTGAATTCATAAATTGTATAGTTTCTTATTATTCAATTTCCAATAGTAAGTAAGTACCTATTTATAACTCACAATTAAAATATTCGGTTACACAATTCTACCCACAAGATGTACAAATAATGTTGAAATCAAAATAATCTCTGAATGCATACAAAATCAATTGTTAGCGGAATCTTATCAACAATAATAATCAATTTGGCATCACAAAAGATTACATCAACAAAGCAATCTTTACCTAATCGCCATAGCTATCCCACGAGATTTATCTCTACTTTCGCCGCAGGAAACTAAAGTGAAAGCTTATGTAACTCACGTTAAGGAATATTGCACATGGAACAAGGGATAGTACTGGAACTTATCTCATTTGAACGTCAGCGCACCGCTGCGTAATGAAGATGAATTCTGCATGAACATGCATAGTTACACGACTCCAACGACTTACAAAATACTTTGTCGTACGTTTATTGCAATACTTCTTGGTATAAAGAAAAAAATCGATTGGTTTCTTAAAGCTATGTTTAAAGTCGATACTAGGGATGATCGATGAATATCGATGTTCGATGATCATCACTTTTACACTACGTTTTTTTTTTAAGTAATTACATATTAATACATTTCAAAGGTATCCAACATCGATGTTTAGTTTTCGATAAATATCGAACGTTGATGAATATCAATCATACCTAATCGATCGAACAAATAAGTTGACGTTTTAGTTCTTATTGATATTGATATTTATTGACAAACTAGCGGCCGCCAGCGATGTCGTTCGCTTGGAGTTAGTTATGCTCCGCTCCTATTGGTCGCAGCGTGATATTATAAAGCCCAAAGCCTTCCTGGGTTAACGGGCTATCCAAGGCGAAAATATTTTTTCAAATCGGACCCGTAGTTCCTGAGATTAGCGCATTCAAACAAACAAACTCTTCAGCTTTATATATTAGTAAGTATAGATGACAAGAGTATAGAATGTTACTAATAACAAAAATTAAAGTGTTGCATCATTACTCAACTGGCACTGAGTTCTAAAAAAAAACAATAGCTATTGAACCTGTAAAATTATGTCAACCAATAATTATAATCGAATAACTTCCACAGGGTTTCCTGCAACATGATGGTTTGGTAACAGTCTGTTACTGGTACCGTTGCATGTGACTGGCAAAATTCGTCCCCTCTATCGCATTAGTAACACAAAAGTTGTGGTTGTTTTACAAACAAGTAACTAACATTTGAAAAGTTTATAGACGAAAGAGGTAGTAAGCTACTTACTTTACTAACTTTATCCTACTTGATGTCACTTATTCGATAAAAAAACAAATCGCAGAAAAGTTTTCTTATTTGTTCCTAAGTTTTCTTATCAGTAGAGACAGTTCATTTTCTAGTCTGACTTATTCAGAAGCACGCAAGACTATAATGTGTGTGCATAGTGATAACTTCTTGCAACAATGCGAGAAAAGCTTACTATGGTAATCTGCGTTTATCGTTCTGAAAATATTTTTCACTTCCAAGGCGTGGGTGGGCCATTTTCTACTTCAAGAGAACAAAAGAGATTTTCTCACACTTCTTAAGAAAGAAGAACCTTTTTAAATAACTTTATAAATGGTGGTTTTGTGTGTTTACGATAAAAAAAAAGAGTTCTAAGACCTTGTTATTATAACTGTCTTATGTAAGAAACCGGGCCCCAATTTTCGTTATTTAAAACATTCAAATTCAAGTCGCAGTCTCATCTGGGATACAAAGAAACGTCAAAAAGTTGTCAAAATGTATTGAAATTAGAAGACTATTATTTGACGGATTGAGAGAGGGATTAAACTGTGAACGTTCTTAAAATTTCGGACGATTTTTTTGTCTTAAACTTAGTAGATTTTCCCCACAGATGTCTGCTTTGACTAGGTATATCCCTTATACCTATATCCGATGAATACGCCTTCCAGGATAATGAATGATACAAAAAATGTGTGACACTACAGCAATTGATAAGACTTTATTCGCATTCACTATGTAGTCGCCAAAGGATGATTGAAGGTAAACGTCCACAGAATACATTTTTATAAGTAAATGTCAATTGAAGAACGACTTGGAGTGATAGTTTATTTCTCAAATCACAATGAAATTTAATAAACCTAGGTACCTACACATGTCTTTGTTAAACCATATAGACAGAAAATAATACCTGAACATTGGTACCAGCACAAAGGCTCCATCTTATTTATACAGCCACGCCAGGCTACATTTTAAATTCCCGCTTTGAGCGTTCCTTATAGAAGCCGACAAGAAACATTTCATCACATACTAGGTGCATGAGCAACTACCTATTAAATAATGTAGCAGAGCGAGTGTGGTTGCTCTTATAAAGCGGCTTCGACGTGCAGGCATGCGACAGACGTCGCGTCGAGACGAACCGTTGCCCAGATTTGTTTTGTAACATACTATTATTGAGAAGACGTATTTGTATTAGAAAGATTCGATTCCAACCTGATCGAACAACAAAGCTTAAATACATATGAATTATATTTTGTTATTTTTTATTGTGTAACCTTTTCGGAATCAATGTTTACATATTTTTGCACAAATTTCGATCTCGTCAACTGGCGCGTCATGTCAGCCACATATTGGAATAAAAAATATGAAACATAGGACGCACTTGTAAAAATGACGTGCGAATATCTCGACCATGTATTTATGCGTTCGTAAAAAAATAACCTTTACAAAGGGCAAAAAGACGGTAAAAGGCTGGATTCTGTTGCTGAATAAGGCTGTGAGAGGCTCGTGACTCGCACGAGCGATCCCGGCGAACATTACGGCGGCGTGACCGCGCTCTCGGTTTAGTAATAACTCTCCGGACAACTTAAGCGTAATTGCATAAAATCGTTTTTGTTGGAATTTCGCTTGCTCAATCCGCGGAGGGTGGTATTTCTGCAGTTTCCTCGAAAATTTTGCAATTTCTTTCACGAATAGTGAATGTCCCACGCTGCAATCAGTCATGCACACAATAAATAGTATCGTTGATGTTGGACGTCAATACTTGTCATTAAAATTCCTAGCTCTCAATAGAACAGGGTTGACCTCTGCTACGTTGACGTAGCTAGGCTTGCCAGGTGCCCGGCTTTAGCCGTACATGTTTAGCTTTTTGCGGTCCGGCCACATATGTACGTGTTCGGCCTATCCGGCCCTTGTCAGGCCTTTTGTCAGAGTGGCGATTCGTACGACGATGGGCGGACAAGCGCCCGAGTCGAGCGGAAAGCAAGCTGTCTTTCGGCCTGCACTCCATCTTTGATCTCATCCTCACTTTACATCACGTATAAATACTTTGTTCAATAGCCCAGCTGTTTGGAAAAAAAAAACCGAACGCGCCGCCTTAGTAGCACTGGCCTTTGCATTTTATGTCCTGGCAACTCTAGTCGTAGCACATGTAGGTACTGTTATATAAAATTATATAAATTGATCCTACTTTTCGAAATGTCTCCTTGGAGTGTACCGACCGCCTTCAGCTTTTGGAAGTTGAGATTTCCTCGACCTTAACCTTGAGCGGTTCATTGAGTCAACAAGGCCAAGGTGGCTGCCAGGAAACTTGGCGTTATCGCAAAGGTCCGGCAGTACTTCACACCACGGCAGCTTCTAATGTTGTACAAAGCACAGGTCCGTTCGTGTGTGAAGTGCTGCAGCCACATTTGGGCTGGTGCTGCTAAGTGTCACCTGGCCACTTTGGATTCAGTGGAGAGGCGTGCGTAGAGGCTGATTGGTGACCCTGATTTAACTCGAGATGGTCTCCAAGCACAGGCGTAGAGTAGCAAGCCTTTCAGTCTTCTATAGGATGCATTTTGGGGAGTGTGCGAGGGAATTGCATGATTTAATTCCCCCATCACCGTTCCACCATCGGACGACAGGACACGTCGTACGGCGAGTTTCCACCCTTACGTTGTTAACACCACTACGATCCGGACGAAGCGTTTCGCCTCCTCCTTTATACCGCGTAAGTAGATGCGAACAAGAGAATCTTTGCCATTATTGGCTGAATTAGTTTTCCGTCTAAATATTCTTGACATTTCGAACTGAGTAGCTTCTATTTATTATAGCATAAAATCACAGTCTTACAAGAAATTCATCAAGACACAAGCGCCCGTAGCGGTTTCTTGAAAATACAATATACTTTAAGTGCTGCTTACGTACATTTGAAATTCTAATAACAAGTAAATATAATATAGTAAGCGAATAATATTCGAAACTTAAACCTTTTTTGTTCCCCGATGATGCCGTGGTATAAAAATTCTAATGTAACGGTTATACAATACAATAGGTTGGGCAATAAATTCTTATCTTGAGATAAGCTACTATTTCAACTGCTACCCATATAAGATGGCGACACATGCACGCGTGTCCCCGGTTGATAACGTCTATATTTGAATTTCGTCAATATTTACTTTTTGAAGTAGGTACTTACAACAACTGCTCCCAAAAATCACATTTACTACTATATTACCTATGCAAAATATCTGTGACATATAGTCAAAAAAAAAGGAAAAACTATAGATCAATAGTTTTGTCTATGGTAATAAAAGTCTGCCTCACCAAGACAGATTTTGGCAGTTTGAGCAATACTAAGTTTTAGTACCTATTTGGTACCAGGCAAATAATTGGTAGGCATTCTGATTTCAGAATGGCTGGCCACTTTTCTCATAATAGTTTTTCCTCTTTAGCAAGGTACAATTTATTTGATATCTGGTGACTATTTACCAGACATCAAACAATTTGTCTTGTGTCTTCAAAAAGTTTGAACAATTCGAAGTTTTGTAACGTAGTGTACATATAGGTACACATATACTCACGCTAATTATTATCTGTACCGATACTTATTTCAAATCATTCCTACAGATCATAATACGTATTCCAGTACTATTAGGCGCTGTTCTGAGAATTTCAAAAGCGTTGTCTTCTTCTTCCTCTTTTTTCAAGATAAAATTCAACCTCAACTCTTCATCAATGGCCTCTGTGGAATAGATACCACAATTTTGCCAATAACACGTGTAACAAATTATAGAAATTCTTTGAAATTTTAATTTCACAATAATGGCGGATATCGCCAATGATGACAGTTGAAAAAGACGGCCGCGTGAGCCGTCTATGAGGGTATGAGGTTTGAGGCAAAGTCATGTTGTGGCCACTATGCTGCGATATTTCAATGTTCTTTATGAATTATTTACTGAATGCTCTTTTTACTACATAACTCCCGCGCTTTTATTTACTAAACGACACTATAAATGATTTTAAAAGTCCAATGAAAAATGCGTGTGACACTCCGCTTTCCTGTCAAAACCCCAAAATGCGTTGTCAAATGAGTAGAAATAGTAAATGGTGTAATGTGACAGTTTTTAACAACGCTGCTGATTAAGTCACCATGACAACCTTTTCTTTGAAATTCTTGATAGCTTGTTATTTTCTTACCGAATTTGTCATCCAAACTCCTTCAAATTTAAAATGTCTACTTAATTAATTTTCTATTGGCATAATTTTGAAATTTCTAATTTCGCCTTAAAGATGTTCTGCGGGGTTCCTTGAGAAATCCTCGCAAAGCTGTGAGCAGTTGAGGTATGTGTCTGTGAGCTGATTGTGGAAAAATAATGAGGCCTGATGTAGTGGAAAATGATCAGAACAGTGTAGGAATCTGTAGGAATGAATTGAAATTAATATGAGTACAAATAATGAGTGTGGCTAGTCTGAGTATATGATTATATGTGTATATCTACACTACATTACAGTTTTAGTACGTATTTAGTAAACCTTGGTATTGTTCAAACTTCGAAAATCTCTCTTGGTCCAGTCATCCTGATGCAGACTATTAAAATAGTTATAACTATGACAATTAATACTAGCGACGCAAGCAGGCAAAATGGTTCTCTTCCAATTAATGAAAATTCAATGAAATATTCTTACTACGAAGTTACTATTTAGTTAATGCGAACTTGCAGAACTTGGTAAGATAAAAAATAAATGGGTACCTAAATCCCGACATTTATCAAACTTAGCAAATTTTGTAGTTACTTGTTTTACGTTCAAACCTAACAAATGCTTTAGCATTTGTCTAAATAGATTTAACTTAGTACTAGTTGTCTTAGTAACGTTTTGCTACAAATGAACAATAAAACAAAGTTCAAGACGTTCTGCTAATTAGCCGGAACTATCTGGCTGTTCAGGACTTCAGGGCGCTCACAACGTTTGCTCGTAAGTTATTACGAAAAGCAGTAACAGAGGATTGGAACTAGTATACCAACGTCAAGCTCCATTAAGAACAGACTTAAACAAACCAAGTTAGGGTTATCACAACTCACGTTTTACAAATCACCTGTTATTTTTTTTTTTAATATAGGTATACGGACAAATCAACAGATTGAGTTAGCCCCAAAGTAAGTTCGAGACTTGTGTTATGGGATACTAACTCAACGATACTATATCTATAATAGATACTAAATATATAGATAAACATCCAAGACCCAGGCCAATCAGGAAAAGATCGTTTTCCATCATGACCTGATCGAACCCGGGGCCTCCACGTCGCAGGCAGACGTGTTGACCGCTGCGCCACGGAGGACGATAAAATTATTTTCTCATGTAAATAACAGGAGATTTAGTGATAGCCCTACAAAAAAAGATAGATGAAATCCAGGTATTAAGGAGGAGGAGGAAGAGGGTATTTAAAGAATATATAAATAAATAAATAATAAATAAACACATTTTGTTTCTTGTCTGAATTCAGTCAATGAATAAAGTTGAGGCATTTGTCAATACAATTTTTCTTATTTTAATTACTTTCAAATCAACTGCATCACACATGCATTGTAATACTTTCAAGTATGGACTATGTATAATATATGTATCAATAATTTAACCTATTAGGAAATTAGCTTACATGTGTGTCATATTTCATTCAAATCGGTTAAGCTTTCTATGCAAATCATAAATATCTAAACATAAATAAACTGTTTACATTAGTAGGAAGTAGGATTATTATTTTTATGAAAATCGGAGTTATTCGATAACCATAACTTGTGTGCCATAACTTTTTTCAATTTTAACAAAACGTCAGCATTTGTGTATAAAAATTACCTTCTTCCTCAGCCTATAGATGTCCACTGCTGGACAAAGGCCTCCCCCAAGGCTTTCCACGATGACCGGTCTTGTGCTGCCCGCATCCATCGGCTTCCCGCGACCTTCACCAGGTCATCGGTCCACCTTGTTGGGGGTCTCCCTACGCTGCGTCTTCCAGTACGTGGTCGCCACTCCAGAACCTTGCTACCCCATCGGCCATCGGTTCTACGAGCAATGTGCCCTGCCCACTGCCACTTAAGTTTAGCGACTCGCAGAGCTATGTCGGTGACTTTAGTTCTTCTGCGGATCTCCTTATTTCTGATTCGATCACGCAGAGAAACTCCTAGCATAGCTCTTTCCATTGCCCTTTGTGTGACTCTGAGCCTTCGTATGAGACCCATTGTGAGCGACCACGTTTCAGTTCCGTAAGTCATCACTGGCACAAATTGACCATCGATACATTGAGGTGATAAAGTGTTTGTACAAAAACGCCACCATGTCAGTCCGTCTCCAGGATCAGGACTCGAAACCGATCCAACTGCAGCGTGGAGTGAGACAAGGAGATGTCATATCTCCTAAATTGTTCACTGCTACGTTGGAAGATGTCTTCAAGCTCCTGGACTGGAAAGGACTTGGCATCAACATCAACGGCGAGTACATCACTAATCTCCGCTTCGCAGATGATATCGTGGTCATGGCTGAGACCCTGGAAGACTTGGGCAAAATGCTCAATGACCTCAGCAGAGCTTCCCAACAAGTGGGTCTAAAAATGAACATGGATAAGACGAAGATCATGTCGAACTCTCATGTCGCACCCACTCCAATTGTAGTTGGTTGCTCTGCACTCGAAGTTGTTGACGAGTATATATACCTGGGACAGAAAGTCCAACTAGGTAGGTCCAACTTCGAGAAAGAGGTGTCTCGGCGAATCCAGCTCGGTTGGGCAGCGTTCGGGAAGCTACGCTACATCTTCTCGTCGTCCAAGATACCACAGTGTCTCAAGACTAAAATTTACCTACATAGATTATAATTATGTATAGCAAATAAATTCGTAATACACACTCAATTAAAATAATCGCATCATAATAATATAAAACTAAATACATACTTATATAACTAAACTAGGTACAATGATTATTATGAAAGATTTCGCATCATTGTAGGACGTTTGTTTATTTGTTACGTTTTCACGCTAAAACGGCTGAACTAATTTACATGACATTCAGCAGATGGGTAGACCATGACGTAGAGTAAACATAAGCTCCTTTTCGTCCTGAATCTGAGACAATATCGCATATTGTATATCGCAATAATTGATAATGATGTTAATGATAGCAATTTATTTCGTACATGCATACACATCATTCTCTCTGAATATCAAGTTCGCGAGCTTTATTTAGCTAATTTAAACCATGATTAGGTGTTAAGCGTTTTGGTCTTTGTTGTAAGTTTAAAGACACGTAGAAGGTATTGTGTGTTATGTGACTAATGTACAGTAAGGGTCAAAAGTGTTATTGCAATAAAGTTCAAAAGTGGTAATTCCCTTTTGACCCTTACCTGTACGACAATCATCTTCAAATTAAAAACTTAGCTATGTATGATTTTATTTCTTTAAATAGGTTTCACAAACATCTATAAGTCAATCATATTTCAAAAACTAGATGAGTTCGGCGTGTTGTCGAGTTGTGTAGTGGTCTCAGATATACCCATCAAACAAATCTGTTCAGGACTACGTCAAATCACAACGAAGTTTGATTGGCGAACACTGCATTATTAACCCGTCATCACAATAGTGATATGAGTCCACTTAAACCTTTCAGTCAAATGTGTTCTGACCTTGAGCTGTCAGTCTACCTGATAATAAGGATTAAGAGAATTACATTTCAATTCACCGACTTCACTGAAGGGACTGGCAAGCTTACGAAATAAATTGACCACAGCCCAAAAAGACAATCCTATAATAACAGCAGATGTATAATTTAATTTAATGAACTCACTATAAAGTGTAGTACGGCGCCAACTCCGAAGGGTAACGACAGACGTCACGGCAGTGCATGAGTCACGTACGTGCTGGCACGCGACCAAAATATCGATGTTAGTCTGTGGCTACTGGCTATAGAGCCATGCAGGTGCAAATAAACCTACCTATCTATGGAGGCATACAACTGATTGTTTGCAATGCGGTTGTAATGGGGTAATTTTGTGGGGGTTCTTTCGTTTGTGTGTATAAAGGTTTATTTATTTATTTTATTACTAGCGTTCCGCCAGCGACTCCGTCCACGTGTTGATATATAAAATAAGCGCCTGTTAAAATAATGGGAGCAATATGTACGTCCGCGCTCGCCGCCGTTTTCGCAACATTTTTTGTTACTGCTCTGCTCCTATTGGTCATAGCGGGATGTTATATAGTCTATGTCCTTTCTCAGGCTCTAGACTAAATTTCCTTACAATCGGTTCAGTAGTTTTGGCGTGAAAGCCGGACAGACAGACAGACAGAGATAATTTCGCATTTATAATATTAAAAATAGTATGGAGGTATGGATTTATGTACACACAATAAAATACCCAAGGATTTAAGACAAAATTAAGATCTGAGTACTAAGGTGCTGCTTATTTCTTAAGAAATTTTTGTTTTACTTCTGAGAAGTAAAACAGGAATGTAGATAATAGTATGTGAAAACAAGAAAATAAAGGTTTGGATAGGATGTAGGATATTTTAAAGTAAATAATATTTAGCGAAGCTGAGGTAGTTACATGAGAGCGATTGTGGGACGACTGGGCACGTATTTAAATCGAGTATTGATGTAGTAACCATCGATAAATAATAAAGGACATCATAAATAGAATCTGATACCAAAAATTTTGAAATTTTCGCAAAGTTACTATACTATACGGATCACCGGTTTGAACAGAACATTCTAGTGTTCAGCATGTGTTAATTACCCCCAGGTTAGCAAATCCTGCAGCATTTCCACGACTTCTAGATGTACCTAATTTCAAATCCCGTACGTTTCAAGAATCTACGATAGATTTGTATTGACGTTGTGCCTAGTGGTTAAACGTTAATCCAAATTTGGATTAAGTAGTACCAAAACTAAAAGTATAGCTATGGTAGATTAACGTTGGATTTTAGTCAGTAAAAGTCTGACACGTCCTTCTGCTCCGCCCAGAGCGGGAGAATTCATTTAATGATTCCCCATCTCAAACAAAAAAAAGGTAGATTAATGTTGAACTTCTATGCCATGAGTCACAGGTCAAAATCTCGCCAAAGCGGTTTATTGTCTTTTTATGTTTCCGTAAGTTCTTAAATTAGTTTAAAGAGTGTAGTATATAATATATATGTATATATCGACAACCGCTAACTTGAACGTCACATTCCTGCGCCATCACGGGTCAGAGGCAGACGAGTGTCACTTGTGGGCGAATTATATCGACATACCGCCATTTCGTTTTGTAATTGTGTATAATAACAATTCAACGTTATCACGCGATATTTTTGTGTGGGAACGATTTTAACAATATAAAGGGGTGAGTTATTTATAAATTCAATTACGAAGTTTCCCAATAAACCTTGTAGAACCATCTCGCATCAATGGTTTTCATTATTTCAGCCTACCGTCACGCCCTTTTATTATTGGAGGAGTTCTCGCATGGGTCCGTGTGCAGACCGTCTGTAACCCTTTATTATTTCTGGTGATCAACACTCACCGTCCATCAGGCGTGGATACGAGCGGACCTAGCCGGCTGGTCACTCAGGATTGGAAGGGTTCTTTGTGCTCGCTATCCACCTTGACAAAACCCTCCTGGCACCCTACTTTTAGCAATCGGAATTAAGATTAGGTTTAAGTTAGATTTGCAATCAAAAATAAGGGTGTAATAATTACATAAATTAAACAGTAAGATTTTGTGCATTCCTGATTTTAAATTGCAAACCCAACCGGCGGGCAAAAGTGCGCGCCAGACAATCCCAGTCTGGTCGGAGGACCCTCCCTTTTCTGTGGAGGATGACTGAGCTTTACACGCTGCTCCAAGTTAGGACTGGATGCTGCAGCCAATGTTTGTCGATGTTCGCTTCTAACCTAAAGTGCTATTTAAACCGCAACCCATAATTATTTTTACATTAACGTACACATTCTGTGCACAGTGCGTGCTTGTAAAATGTAACAAGGACGTTGATCAAGGTGAGATTCAACCTCAACTCTTGATCAATGGCCTCTGTGTAATATATACCACAATTTTGTCAATAACTAAACTATAGAAATTCTTTGAAAATTTAATTTTACAATAATGGCGAATATCGCCAATGACAGTTGAAAAAGATGGCCGCGTGAACCGTCTATGAGGAAGGTTTGAGGCAAAGTGATGATGTGGCCACTATGCTGCGTTATTTCCATGTTCTTTATGAATAATTTACTGAATGCACTTTTTACTACATAAATCGCCCGCTTTTATTTAGTAAACCACACTATAAATAATTTTTAAAGTCCAATGAAAAATGCGCATGATACACATCTTAGCTTTTCCGTCAAAACTTCCCTACAACCTACATCTATATCAGAAGTCTGTAAAAATCTCACTGCGTCCATGCCGCGAGCTGACGCGAGCTGTTAACAGTGTCAATCCCTAGCATCAGTTAGAATGACAGCTTACTCTACATCCAAGATTTCGCCAAGATTTCATGGTGAGATGGTTACATAATCTCACTGCAGTTGCCTGTCTGCTATCCACTTTATTAAACACTAGCGGCAGCCAGCGACTTCGTTCGCGTGGAGTTAGCTATGCTCTGCTCTTATTGGTCGCAGCGTGATGTTATAAAGCTGCTCCTATTGGTCATAGCGAGATGTTATATAGCCTAAAGCCTTCCTGGATTAATGGGCTATCCAACGCAAAAAGATTTTTTCTAATCGGGCCAGTAGTTCCTGAGTATAGCGCGTTCAAACAAACAAACAAACTCTTCAGCTTTATATATTAGTATAGATAATACCCGTGACAAAATGTATCTGTCTTATAATATTCGCACTGCTGTGACACCGTCTTCCTGTCTGTGAGGGAGCAGGCCCAGTACGAGTTAGTGGATGTCCCATGTTTTCTATTTTTGGTCCGAGAAAAAGCGGGAGTCGTCACGATGTTTTGTTTGACCTTTTAAGAGCGGTGGTAATGAAATTCCACGACCTACAAACTCCTAAGTTGGGACCGTCACCACCGGACCACTACTGCTCCAAATGTGCATGCAAATTACTTAATTTCAGAGACCCTTAGATCAAATACCCTACATTAAAATTCAGTATTATCAACATAAAGTACCAACTGGTTGAATTCTAATGAAGAAGAACTGTGTTGTAGGTACAAAATTTGAGGATTTACACCAGTGAGTCTGCGCGACATCACGTAGTCCATTCTGGTAAATATTTAATTCATTCAAAAAACTCTATTTCTATACCGGTTGGCTATTGAATACAAAAACACCAGCACAAATTATCGCTAACTGTAAATAGAGAGAAACAAAGAACTTCCTCCTAAATTTGTGGCGTAAACAATCAAATATGTTCTGCGCATTTACAAATTAATCGCTTGAATATCCATACATAAATGCTCCCCTAACGAATGAAAAGATCTCCTCTGTATTCATTACTAAGTACGATTTGGCACGTGCAACCCCTTCCCGCATCAACAGCTGTTCTTCATAAAAAATGCAGGTGTCAGTAACTGGCACGCTTCTTGACAAACGGCCAGTGCCACCTTTGACGAATAAAGGTTACTTGCTCGACTACCCCTTAAACGGCACCCCAGTTTAACGACGACACTTAATGAATTGTTATTTTAAGCCTATTACACCTTTCAACTAACTGCTCGATTAACATTAAATGGGAAACTTTGTATAATTTGCTTACAAATCGTCTGATTACATTAATTGGGTTTTGAATTAAGTGTTTGGTAATGGATTAACTTAAGAAATATTCGATTTAGGCCCAAAACTTGCAAGTTATGATAAATAAAAGATTAGTTTTCTTGCTAGGAAACCAAACGTTACCATGCGTCATGATACTTACATGTATTTTTCCTTTTATACCATGCATAACTTTTTACAAGCTAATCAAATTTTGATATATCTATTTTTATTTGAAAGTGAAATTATTTCTTTACTTTGAGTAGCAAATTAATTCCAACCAGGCGACAAAAACAATCAAATATTACTAACAAACCAATAGATTACCTCGACCGTAATGTCAATATCAATGGAATGCGGCCGAGTATATTATTCGTGATGTCACTTTAAACTTAGCTTAAACTAACGACTTCAGTCATCAATGTAAACAGAGATTACGTTGAAGCAAGTCGATTAAATACTTCATACCTGTCACTCTGCGATAAGAAAATATGTTAATAACTCTCAAAAAAGCTTAGACCATTTAAATGGATATCGATGTCAGATATCAAAGTTTCTTTTGAATCTGATATCAGTTTATTTATCGCCTTTAGGTACTTGAAGAATCTTTGTAGAATGACTTTTCGATATTTCTCTAGACTTCTAGATCTAGACTAGAGAAGATCTTAGCTGTTCTGTTCCAAAGTTTATTCTAATCTAGTGGAAAGATTCATGCCAACGATGGCCTAAGTTTTTCAGATACTAAAACTTGCGTGCTTTAGTATTACCGTCCTAGGAATGAAAGGGTTACTTACTGCGTCTACTTTAAGTGTTTTTTTTTTTTTTTTACTATAAATTGGTATTTAGTTACACTTACATAAAGCACACAATTAGACCTCTGGGGTCCATCTTAGCATAGGCATAAAGTTTTATCAACGCGCTATTCTTATACATATATTAGAGCTAGGTTTAGTAAACTGGGCATTCTAAAGGAATCATTACGCTTACCATAAAAGTTATTTTTGCGTGCTGTCAAAGGAGAACACTACTACACAGGCATCCATAAATTCCTTCGAAGCGCTGGACACGAAACTAGTACCCCATGGCAATCCCCAACAACCCATAATAATGTATTGTATAAAATTTATGATGGTGTCTATATGACCTTATTAATTTTATGGGACCACTTGGTCCACTTGATAACAGGTTTGAAGAAGCCAGCGATGAGACAAGGTGTGGTACTCCGTGTTTAAGCCGCTTAAGAAATATCGGTTAGTATTACTGTAGACTACCGAGCTGAATTTATTGAGTGCCTTATGGTAGAATGAGGACGCACCATGTGTATGGATTAGAACCCATTATCGCTATTTTATTAGGAGAAACTTCCCGCCTTGGAAATTCTTCGGAGGTTGTATAACTTTAAGCTGTCCTCTAATATCGGTAAAAAAACCTAAGCCTTTTTAAGCTACTGTATATATTTTAAATTCAATTCTTCAAGCCACAACCTTTCAAGAAGTTATAAAACACATTTTATCTAATCTTTCAATCGTCTATTGAATTTTTTATCAGTGTTACGATCTTCGATATTTCGTCAAACAATTGCCATTACACGAAATAACTATCTGAATAACCGCTAAAGTTTGGCATTAAGCGTTAATCAATGAAATTGTTTCTACTCCCACATTGCTCAATATAATTAGACAGCGCGATTAGATCTGGCGAACAGTAACCAATAGCTATTTAAATGTAAATATTTGTGAGATATGCTGGACTGGTAACCATTGGCACCTTTGTTTTACTCAAATGAGTACGGCCAACTAGCAAGCTCTACTACTTAAATGGTATTTAGTTCACACACAGCTAATATTATCTAGTATTATCCACTGTAAGTCTAACGTATAAGGTAAGGTCAATAAAAACGATTTCCTAGCTTTTCAATGCGATCTCGCAGGGCTTTTTGTGAAACGCAATGCGAACACTGATATAATACAATACTACATGATATTATGTATCAGAGATACATTATGTAACTCCATTGTCTTTCAGACTAAGACTTAAGAGGATGGCGAGACGAGCTTGAGGAGTGTTGATCCACGCTTTTACAAAACAGGTAAGAAAAGGTGTTTTCCAAGCGGACAAAAAACACGTTTAATCAAAATATTTAGCCTCCAATAAAATCTCAGTTTCGTGAAATTTTAAAACAATTATTGGATAAACTGGAATAAAAAGTTGTATACATAACTAATTGTAGTATGTATACAACTTTATGTAATATATATACATACGTTATGTACATATATGCATATATGAATTTACATTCTCCTTTTATTAGGTTGTAGTAATATTGACTTTGAAATGCCAATTTAGTGTCTTCTGTATGTGGTTGCTTATGATTATCACACGCAAATTAGGTGGTACCATAAAATTCTTAATATTAGGATTTCTGTGGGTAGTAATTAGGTACCTTAATAATCTTTACAATCTTCCCAGCGGTGTTCGTAACTCCTCTGACAGCTGTTCAACACAAAACAAATGCTGTACCTAATCTAAGAAGTTAGTCTGTGTCTACCATTGCCGTGAGATCGCAGATAGCAGTGACAATGAGTCCACAACAATTAAACACCGCATTTAGATAGCTGGAACAATCCACAATGGCACGTGAGAGGAATCGCATGGGAGATTTTTTCTCCATTCAAATGAATGGGTCACATAAAGTATTCAGTCGTTCACGGCTACGGATATGGCGCATTTATCGCGGTATTTGTGCCAGAACTAATTATTGAACTGCAATTAAGCCGAACCACAGCGGAACGGTTACGTATTCTTTTGTTATTGTTATGGGGGCTATTGTAATAAATTTCAACATTCACAAGATTACGGACATCATCAATTCATAAAGTTGGCTGTTCACCGCGAGGATAAATGAGCACGATATAACACGCCTCCCGCGCGTGAGTCGCGTATATACCCGTTGGCCACGCATTCCACCAAAAACTATAATGATCCTGACATTTTACTGCTATTATGAATTCACCATTTTAATATTCATACAATACATTGACATTTAATACATTTTCGTGCGCCATAACTGTCCCGCTCGTGCTTCAACTCATAGAATGGTGATTTTATCACAAGCGACCATTTGAGTCTCGTTTTCTAGTTTGGTATATTTATTAATGATCTATTTCCTCGGACCTGTTGTCGGCTCGGCCGGTTTCGCCGTAGATTCCTAACTCATCGTTGCCTACACTTGCCGATTCACAAAACTGGTTCCGCCGACCCATCCACTTGATCTTGAGCGAGTGTTGGCCAACTTTCACGAGATTCCTCTGGGGGCCCGCGCCGCTGACGCCCGCGCTGCCTCGTGAGAACAACTGACGGAGCGACATCGCTCGAGGGTTACGCGGTCGATGTGCCTACAGAACAACGCCCTTTTTCCTGATTCCTCACTTTCCTTCGCTATAAGTGCCTTGGAAACTTCAGAACAGTTTATGTTTCATTTACATTTTATGTCGAGGCTTCTCTTTTTATTATGTTTGCCATATCAAGAGCAACTGCATAACCTCTGAGTTTATTATTTTCTACGATAGTACAACCTGGAAAGACAAGCCTAATCGCAGGTCCGACAGGAATTTTTACTTAATATGTATTATTAATGATATAATTTTTTTTTCCTCAAACTAGAATAACACGGCTGAAATAATGTTACATCATTCTCAAACAGCAACAACATTATTCATATCCTCAATTAATAAACGTGATATTTATCTAAAGAGATCGTTGACCAAATGAATATAATTATAAGCCCCGCACGATGATATTGCGACGGAACCTTGTCACAATAACAGCGTTGTGACGTCATCTGTCACACAAAAGGACAGCTAGCAAAAGAATGTTAAATGCAAAATTAATATTAGGGTTAAGGGTTTACTTATATTTTATAATTTTATTACACTCTTTATAAAGAGTGTATGTATAATAAAATTCATATTAATTTTGCATTTAACATTCTTTCGTAGGTATACCTACTCACCCATATTCTGACAAATAAACTTTCATTATTAAAAATTACAAGGAAATAATTTTTGTAGACGTAAGAAAAATATACTTATTCGTATATCTTTCTTACATGTATACTATTTTTTTCTAACTACATTTCTGTTAATTTGCGAGCGGGAATTGAACCAGAGTCCACTGTGTAGTAGTCATGTTTTAATTACTACCTACATCTATCAGCTTATAAATAAAACCAGGATAATATGTAAAAAAATGTATATAGTCTTCCGAATCAGAACTGCTTTCTGTGTCTGTCGTTTCCAATTCACTGTCGTCGTCGTATTTATGACAAATAACTCGTCAGTTATTCGATCTTTATTCCAATATTCCTCTTCAAGCCGTTTAACATGATTGACTTCCTTTCGCCAGTCATCTGGAGTTATTGACGCCAACGCCTCCAACGTCAGAGCTTCAATGCGACTTTCCAACTGCTCCACATTCTTTTCTGACACCCTCATCTTTACCAGGTTCCAGATGTACTCAATGGGGTTGAGGTCGCAGTTGTAAGGTGGTAATCTAACGACTTCATGGCCATTGCCAGCTAATAAATTGTCAATTTTATAATTTTTCGGCGGTCTGTGCCGTTTAAGAAAGTCGATGTTGTGAGCTTGTAGCCACTCAACAATCAACTGTTTTTTATTGTTCATACTTGGTGGCCTATTCTCATCCCTACTGTGATAAGGGGCGTTGTCCATCACAATTTTGGAGTTGCGTGGTATGTTGGGTACTATTTTTTCTGTAAGCCACTTGGTGAAATTCTCAGCATTCATTTGGTCATAGTAATCCCCCGTTTTGGTGTCTGCTTTAAACATTAAAAGGGCATTGTCAACAAAACCGCTTTAACTTCCCGCGTGAACTATTATCCATCGGCGGCCGGGGCTGTCGTTCCGTCTCACTCCATCGGATGTTGTTTGCCAACATTTTTCTACCGTGTAGTGTGCGTGTATCCACGTTTCGTCGAGATAAATAACGAGCCTTTTGTTATTACCAAGCGAGTCATTTTCTTTCGTACGTCGTAAATATTTAGCCCTCCACGCTTGAATTTGGGGTCTTTGAATTAGGGCCAGTCTTTTTTGGTAGCATCGTTTAAATTGGTAGCCTAAATCACATTTAATTATTTTTCTTAATGTAGTTTCACTACCAGTATAATTAAGGTCTACTTTTGAAGCCGCCAAGATTTTGCGCATTGTGGGTATTTCTCTCCTCACCGTACACATTGAATCTATAATATTTCTTAAAGCTGTTAAGGAAAACCCGGCGAAATATTTCTTCTTTTGTCTTTTTCCTTTAGTAGGAGTTCTCATTTTTCTGCCACTGGCTGTTGCTGACTCATGCTCTCGTCTCAATTTCGTCACAGTATTTTTTGCAACGCCTGTGGCACATGCCACACACTCCGCGACTTTGATAGAATTTTGCAAAATATTTTTAATAACTGTAAGCAGTTGCTTCGGTATTAAAATGTCCGAAGCACTTTTTAAAGCACGGTTTATACTTTCAAGAACTAACTTACAATCCTCTTTCTCTTGTAACAAAATAATTGTCCACTTTAATTATAATTTCACGAGCAAGACTATTAATTAATTTCTTACTCATTTTAACGAGTAACAGCTAACAAAACTAAACAACAAAATTCAAGAACAACAATAAAACAGGATAACAAAAACAAAAAGCTAACAAAAATATTCGATGTGCGTAAGTGGGTAAGCGCGGACTGAACTTGCGAACGGTACCGACGTTGCGAGTTCGACTACGTCACCAAGATGGCCGCCAATCGCAATATCATCGTGCGGGGCTTATATATTCCGTATCAACCAATTTGTGAAGGAGGTAATAAAGTTCCACTATCTAATATCTAGCGACGTGTTTTCGAAATATCCTGTCGAATGTTATTTAAAATTATTATAAGTATTTGTGGGCTATATTTTTGCCAAGACAACTTTGCGTGGGAAGAATTATCTAACCAACTTCATTTAGAGAGCAAAATATTCTAAACATAAGATCGCCAAGGTTTATTTATACGTTCGCAGTTCCAACGTGGCATTTCAATGTAAAATACTTGTAACACACTTTTGTATTCATAAATAAAGAGACACAATAGGGAGTTTAAATATAGTATTCTATGGAGTGGATAATGAATCGCTTCCTTCCGCTATTATGAGAGCATTGCTTGATGATTTATATTCATAATTTTATAAAGAAACTTATACTTTTTTTAGCCAGTCGTCTATTATTCTCTCTGATTTTTAATTTTCTGGACTAAAATGACAACTGCGTAGTAATAAACCTTGTCAACAGCACAAAACAAGTTCGTTCAAAGCTGTTATTTTCGTAAACCTTTAAAACATGACCATTATTATACCTACTTTTACAAAGATTTATTGAAGAGGCTTTATATTGTAGTTCAGTCACAAAATATTACTTTAAATATTCTACCAACATTCAGCACGATATTGTAATCATTATTCCGTGAAAAGTTAGTTGGAAAAAGCGTGAAAGTGAGTTGTCATTCACTACTTAATGCTAGGGATTGACACTATTGACAGCTCCACCTAAATTTTCGAAGAGATTTCTACAGGAATAAATCGGCCGTCTTGTTTAGTCCAATACTATTATCATTGTTATTTCATTAGCCTTGATTACTTCATGAACAGAGATGCGATTTATTTGAAATACTTCTATTTAAAATGCAAATACAAAATGCAAAATAGCTATTTTGTATTTAAATGCTTTTTAGTAAAAAGCATTTTGTATTTTATTTGAAATACCTTTCGAGATATATTTTGTATTTTTAATATTCATTTCAAAATGCAAAATACTTTCTGATAAAGTTTAGCCAATATTACCAGTAAAACAAAATGAAATTTATGAGCGAATGACGTCTGTATTGCCATTATTCCATATTTTTACTTCTTCTCCTTCTTCTTTACGATCAAGTAATGAATACTACTTCAACTCTTGATAGTCTTGATCAATGGCCCCTGTGGAATAGTTACCACAATTTTGCCAATAACACATGTAACGAATTATAGAAATTTTTTGAAAATTTGATTTCACAATAATGGCGGATATCGCCAATGACAGTTGAAAAAAAAACATTTTTCGCTCATTTTTCATTGGACTTTTAAAATTATTTATAGTGTTGTGTTACTAAATAAAAGCGCGTGATTTATGTAGTAAAAAGTGCATTCAGTGAATAATTTATAAAGAACATTGAAATATTGCAGCATAGTGGCCACATCATGACTACCCCAAACCCCTCCTATAGTGGGATTTTTAATTCGAGTCAGAAAAATGACAAGGGCAAGTGTCACTGATATGTATAAGGGTGACCCGCTACAATAGTGATGTTCGGCAATCAATAGACTTAGACATTTCTTCTTCTTCAGCCTATAGATGTCCACTGCTGAACAAAGGCCTCCCCCAAGGCTTTCCACGTTGAACGGTCTTGTGCTGCCCGCATCCATCGGCTTCCCGCGACCTTCACCAGGTCATCGGTCCACCTTATTGTTAGACATTTCATCATTAACCTTTTATCGTCCCAGTGCTGGGCACAGGTCTCCTCTCATACAAAGAAGGATTGGGCATAATCACCACGCTTGCTCAATGCGGGTTGGCGATTTCAGACTTAAAGTCCAGGTTTCCTCAAGATGTTTTCCTTCACCTTCAGTCATTGGTGTCCAATATATACTTAGAAAGTACATATAACTTTAGAAAAGTTACATTGGTACTTGCCTGACCTGGATTCGAACCCGCCCACTCATACTTGAGAGGCTGGTGTTTTAACCACTAGGCCACCACGACATTTTTACATTTAGTCATGCATTATTTCATTAAGTATCAAAGCGGTTTTTTATTGTAAATATGTAATACATACCGTATTTAACAATATGATTTTAGAAATATGGGCCTTACCAGCATATTAAACACACTACAACATTATCACAAGAGCTGGGGAAAAAATGTTTAAAGAGATTCGGAGCAATTAAGAAATAATACAAATCATTTTATACGTTTTTATTCGTTACTTTTTTATTGATTACCACTCGAATCGGAATCAGTTACATTTATAAATTATGAATCCGCACATTCATCTATGATGTGGTCGAGTTGACACATTTCATCTTCAATTTTTTATGGCATGATTGATGCACTTCTCCAATTTTCCGGTGTCAAGTTTTGTTTTTCCTGGCGACGACGTACTCCTTTGCTTGAGCCCAAACTAAGGTCCGTATTACAGAACGTCACTCAAAACTCAAGCTTTAATTAAGTCACGATTCAAGCCACTTGATTGGTTAAAACTAGTTTTAAGTAATGTTTAAGCAGAGATCAATGCTTGAGTTTCCTTCTGGAATACGCACCTAACTCTATTAGGTTGAGCTCACAGTGATACGCAGACGCAGGATTGTGGCACTGCGATTCAGCGGCCAATTCTTCCACAACATAGCGTTCGTAATTAGTTTTTTGTTACAATAAACAGTTTTAATCTACCTACTGAAATTATTTATTTTATCATTATTTCAAATATAAACTGACTTTTGGTCCACCCTGTATTTTTATTTATATACCTACATATAAGCAATTTGAATTAAACAGTGCAATCTAGACTAAGTTTTAAGTGTAAAATCTCGATTTACCACATCCCTATTTATTTGGGACAAAAAACCTGCAACACTGGAGTTGTCATTTATCTGACTCGAATTAAAAATCATAATGTAGTCGGCTCACGCGGTAAACGAAAGGAGGTAGGTTATTTAACCAGGATAAGAAGATATATTATAAAGAAAAAAAATAGAAAAGGATAAACTTCCTCAAGTCCAGACTGTATGGCGTACCATGCCTTTGCCTTTTCCGTTTAGAAGTACGGAAAGAAGTGAACCAAAAAAAATCAACCAAAACGACGAACATTCATTATATCTATATAAGAAGCTATTTTATTTTGAAAAAAGTATTTTGAAAAAAGTATTTTGAAAATACCTATTTTGCATTTAGCATTTCAAATACAAAACGCAAAACTATTTGGTATTTTGCATTTGAAATAGTAAATCTGAAAAGTATTTTGCATTTTGTATTTAAATGCTTTTTTAAAACCATTTTGTACATCTCTGTTCATGAATTAATGTATTAAGTGTTTGTGTAGTATATTTGTGTTAAATAAGTAAACGTTTAATATAGATAAACAGGTATATACTAACCAGGAATGTTACGGAGCTTCGACTCCGACTCCGTTAAGTCGGAACTTCCGATTATTTATTATCATACCTTCGGTTCCGATACTTTTAAATCGGATGTTTTAATCGGAGGTTATTAAAGCATATATAAGATTGGACTCCTGGTACGTTTACTCTATCGTGTATTTTTCGCTAGTTTTGGAGTCAACAGCTGCTTTGGGTTTTAATTAACTTCATTTAAGTTCTTGTTCATTTAGAAATATGCCAATTTTCTTTTCACTGTTTGTGTTTAATTTTACAACAAAAATTTTAAATGAAAAAATTGACTGAATAATGTTTTTTGTGTTTAAATAAAACATCTCTCTCCTACTACCACTTCTGACCCTGCTTCCGCCTCCGGTTAATAAGATTTAAAAACTCCGACTCCGGTTCCGGTTTCACTACCTTCGTTACATCCCTAATACTAACTGAAGGTATTTGTTTCAAAGAATGAGTGGACACTTGGCTGCCATCTTTACACTGGGCTGCCATCTTTATAAGTTAAGACGTTACCGTCACGCCGAAACACAACAGAGCCGACTTTACCTGCCACTAATTAAAGGTATCTCCGGAATGTGCTGCGTTGTCACCGGAGAAGTTTTACGAATTCTACCTTTAACACAATCAAAAACAGACCCTAACTTAACCAAACAAGGTTGTAGTTTCTTTAATTTGAAATAGCAGATTTGTAATTGAAATCTGAACAATAGTAAATTGGTGAAGTTTGTAGTGTATCTTTACAATGTTGACACAGGATTCCCTTTGAGGTGAGTTTACTTTTAATTGTTCCTTAGTTCAGGTATCAGGTAGTGTTGATTTCAAAAGGAAGTCGTGAGATGTTTACGGAAACGTGTAGCGGTATTATTTTATTTTTAGTTATGTAAATGCGGTCATCGCAGTTCACACCTTCAGATTGTAATTTAAAACTTTTGAGCATTATTTTTATTTGCAGTAACTTTAACAAGGATTTATATCTGCATCGAAACAGTGGAATAATCATCATCAACCTTTTATCGTCCCACTGTTGGGCACAGGTCTCCTCTAATACAGAGAAGGATTGAGCGTAATCAATGATTGGAATCAATCAGTGGAATAATAATGAATTGAAAATGAACAACGCCATCATGTATCCTTTAAAATAAAGTTACCTAAACATGTCAGACTCAGAAGGTAAAATGTTTTCTAGGTGTTTCTTCCTGACACTTTTCATCACTTTTGATCAACTACTTAACTATCTATACTTAACTATCTACTATCCATACTAATCCATACTAATATTATAAATGCGAAAGTAACTCTGTCTGTCTGTCTATCTGTCTGTCTGTTACACTTTCCCGCTTAAACTTCTCAACCGATTTTGATGAAATTTGTCACAGACAATCTTTAGACCCCGAGAAAGGGCATAGGCTACCTTTTATCCCGGAAAAATTTTATATTCCGAGGGAAATGTAAAAAGCGCGATATAACCAAACTCCACGCGGGCGAATCCGCGGGCGGCAAGCTAGTATATATATATACAACATCAACAGCAATGACTGTCCATACATACTAAGGTAGATTATCAAGAAAACATTGCTTAAAGCGCAATGTTTTCTTGATAATCTGTTTTAGCATGCATGGCAAGCATCCCATGTTCCTAACCACTCCTTACATACGGCGCGTTGATGTTCTTTTATAGACAGATCGCTCAACATTGTTGCCGATATTTTTCCACTATAACTAGGAATATCCTTATAAGTAGTTAATTTAGTCAGTGTTGGGTAATAAGCCACAGGCATAGTTGTGTATTTGTGTTTGAAGTTTCGTTTGTTTTTTCTTATTGAATACTAGCTTTCCGCCCGCGGCTTTGCCCGCGTGGAGTTCGGTTATATCGCGCTTTTTAGATTTCCCCCGGGAACATCAAATTTTCCGGGATAAAAGGTAGCCTATGTCCTTTCTCAGGGTCTAAAGATTGTCTGTGCCAATTTCATCAAAATCGGTGCAGTAGTTTTGGCGTGAAAACCGGACAGACAGATACTATCGCATTTATAATATTAGTATGGATAAGAATAAAAAAATGTATTTAAGTAGGTACCTTTTCCCCAATGCTCTTATTGTTTTTTATTTGGTTATTTTCAAATTAAATCTAAGCCCACAGTCCTGAACTGAGAAGTTGGTTTTTGGATCTTACCGTGATCTAGGACGTAGGACTTATGGCTCAGTATAGTTCAAAAATGCATCAAAATTACCGACTCGTATTGGGATATGGATGACAGAATAGGATACACTCTCGTGTTTGTAAATTAATTAATTAATACTAAATTCTGTACTCAATTGCTGCTATTGTTAGTGTTTATAACTTAAAGGTATTTATTGCTGTATATAGTGTGAATATGTGATAAACAAATACATAATAAGGTATGACATTCAAAAACATCCTCTAAATTCTTGCTATGATGCGAGTATTGCTAAGATGAATTGATAATAAAATTTTGGAAATTAATTGTAAAGAATGGTGATGAACGCATGTAATTCAATTTTACACGAGCTAAGTAAATATTACTTTCTTAAAACTATCTCCGACGTTTGTAAATGTGTATATTATATTTCAATTTTCCTGCTAACCTCACCTTTAATAATAAATAACTAGACTGGACTGACCACGATAGTAAATACCGGTGTCAAGGTTCGAATCCACAACCACACGGGTGGTCACGCTGCTTTAAGCCACACCGTTATCGAAATTTTCATAATAAATCATTTTTGTACCTCATAATGATTACTGAATTATTTATAATGTTGATAAGAGAAAAACGTGATAATAACTGCTTGAGTGATTTTAAACCTCGTTCTGAAACATCTCGGAGACAGAGAACCAAAGTCATCTTAAGATATCAAATACCTACCATATAAAGGTGTTTTCGACTACAGATACCGTTAGTAGATAGATACAAATCGATATAGTAGAAAGTATCGGAAGTAAAGGAAATACACACGTACATACCCTGTTTTAGTCTGAAGCTAATCTCTCAATCCTTTATCAGTTGCACTTATCCACTAAACACAGTCGCACAAAGTATAACGTGCTAGAACCTTTTTTTATCTCCACCACAAATTCGAATTTTAACTTTGCACTGGCACTTTTAACGAACCTACATAGCACTGGGGTACATGGCGTGATTTAAGCATTCACCGAACGAAGGCTGTATCACAACAGGCTTTCACAGCCAACACATAACATGCACATTTGTCGTCACAAAAATCACACAAACGGTTCTCTAATTCAAATTGTGACGTGTTGAACACAACATTGCTGAAAACCGACCGTTAAATCGAATAAAACAAACGCTGCGTTACAACGTTAAGTTAAAACTAAGTTAGGTCCGCTACGCGAGAAAGACCGTTGATCCAGTCGGTGGTCGGTACAACAGCGCACGCGCTGCTTTACCGACATTGAAAAGTTCAACGCTCTGTCTCTTTCACAGCGGACCAATGAGAGAAAGATAGCGATACTACTATGGCAGTATAGTGGGAGAACTTACAACCTGCGTCTGCGCAAAGCCTCTCAATACAACCATAGCAACAGGTGAATTGTTGCGCATGTGTGCGTGCCTCGCTGTGACGCCGTGTGCGTGTTTTCTTGATTGTGGTTTGATGATAACGTAGTATTTTGTTCGCTGCTATTTTATCAGTCTCCGCTACGGTAATGATCCGACTAGTATGCAATTAGTGTTATTTATTAAGGTTGAACACTATTTAAATGCGTCTGTGTCAATAAACTAGACGTGACCAAAATTTAAATGTATCAATGCGTTCACAGCGTTATTCGTTTTGTGCTGACGCTAATAATACTAAATACTAAAAATAAACAAGTTTTTGACGTGTTATAATATGTTGCTTAGCTCCATATTAATCTAACAGCTATCTAATGGACAGGTAGGTATTTTTATGAGTTTTATTTTACCATTGTTTTTATCTAAAACATTCGAAGAATCCAAACAATATCGAGTATGTAAAAGGTTGATGACGATGATGATGATGATGATGTAAAAATCTATCACTTTGGAAGTGAATGTTGATACAACACTATGAATTATATAAATATTAATTATGTTTTGACATAATTAATTAGAGGAGTGGGATACATATTTTTGCTACAATTTATTTATTCGGGTGATGTTAATAAGGAGTCCAATTGAAAAAAATATCAAGATACACTTCAAAATGAGGTTTATCCATTTTGATTGACACTGACGCTCTGTCCCGTGCCTCATTTACCTATATCACGAAAATTGAACAAATGAGCAGTTTATTTCTTAAAAAGTAAACTGTATTTATTTCTATATTCTGTTTTCTGAGCATAATGAAGCTGGAAAATAGGAAAAAGTGTTTTATTTATTAATTAATAGACATACATAGATATATCTTTGTATGGCTCTAGGAAAGCAGACCTCTGATAGGTTCAGGCTTTCCATTAGCCAATCAGGAGTTTCACGACTAGATTTTAAGCCGGCCTTTGATTGAAGCAATAAAACAAAATAGGTGTGGGCCCAGTTATCCACTGTAAATTTTTAAAAGGGGTAACTGTTCCGCGTTCCAAATTCCATAGTAGGCCGTCCATTCCCGTCTGACTACAATTTAAGTGTCTTCAAGGCTAGAGGCTCTTAATAACCTAGCGCGCTTTACCATCAACGATTACATCACTGCTTAACATCAGACGGTATTGTGATGAAGCACTAGTTTATAATTATAAAAAAAGGCAGAAGAACTCCCTAACCCTGTTATATTGTACACCATAACAATATAATGTCAAATAAACAATGGGCGGCCTTATCGTTTTCTGCGATCTCTTCGAGGTGGCATCCCCTTATCTATTAAATGAATGGTACAGAAATCACCACGTGACAGGCAGATAGCACCTGATCGTAGGGGATTGCGGGGGTAAGTAGGGCAAGAATGCGCGCCGTATTTAATCCCGCTCCAAGGAAGCATCGTAGTAGACATACAGCAGAGTGATTGTCTAACATTTTAAAAACGTCAACGACATTCTTTTAGAAAAAAAAAAAAAAAAAACAAGGGGCAAGCAGACAAATTTTCGAAACACCAATAGATTTGTAACGACTCCCTTCGACCATCTCATCTTACTATCACGGCATAAAGGCTGCGCAGAAAACGTTGGGAGCAAATGCATAAAAAACTTTATTGTGGGGTATTCTTTGAGCCGTTTGGGGTTGAAATAGACACACTAGGGCACGACTGCTTATCTAGTATTTCGACACTGTCAGGCGGTTGGTAAAGCCCTTTATGTGACCAGATAGCTAACCTATTTTTGAGGCTAACTTCAGGTAGCAATACTGCCAGCCTTTTTGGACAATTTTTCCCATTTACAATACAATAGGTACATGGTACATACATACCTAATATAATTACATATTAGTCTTAGCGTATAGGTTAAATTATAATAAATCAAATCAATCATCAGGGGATATAACAAGTTGTTAGATGTTTAGTCATCTTCTTCAAAATCCTTCTATTTTGCGATAGGAAGTCGATTTTGTGTTCTGCACATTGAGTGGCGGGTTTGATCAACTAGGTATCTCTATACTAATCTGTGCTAACATGCCAGATGATTATCCATTTATGTCATGTCAGCTGTAAATGCTGATTTTAGCAATAAACAATACACAATATGAATGTTCAATATGACTCTTTAGGTACTACGACGTTAACTGAGCTTCAAATACATTTTATGGCATTTCTGGATGAAGCATTGAATTTTTTTTTATTTATATTCAAAGAAAGTTGGTTACAAGGTCAAAATAATGTATATTACCAAATTTGAAAACACACTTTATAATTTAGTGTTAATAAATTTCAAATTTCGTTATATAAATACCTAACAGTTTCGTGGGACAGAATATGAAGAAAGCCAGCATTTATAAAATAAATTATATTTGTAGCCTATACCATCGTCAGAAAAAGGAGAAATCAATGTATCTACCTACATATCTCCTATCCCACGTTCGCGATTTATTTTCCTGGAAGCAAATATGAATTAATGTAGAAATAACTTTATTTAGTAGACATACACAATAAATTCCAGTTTACGCTACAACTTTAAATATTTTTTAACTTTTCAATAGTGCGAGTCAATTTAAACAACATTGCAGTACCGGGTTGTGCAGCTCTGTTTTTAAATTGCTGCGCGGAAAATGGGCGAAGGCGATGGGGTCTGTCCGACTCTTACTGACTAAAACCCCCGGTGTTCCATCCACACCTACGGGTTGCGAGAACAAATACTGCTTCCGCAACCCCGATTGGTGCTAGCCCGCCACCGTGGGCCTCCTCGATTGTGCAACACTCTGCACATCCGGTATTGCAAGCTACCGAAACTGTCTAATTTTCCCCGATATACCTTGAACCTTGATACTTTCAGGGTTTTCAAAATCTATTAAAGAAAGTGAGATTATAGTAGCCTGATATGCTGGCAGCCGTACCTTTAATGAGAACTATTACTACAAAACCTCCGTTGAAATGAACACGTGATCGCAAAAAAAATATTAAAATGCTTGAGAGGATCTCAGTTTCATTCCGAAAGCAATAAAATTAACGAAGGCACAACAAAATGTCAGTTGAAATTCATGGTCTCTTCCGAACATAAATTCACTTACTATTCATTGTTTTCTAATAAGAGTCTGTCGTCTCATGAATATTGTAGTGGGTCCGTCAGGGCGGGTAACGAACGACATGACGCGAAAACTAATAATCTATTCTCTCGAAGTACAATTTAGAAGAGTGTTTTCCCCATTAATCTTTATCCGTCTATCAGTCAAGGAGAAATCAAGCAAAAACAAAAAGCTATTTGGAAAGCTCTTATAAGTATCGGATGACGAAAGTGACAATAACCGGGGATGATAGCCACGGCCTTATTAGCAGATGGATTACTTTTATAAGAAGTTCGGAGAATAAGAGCATCTCCTCTCTAAGTTTTGATCAATACCTACTTATGTCGGATTAGCTTGTTGAACTCTTGTGGAAGGTTATATGGGGCGTAGTATATTTATACCTCTGGGCTCTGCCTAACCTTCGAAAATTACAAGCGTGATGTTATTATGATTGGCTATTTAACTTCACGCTATGACCCTCAGGAGCCGATAAAAAAGGACCACTAATCACGTGGACGAAGTGGCGAGCAGAAATAGTTGTGTATAAACTGGTAGTTTGGGAAATGGATAAATCCACACTAATATTATAAATGCGAAAATATCACTGTCTGTCTGTCTGTCTATCCGGCTTCCACGCCAAAACTATTGAACCGATTGTAATTAAAATTTGGTACACAGATAGTCTAGAGCCTGAGAAGAACATAGGCTATATAACATCCGGCTATGACCAATAGGAGCAAAGCAGTAACAAAATGTTACGAAAACGAGACTAACGCCGGACGTACATATTGCACCATTATTTTAACAGGCACTTGTTTTATATCAACTGAGTTATTTTTAATTTACGGGAACCACCGCGCATTGTAAACTGAAGTCAACGCGGGTGGGAGTCGTGGGCAACTGTTTACTATGTACCCATTTTAGGACTTTATTCCATGTAAGCGAAAAAAAAAAACAAAATTTTATAAACATGTATTTTCATTTTTAACAATATTCATTTTACGTTACGTTGATACCTCGCGTTCGTGGTAGGTACACGAAAATACAATGGCCGTCAACAACACACTGTTGCTACAATATTATCGTTTCACGTAAAACCAACAATATAGCTACGTCACCACGTATCAGCAATAAGAACAAACACCCATTGAAGCCCGGATACGCACGTGCGATTATTTTAGGTGACGATTTTTTGCACGTGCACTGAAGCAGAGCATTGGCCATCCCACGGCGTAGACCCCAGCGCGAGAAAAAATACACTGATTCCGATTCCTAGTTGACAAGCAAATATTTTTCTTTCTATTTCATTACCGTATGGACAGAAAATAAAACATTAGTTTAGTTCTGTCAAATTAAGATAAACATGGCGTCTAAAAATAAGTCATTTTACGTCAAGCGCTGACTAATTTGACAAGACGAAACTAATATTTTATCTTTATCCGGAAGACGCAGCGTAAGGAGGCTCCCAAAAACGGACCTGGTGAAAGCCGCAGGAAGCCGATAGATGCGGGCAACACAAGACTGGTCACTGTGGAAACAACTTGGAGGCCTTTGTCCAGTAGTGGACCTCTATAGGCTGAAGAAGAAGAAACTAATAATTATCTGTTGTCCTTTTTTATAACTAAATAGAAAGAATAATAAGATGCTGACAGCCACCGTGGCGTAGCGGTTGCGAATGGCCACTGCGCAAGGAGGTGCGGGTTCGATCCCGCGCAGTGCAAGTATTTGTACCTATGCACTGGTCTGGTCGTGCCTGGGAAAGCACGTTAAGCCGTTGGTCCCGCTTGCCATACGAACATCTAATGGCAGTCGTTACGGGTTAGAGGAGCCTCAAAAAGTTCCAACAATTGGTCTAACTGCAATGCTTCGATATCGCCGTCGCGGTGTGAAGGTTAGACGGCAGTCGCTTCACGGAAAATATCCGAAGTTTAGCCAAACTCAGCAGTTGGACTGGTAAAAAGCGGACCCCAGACTCCAAAGCTGAAAAAGATTCGGATGCGACTGGGATTAACGCTGAGATGATGATGATGAGAAGAATATGCCGAAGACGCGTTTTAACTTAAAAATTTAGTTTCAGAACAAGCGAATCGTTAGTTTCTCAACTCTCAGCGCTAAACACTTCACTAAAAATCCGATGCGCGATAAAACACCGCACGTAGACACCTTTGAAACTCATCAGTTACAGACCTAACTACATAAGTTTAAAACAAGCCTTAGATCCGAGGTAAGGGCGACACCAGACACTAATCAGGTCGCCAAAGACAGTCGCTAATGAAATGTTCACAGAACGTAACTGATAATTCGATTGGTAGTTCTCGGCTGGCAGTTTTATGGTGTCTTTTAAAAGGTAAGCAACGGTTACGAGCTCGATAAACAAACGCTCACGACTTTATGTGGCTCACAATATATCTTAAGAGGAACTCTAGTGGTGATTTCTCTATGCAGGTATGCACAAATTGTACACAGTGGAAAAAAATTGCTCTAAAGCATTTTTTTCCACCGTATCTATTACATCGTGATTATACGTGCCCCTATCATTGATTTTTCGAAACTTAATTAATAAAAGAAATGTGATGCCTCAAAATCAGGGAAAAATAACCCATTTTACCGTCAAATGACTATTAGACAAACGTGATAAGTTTTTGACAAAAAGAAATGATAGAAGCATATGTATACTTTTCCTCTAAATTTTGACATTATAATTGAGATCTCTCGTGTTTTTGAAAGAAAATAGCGAATACGAAACGTCTTTTTGGTCAACGTGTTTGTAGGTAAAATCAGCATGAGCTGCAACTGTCCTTTTCGCATTTTGCAGGGGAGAGGTTGGAAACGCGACGGCAATAGTTTCTTCAAATACATATTTTCCAAATTCCTCGGCACTAGGGTCCCCTCTTAATTAAATACTTTACTAATGAGGCGAAGTAATGTTGCAATGGTCGCGTGGTTTTTGGTTTAATTTCCTTGTTATTCAACCGTTGGGATTCAAGAAGCCTGAAAGATATTTTTCTTTTCTGAAGTATTTTCGGTAAGTGAGCACTTGGGTTCAGAACACACAGTCATTATTTCAGGGGATTATAGTGTCGCTATGAGAGAGCAGATAGTGCTCAGTACAGCTGCTTTGTTGTATGTCGTTGGTGCGTACTCACATAGGCGGTCTACTCTGTTCAAAGTTTTGCATCACGACTGCTCTCAAAATGGTAGAACCGTTTATGTTCTAGTACCAAAAACACGAAGATATGTGACATCCTACTAACCCACACTGGGCCGCGCGGTGGATCATGGCTTACTTCCTCTCTCCAAAACAGTGAAGCATTACTTTTTGTAAAAAAAAAAATGCGTTTACAAACATATAAAGACACACAAACAGCCAGAACCGGTACAACTAATTGTATGCCATACAAATTTTTCTTAAATGCGGGAATCGAACCCGCGACACGCTGCGCAATAGTCGATCGCTCAGGCACTGCGACAATCGTGTCGTCAATTAATACAGTATAGGCTTATTATACATTAGATAGCCTAAAAAAATTCCATATACTTTCCTGATGTTATTTTCTGTAAAGCAAAATAATAATAGACTTACCGTCGATGTATTTGAGTACAAATTGGACATCTGGTCCTAGGGCTGAGGCAACTTCCAGTGGCAACTCGCTGTCTCGTAACACGTGCACTGAAAATAAACATCTAGTTATCATACAGGCATTTCAGGATCGATAAAATGTTAATATAACGTGAACACAACAACATTGAATCTGCACCGTAATCGCGTATCGCACTATTAGTACCGATTGGAATTGTTTGTTTTTGTTTTTAATAATCATAAACTAGTGCTTGACTGCAATCCCGCCTGATGGTAAGCAGTGATGCAATCGTTGATGGTAAAGCGCACTAGTTTATTAAGCCTATTCACTTAAAAAACTTAGGAATAGGAAGGATGACGGCAGTTGAGCGAGGTGATGCAATGTTAAACCCAAGAACAACACGACCAAACGATGCGGTGCTAGAGGGAGATTGATCTGGAGGCTCTCCACGACCAAACTCCCGATACAACAACATTTGGCGCATCGTACCCGCCACACATCGAAACACAACTGCTCAGTCCCGTCCTCCGTACGGCTTCACCAGACATCATGCCGGAACACGACGAATCGCTTGGTGGCAAGACTTTGTCTGGTGGTGGTTTCGTAGCATATTGCTATTTCATTGCTATATATGTTCGAAAAATGTTGCTCAACAAAGTAATAATAATAAATATATATACGGACTTATCACACAGATTGAGCTAGCCCCAAAGTAAGTTCGAGACTTTTGTTATGGGATACTAACTCAACGAATACGCAATGAATATTGTAGTACTGGTAAAATAAAACCCATTGCTACTGATAGTGTATTACGTAATTACCCTGCAGCATATAGCAATGGATTCTATGAAAATGTATTTTTGGACACTATTTAGTGTATTTCAATAGATTTAGTTATAAAATGAATTGAATTTAACGTTTCTAATAGATATGTTGTCCTCTTTAAGGCGGAGCAGACGGCTCAATGCGATTCTTGTATGTCAGTTTCTATGACAACTCTATCAAAAGCCTTCATAGTCGCACTTCGCCGCAATCGGGTTGATTCCCCCATCTTCGTTCCACCAGCGGACGACCCGTCGTACGGCTGGTTTCCACCCTTACGTTGTTAACACCACTACGATCCGGACGAAGCGTTTCGCCTCCTCCTTTATACCGCGTACATCGAGGGACTGGAATAATTTGCCAGCGGCGGTGTTTCCGTCGGACTACAATTTGAGTGTCTTCAGGGCTAGAGTGAATAGGATCTGAATAAACTAGTGCGCTTTACCATCAACGATTGCGTCACTACTTACCATCAGGCAGGATTGCAGTCAAGCGCTAGTTTATAATATAAAAAAAAAAAAAAACGGTTCCTGAATACCGTATGACATGTAATATTTAGTACGTATCTGTGTTCAAGTTAGCCCGGTTAACGTCATAATTCATTGAAACAGCTAACAACCAGTAATTTCTAATAGGTAAAATGAACACAGTAAGTAAAACAGTTTAAACAAGCGTGTCCTTAGATCTAAGAAAATGGTCAACAATACCTTGATATATACAAAAAACATCATCAACGTAAAATTCTCAGGTACCTAATTTAAAGGAATTACACTCAAACGAGTATCTTTCTTTCCTAAAATCTTCATATTTATATTCAGTAATTTATATGGTGTATACAACATTATTTATTGTTTACTAGCTTTCCGCCCGCGGCTTAGCCCGCGTGAAGTTCGGTTATATCGCGCTTTTTAGATTTCCCTCGGGAACATCAATTTTTTCCGGGATAAAAGGTAGCCTATGTTCTTTCTCAGGGTCTAAAGAATGTCTGTGCCAAATTTCATCAAAATCGGTTGAGAGGTTTAAGCGGGAAAGCGTAACAGACAGACATACAGACAGAGTTACTTTCGCATTTATAATATTAGTATGGATACGAACCCCAAACACGTGTCCAGTATTTTTAAGCAAAGGATCTATGTACAAAATTTCAAAAAGATATCTTGAAAAACCACAAAGTTATGAGCATGTTATCCTACTTGGCTGTCTCAACAAAAATATGGTCCACGCTCTGTTCGGGCGGGCGAGCATGCGTGAGCCGTTGGCATCAGCTGTGGCGCGCTCCCAAGTACCGCAGTATCTATCGTAACTGCTCGGTGACTACTCTGCAACAATTTCTTAATGTATTTGGGAAAAAATATAACATGGTGTAAAAATTATTGGAATCGATTCAATTGCTTATTCTGAAAAAACTGTATTCAGGTTTCGCATAAACAAGAAATAACGTTGTATAACAAAGAGTATTATTCTATTCTATTCCCTTTCATTATACCAACTAGGACTGTTTGGCTATTAAAATGTTGAAAGAAAAAATAAATGCTAAACTTTCTTCAGATTTTGAATTAACTTACTAACTTATCTATACTAATATATAAAGCTGAAGAGTTTGTTTGTTTGTTTGTTTGTTTGTGCGCGCTAATCTCAGAAACTACTGGTCCGATTTGAAAAATTCTTTTTGCATTGGATAGCGCATTAATCCGGGAAGGCTTTAGGCTATTTAACATCACGCTGCGACCAATAGGAGCAGAGCAGTAACAAAAAATGTTGCGAAAACGGGGAAAAAAAGGACGTGCATATTGCTCCCATTATTTTAACAGGCGCTTATTTACTATCAACTGAGCTCTTTTAATTTTTTTTTTTTTTTTTTGGAATGGACTACGGCTTTGAAGTCTATCTATACTAATATATAAAGCTGAAGAGTTTGTTTGCTAGTGTGCTAGTCTCGGGAACTACTGGTCCGATTTGCAAAATTCTTTTTGCGTTGGATAGCCCATTAGTCCAGGAAGGCTTTAGGCTATATAACATCACGCTGCGACCAATAGGAGCGGAGCATAACTAATTCCACGCGAACGAAGTCGCTGCCGGCCGCTAGTTGAAATATATAACTACCTATTACTTATTATCGTCTTGGTACCAGGACACGTAAACAAATTCACCGTCTAATTATTGCATTAAAACCTTAGGTATACAAACATAATCAAAATAATAAATACAAATAATGTTAAATACAAGATTTGGATATGATATGAACTTTTTACGGGCGTCACCAGTTTAGAGATTCGCATCCAAAAACGAAATACCAATTTGTAAAATCCACCATTCAAGCAAATCACCGTAGACTCAAAAATGTAGTTCGGTCGCTGAAAACTGCACTAGACTGATTGTTTGGGATGTTGTTAGGATAGATAAAGTAATGAGAGTGTAAAACTAAGTTAACTTTGAAAGCCCTATGCTAACTACAAGTTACTCGAAAAACCTAGAATTTTCAGATGTCTTCTTTACTAAATCTCAAGTGGTCGAGATTTCTAGTACTTTCTCAAAAAAATGAATATTGCATCGCCGATTTTCATTTATTTCATCAATAATAACAAAAATCTGTTGCGTTAAAAAGGCAATGTAAGTTTATATGCTACTAACTTCAACAAATATCCAACTAACCATCTTCAATATCACCGAAAAGTGATTTATTAATATTAACTTTTAGTCGAAGGCAAAGATTCCAAATAATCTCTTCTGAAACAATCAGTTTGCGCAGTTAGCTAACGTGCAAGCTGACAAACCCTCATTTTATTGAAATTTAGCGAGATTTTATCTTGGAACCAGGTGTTCACATTTTTCTCTTTAATTCACTTACTTGAAGGCGCTTTGCGAAGTTCCGATATTCCACTTAAGGTTCTCTCCCGTATTTCTGATTGTCTGATCCGATTGATTGTTCGTCGAGTTCGAAAGAGACGACTAAATATAGAATTGTTATCTAATTTTGAAAGAGTTTTTATTTGCCCTCTCAGAGCATTCATAGGTATTGACTTTCAGCAATTGTTAGAGAGAGAGGTAATTTAGTGAGGCAATAAAGAATATATAAATAAAGAATTTATTTCATCACCAATACTATCAAAACGATAAAGGAAACTGGCATCTATATCCTAGAACCAAATATTTGAAGATATGTCAGATCTACTAATACACACTATGTCCGCGTAGTATATCCAGACCAAATCAAATCATTTATTTCAAATAAACCAGTTACAGGCACTTTTGAATTGTCAGAAGGTCGGTCAGTCAACAAGATGAAGCTAGTCGCCCATTCCAAAGAGTAGTATACCTATGGAGAAGAACGGGCAAGAAACTCCATGGACACTCTTTTAAATTTTCAAGCTATTGTTACAAATATTTGATTACATCATTAATGTTGAAATCAACCGTGTGAGAACGATGCAGAAATATATTGTAAGCTGAGAGCGTCCATAGAAAACACACAAAAATCAATTAAAATACGCCATGGCAGCTAAGAGATGCCCAGTCCCCACTGACGGCGTCCGTTCACGAACATGACGTATGGATCAGCTACATTCAGCTCAACCATATTGAAGGGAACCCAATAACCCAACACACACGCCACCATCAGCGAGACATTTGAGTGAGCATGACATACTCTCAACAGCCAGAGCACAATCAAGTTAATAAAAATGACTAACCCAACAAATAAATGCTTTACAGCACATTCGTACATTGTGCTCACACGTTTGCCATGCAATTATACAATACTAAGAAATTGAATCTACACCCATCTTTCACTGAGAGGATTCCTGTCTCCTAGCAGTGAGAATGTTATTGGTGTGGTAAAGTAGCAGAAGGAGCCTCTTTATTACAAAAATACCTAGCAAGCAAGTAGTACTTCATTAGAACATAATCACGCCCTTACCTATAATATTTAAAGCTAGCTGAGCTAGCCAATAAAATAAAATACAAAATAGATATACTCGTGAAATAGAAAGATTAATAGGTATCCTTATTATGTCTCCATAATCTCTCAATCATAAATAATAGTAATTAGGCTTTAACCAAAGCAAACAAATTAACCAACACTTCCCTTCAAAGAGCCAATTTTGTTGATTTATATAACAAAGTTGGTCGAGATGTAACTATTCATTGTTCTCTCCTTTAAGCAAGGCTGCCGGTACTAGATTGTTTGAACAAGAGACGGACTTGGCCTGGCTAAACCAATTGCTCGAGCCCCCAAGTTATAAGATAATTTATGAACAACCATGAAATATTAGTGCGACCGCTATATTGAGGAGACGGTCTAAAGTGGCTTGTTTGTCGCCGGTTTAACATTAGACTTGGCTTACTACCCTATTATAAGAACTACACTACTACATAAATTCATTCTAAAGTTACAAAGACCTGTACTAAAAAATAATTTTCATTTGAGGACTCTTTCTACAGACTCGTTTTATTATCTCCCAAAGTCCTGATTTAGAGGAGTGAGAAAATCAGTTGACGATTTTAACTTCTTTAGGTAATGTATGGTTCACTTTCACTAACGTTTATGAGATATAAGAGGGTAGGTAAGTAACAAGTTACCGAGTCTATGAACCAAAAAATAAAATAAAAAGATAAATAGGTAACCTTGTTACCTCTAGTTATAATAACATCTAATATAATAAAATAAACGCTATCTTCAATAATTGTATATGTATCCATACTTGGAACTCTCCTTCGAGCCTTTTATTTTATAAACGTATAGGCAGTATATTCCGATGCCTGTAATTTCTGTCATCATCATAAACATTTTTATAACCTCGTAATAAAAGCGTAACCAACTATATAACAATAAACGAAGGGCACGGTGGGAATTTTTTCTATTAAAATGTCTCGTAAAACATGTTGAGTGTATAAAGTAGGGTTTTACCTAAGTAATTCTTCCTTATTTCCCAAGTCCAATTAAAATCATAGTTGAAGTAGAAAAGCGTAGTTATTTTATTGTTAAGCGTAATATGTATTTTGATTTAAACTAGTTATATATGTAATTTACAATTAAACGAATTTTCAAATAAAATGTAAACACTATTGAAATGTTGAGTTTTTTAGAGCGCCTACGCAAATTCCATATGCAATAATTACCACAACACATAATCATTGCGTCAGCCTCTGATGTAGGATGTTTACAAAAGACATTTATTATAGTTATTACCGGATCAGTTACCGCTTAAACAATTCAAATTGCAATTAAGACCAAAAAACAAGGTCAAATGTAAAAACAAAAGACAAGTAACGAGGTATACAGCCGTTCTCACACATTGTGTGAGTCCACCCCTTTATTCCGACCCGAACTAACCTTATCTTGACCATTCTTTAAATGTGAGTTCGTTATATCAAATTATGGTTGTTATACTGCAATTTGCGAACGTATGTTTCGCTGATGAGGAACAACATTAACATGGACATTGTTCACTAAGTTAAGACATGTCTACATGAACACGATAGGCATCACAATAACAAGATCGAAAACCACAAGAAACCGGTCATAAAGATCTCGATTCAATTAACAATACAGACAGATACAATTCACAGCTGGACATAACATAACATAGCAAATTTCATACCTTATCAAATATATTCGTATTTATATCACTTCTTAACTATAAAACTTACATACTCAGGCCCCCATAAAAGCCTTAAAAATCCGAAGGCATCCATCCTTATCGTTCACGTAATGGTAACATCCGAATATGGGTTTGACACCTTATCTATGTCAATAAAAGTTCTAAGGCATCAGTCGTTTACTTTTCCATATAAAACTAACCTTTAGGCTTTGGGCAGACTATCAACATTTTAAGCCATGTTTGAAACACATTGCACATTAGAATCCCATGGTCTGTTTCCGCAGACCAAAAACTTCGTCTCGAACTGTGCGTCGTCTGCCGAAGGCCTAAGTTACTAGTTCACAGAGGTTAGGGAGGTGGCGACATGGTACTTCCAGTACACCATGCGTCGCATAATAAGCCGGCTCTTTGCACCATTACTCTGTACATGGGCACGACGAGTAAATATTTATGAGGCCCATTGTACACGGAGCCTGTTTCATGATAACATCTGAACGGATAATTATGCTAAAGTACACTTTCACTGTCCAAATTCACATACGAATTTGTGAGGTATCGCCAAATCTTTCCTGTCAATTAAATTGCCAGTTAAATTGTTAGGAGTTAGGAATTCTTGAAATGCTTAGCTAATAGCTCTTAAATATTTGCCTTGGCAGTTTCAACAGTACTTATGTTTATGGACTTTTAAAATTCCGCCGATACATTTAACCTTGGTGATTCTTTAGGAGTAATTTTTACACTATGAATAAATTACGAAACATATGTAGATATATTTCTGCCAGAAAAACCATATTGCCGTTAATAAAATTACTGGGTAACTGGTCTCAGAAAACTAAATTATAAGTTGCTTCAATTGCTGATTATTGTCAGCTGTTTACCGCCAATAAAGAGACACGATCTAAAAATAAATAAATACCTATGGAAGGATTTATCATTTATCCTAAGGTCAAAACGATTTCAAGAGGCGCGCTTGCTGAGTGAATATGACATTTCGGGCATATCTTTCCCACGGACTGGTCGATCGGGATGCAATTACTGCCGTCTCGAGTTTTTGCATCGAAGTAAATCGAGAAACCTTTTCTTCCGAGATGTACGATCATCGATTCTCCACGCGGTGACATAGTCTCTAACGTTGATATAATATGCAAATGTTGTTACACTAAAATAATGCGGTTCGATACAAAAACGAAAACAAAGATAATTTATTCAAGCGTCGATTTTTATCGCGTGATCTGTCAATCATTAATTATTGTAAAATATGTAGATGACCATTCGAACTAACTTTTGAAAGTTTAATTTTATATTGAAATCTGTTCTGTGATAAAATTGCCTATCAGAGTTAATATATGTATCTAAATGTGAAATATACAATGAAATTGTTTTCTACATATTATATATATACAACTACAAATAAATTAACGGCATTTCTTCTATCCTTTTCTCACAGACTTTTCTGAACACGAAATACTTAGAAAAATTTATACTCATCCACGTCCAAGTAGGCCTTCTAGGCCGGTATCCCACGTCGTCTTAACAGGGTTAGAAGCCTATCAAGTACTGTTAAGGCGAATTAAAGTGACATCTTGGAGTAACGGGGCGGGTCGTTTTTGTTGAGCCGCATCGCAGACGCAGACCGGCCAACCGTGGACTGCCGTGGTTCGATTTCCAGATACCGCGAACTTAACAGGATACTATAAGTGTTTTTCTTTGAATGGGTCAAGGGATATTAGATTTTCTAATGCTGGTTACAACTATCTGGTAATAAGGCATTTAGGTAGAGCTATTTTCTTGTAACTGCTGCAGGGATTTATTCCATTATTTGTGTAGGTATGTAAACAGTAAAATGAATTTCACAGATAAAACATTGACTTTCGTATTAAGACCAAAAGTACTGCTAATTTCTATTTTAATTTTTGTTGACCTATTAATTTTTTATCACATGTCGGTGAACATTTCTTTGTCAGTTACATATTGATAAATTAAGATTATTTTCTAGGTAGGTTCAACCACACTACTTCAACGAGAAAGAGGTCAAACGGCTGCTTTCGGGAAGCTACGAATCGATCTTCTCGTCCGAAATACCGCAGTGTCTCAAGACAAATATCTTCGACCAGTGGTGTTACCAGTGCTACAAGTCACCAAACACACAAGTCAAGTGACCTTGAGTTTTCTTAAGCTCAAGGTTACACGAAGGGCAATGGAGAGGGCTATGCTTGGAGTTTCATTGCGTGATCAAATCAGAAATGAGTAGATCCGCAGAAGAACGAGAGTAATCGACATAGCCGGAAGAATTGCAACACTTAAGTGTCACTGGGACGGGCACATTGCCCGTAGGACCGATATACCTGATATGGGCCGACGGGTTCTCGAGTGGCGACCATACACCGGAAGACGAAGTGTGTGGCCGCCGACAAGGTGGAGTCCTTGGGGGAGGCCTATGTCCTGCTGTGGACGTCTTTCGGCTGAAATGATGATGATGATAATGATGTTCTAGTTAGTAAGAGGCGTGTGAGGCGAGGGTTGATGCTTTCATCAGCTGATTTTAACATAGTTTTTTATTTACAATCTGTAATACAGCTTTCGAAAGTTATAATCTGTAGATTAATTCTAAGTAATTATTCTTCTTCTTTTTCAGCCTATAGATGTCCACTGCTGGACAAAGGCCTCCCCCAAGGCTTTCCACGCTGACCGGTCTTGTGCTGCCCGCATCCATCGGCTTCCTTGGACCTTCACCAGGTCATCGGTCCACCTTGTTGGGGGCCTCCCTACGCTGCGTCTCCCAGTACGTGGTCGCCACTCCAGAACCTTACTGCCCCATCGGCCATCGGTTCTACGAGCAATGTGCCCTGCCCACTGCCACTTAAGTTTAGCGACTCGCAGAGCTATGTCGGTGACTTTTGTTCTTCTGCGGATCTCCTCATTTCTGATTCGATCACGCAGAGAAACTCCTAGCATAGCTCTTTCCATTGCCCTTTGTGTGACTCTGAGCCTTCGTATGAGGCCCATTGTGAGCGACAACGTTTCAGTTCCGTAAGTCATCACTGGCAACACACACTGGTCAAAGACTTTAGTCTTGAGACACTGTGGTATCTTTGACGACGAGAAGATTTAGCGTAGCTTCCCGAACGCTGCCCAACCAAGCTGGATTCGCCGAGACACCTCTTTCTCGAAGTTGGACCTACCTAGTTGGACTGTTTGTCCCAGGTATACATACTCGTCAACAACTTCGAGTGCAGAGCAGCCAACTACAATTGGAGTGGGTGCGACATGAGAGTTCGACATGATCTTCGTCTTATCCATGTTCATTTTTAGACCCACTTGTTGGGAAGCTCTGCTGAGGTTATTGAGCATTTTGCCCAAGTCTTTCAAGGTCTCAGCCATGACCACGATATCATCTGCGAAACGGAGATTAGTGATGTACTCGCCGTTGATGTTGATGCCAAGTCCTTTCCAGTCCAGGAGCTTGAAGACATCTTCCAACGCAGCAGTGAACAATTTAGGAGATATGACATCTCCTTTTCTCACTCCACGCTGCAGTTGGATCGGTTTCGAGTCCTGATCCTGGAGACGGACTGACATGGTGGCGTTTTTGTACAAACACTTTATCACCTCAATATATCGATGGTCAATTTAGCACCGCTGGAGAGACTGTAGCACCGCCCAAGTCTCAATCGAATCGAAGGCCTTCTCATAGTCCACAAACGCCAAGCATAGTGGTTTGTTATACTCCTCGGACGTCTGTATAACTTGCCGCAGCGTATGAATGTGGTCTATGGTGCTAAAGCCTTTTCGGAAGCCTGCTTGTTCGAGAGGCTGGAAGTCGTCGAACCTGCGAGCGAGACGATTCGTGATGACCCTAGAAAACAGCTTGTAGACATGGCTCAGGAGGGATATCGGTCTGTAGTTTTTCAGGAGGGTATTGTCACCTTTTTTGAAAAACAAAATCACCACGCTCCTGTGCCACGCCTTAGGCGTTTCGCCTTTAAGAATGACGGAATTAAATAGCTTCTGAAGCGCTCTAAGAACCGGTTTGCCACCCGCTTTCAGAAGCTCAGCCGTAATTCCATCATCTCCAGCCGCCTTATCGTTCTTGAGCTGTTTCAGGGCCATACCTATCTCGTACAGGCTGACGTCCAGGATATCATCGGTGTAGTAATAATAATAATAATAATAATAATAAATTTATTCACGAATAAAAATACAAACTACAAAACGACATAAAACATAGTAACTCTAAAGGTAAAACATACGGTACATAATAGGAGCATCTGCAACCGAACTAGGTAAAACCTGTATCTCGGCGTGCAGCGCCAAACCTCTCAGCAAGATAATATAAGAAATTAAGCTATCGCGAACAGCTTTATGTCGATAAAAGGAAAAGCAAAATACAACAAAATAAAGTAAACTAAGCTAAAAACTAAGTTTGTTAGAACAATTTTACAAAAAACAAAATACAGCGAATGAAGCTCAAACTTAGTTAAAACAAATACAAGGAAAGGTAAGTGAGTTGGTGTTTATCTATGGAGAAGGGTGCATGAATGTGTACACGGTGGTGAGTGTTACGAGTGAGTGTGTGTGCATGTTTGGTGTGAAAAGTTGAGTGTACTCAGCTATGTGTGTTTAAGTAATATGAAAATGAAGAGCAATAAAAAAATAAAATAAAATATCTGAAAAGTTGCCCAAAGGAGCCTATTTACTCTGGTACAATTAACAATTTTTCAGTGTCATCATATGTTAAAGTCAGCAAGTACTTCTTCACTCTGTCTTTACAACGATCCCTAGTGAGAGGGTAAACGTCTAGAATGTAGTTGATTTTATTATAGACATAGGGACCCAAAAATACAAAGAATCTTCTGATAAAGGAAGTTGCAGGTTTATGTTCACGAGTGCAAACTATTTGTTTCCTACGCCTATGTTTGTAGTTGGGGTCATATGCCATGTTTCGATGTTGCTTTAGAATTACTGTCAGTATATAGAGCTGTCTAACCGTAAGCACTTCACAATATTTATAAAGCAACGTCGTAGAAAACAGTCGAGGCTTGTAAGTGCAAATCTTTAGTATTGCGCGTTGAGCAATCTCAGTAGGTTTAATGATTGTTTTGGGAGCTCCTCCCCATGACGAAATGCAATACGTTAAAACTGACTGACACAAGGCAAAATAGATTTGTTTCAATACCATAGGATCAACCACATGACGCAGCCTCTTAAACACATAAATAAGTTTTCTGACTCGAGCGCTGAGTAATTTTATGTGGTCTTTGAAACTAAGATGACGGTCGAAGAGGATCCCTAAATATTTTATTGTAACAACGCGTTCGATTGGATTACAGGTACAGTGTGTGTCTAGGGAACATTGGTGAGGGACTATGTTATAGTTACACCCTGCTTGTGTTGATTGTCGTATACTGAAAGTTAGGTATTTCGTTTTAACAGTATTCAAGGTCAAAAGATGAAGCCTGAGCCATTGGTTTACTACATTAAACCCATTCTGGGCAGCATTAAAGGCCTCATCCCAAGTATTGGCAGAGAAAAGAAGAGCTGTGTCATCAGCGTAAGATATGATGTCGCCATTGGGTACGATGATGCTAGTAAGATCGTTTATGTAAATAAGAAAGAGAGTAGGCCCCAAAATACTGCCCTGGGGAATGCCAAAAGACACTGGAAGATCAGCGCTAACATGACGCCCTATTCGAACACACTGCGTCCGCCCAGTTAGATAGCTTTCGAAAAGCCGGAGTTGAATTCCTCTCACTCCAAGCTTTTCTAGCTTGGTAATTAAGATGGGAATAGAAATAGTATCGAAAGCTTTTTTTAGGTCTAGAAAGATGGCTAAACATTTTTGCCCTCGGTCCAAGTTAGTACTAACATATTTAGTTAAATAATAAACAGCATCATCGGTAGATCTATTTGTTCTAAACCCAAACTGATTGTTTGCAAGCAATTTATTTTTTTCCAGGTATTTTGTGAGTCTATTATTAATTATCTTTTCCAGGAGTTTTGAGATAGCGGGTAAAATAGAGATAGGGCGATAATTAGAGACGTCCTTTTTATCACCACCTTTAAAAATCGGGCGGACTTCAGAACTTTTCAATTGGGAAGGGAACTGACCCGTCTGAAGGCATTGATTAAAAATGTAAGTAAGCGGCGGGACAAAGAAGTGAACGTGTTTCTTCAAAAGTTTATTTGACACATTATCGCGGCCCACCGAACATTCTGTCTTTAGACTCATCACCAGACGAAAGACCTCATCTTCATCCGCTTCCTCTAACACAAACGAGTTTAGTTGAGTACTAGTATTGAGGGAATCCGTCAGCAGCGGGGATGCAGCATCAACTGTATTGTGAAGGTTCAAGCATTCTTCAGCTAAGGTCCGGCCTATATTTACAAAATACTGATTTATATAGTCCATGGACTTTTCAGGTGAGGAGCCAACCTTCAGAAGATGGGTCGGGTGACTAGGGACTTTATTTAAGCTAGAGATCTCTTTAAGAACTTTCCAAAGCTTTTTTGGATCGTTTTTTGTTTTTTCAACCTCCGATTTCTCATACTCATGTTTGACTTTCTTTAAAATGTTAGTGCAAAAATTCCGATATCGCTTAAAGGTAACCTTTAGAGTTTCATTATCTGGTGAGGACTTCAATTCATAGTGTAGTCTGTCTCTATTTCTCATACACCTCAATAACCCTGGAGTTACCCAAGGTTTAATGATCCTTTTACGCCTTGATATTTTGACAACAACAGTGTTATTATTTGTTGCGGCCTGTATTGAGCTGGTTAGGTAGTTGATAGAGAATTCAGGATCATTAGACTGGAATATCGGAGTTAGATCGATTTTTAGGATGTCCTGTGTTAAGGCTTCCTCATTGGTTACAGTATATGTACTGTTTATAAGGGCTTGAGATAAATTAAGATCTAAACATACTATCACAGGGTAATGATCCGTTAAAGTAGTAGTAGGAATCAAAGTATGTGAGCAGTAGGTACTTCTTAGTAATATATGGTCCAGACATGTTCCACTCGCACTGCGAGTAATTTCTGTGTGGGCAGGTAGTAACCCGTGAGACGCAGTAAGAGTCAAATACTTCTCTCCAGTTAAATCAATTTTAGAATTGTTGATGGGAATATTAATGTCACCCAGTAACATCAAGTTTTTGCATCCTTCTACTTTTAAAAGAGTCTCATGTAATGAGTCAAGAAAGGGATCAACGTTTTTGTATGAGGGAGAGCGGTATATAGAAACGATCGTCAACTGCTTGCCAAATCGAGTTATAAGGCAGTTTCCTTCTTGAAAGAATGGTTCCTCAAACACTAAATCAATATGTTCTTTGTAATAAACAATTACTCCATCATTTTGCTTTAAATTTTTTAAAGTAGAGTACGATTGGAATCCTGATAGATTAGGAATAACATTAGTTTTTAATAACCAACATTCCGTGAGAACAATTATGTCACAATTCATTTTTAACCTATCCAGTAACAATATAAGTCCAGGGAGGTTACAATTAACACTACGGATATTTTGCGTAAGTATGGTCAGACGTTTGTCAGGCGAAAAAGATATCAGCTCATGACAGTCTTCAAGATCACAAACTGATACTTTTGAGACAGAGCAATCATCTATGTCGTTTGTTAAGCTATTTAAGTCACCAAAAATGATTCTCTATAGGAAATGGGACAAAGTAACAAATGGCAACCAGAAGTAAAGGTTAAATAAAAATAGTAAGCTAGTGAAGTGATACTCTTCAGCTCATAAAAAATGTTTAAGTGTGTGTAAAGATTCTTGTTTAGTGTAGATTGGCAATAATTAAAGAAAGTTAATAAAAAAATTGAAGCATGCATAAACAATATATCAGAAATACAATATGACAAGATAGTTTCCAAGATTAGTCACTCGTTAGAAATCAATTTTTCCACGTCAGATTCTGAAGTTATTCTGATTTGCGGATCATTGACCTTTTTTCGAAGGTACACTATCCCATTTGCAGTCCAGCAAAACTGGTAACCATGGCTCCGTTGGAAACCCCTGGCAAGATAAAAAAGCTTTTGTGCTTTGTATGTGAGGCATTCTCCAACGTAAACCGGCATCACAGGGCCATTTAGTTTAAAGTGAGAAGTATTAAGTTTCGCCTCCTTAGCCTTTAATTTATTGAAATTTTTAACTCCACTGATGACTTTTTCTTTAGTGAGAGTCGTGGTAAAATCCACAATGATTGGGTGGGACTTGTCTTTTGACTTAAGTCGGTAAATATCTTTTATCTTATAGTTTTCGATATCCACTTTCAGTGACGTTCCCATATTGGCAACTAGGCTGCAAAGATCTTCCTTTGTCTCTTTATCGGTCTTGGGTATGTTTCTGATTTCAATACCCGTCGAACGAGATTTCCGCTCAAATTGTTCCAACTTTTCTTCTAATAGTTGAATCTTTTTTTTATCATTTGCCCGTTCCACTTCTAACGTGGCAATACGTCCCAGGAACTCATCGTACTTACACGACATGAGCTCGACACTGTGCTTCAACTCTGAGTTTTGTACAATAATGCTACCGATCTTTTCCATTAACTCCTCAAATCGAAGTTCCTGTTTGCCAGAGAACGTTTTAAACGTAGACAAAGTCACAGGCGTGATGTTTTCTTTACCATCGAACTTCCTCTTTTTACGTTCCGTAGTATTTGCTATTAAGGAAAGATCAGGCGCAGACTTACATTGGTGTATTATTGCTTCCTGCGCCAGTACAGGCGCTAAGGTTTCAGTCGAAGACGTAGTTGACATTGGGGTTGATGCCGGTGGAGGTGTACGATTTATAGGCATGATTCTGTATAGCTCACCACGTAGTTACCAGGAGAACAGGTTTAAGGGGAGGTAGAGAACAAAATTTAGCTTGATTTTGAACAAGTTGCGAAGAGACTAATAAAATCCAATTCGTTCCCTTTTCATCAACAGCATAATAAAGATCAATTAATGCGCCAAGCTAATTCGTCAAAAGTTGAACCACTCAAACACTGCCAGGTACCAGGGGCTCATGGAAACAGTAACAAGCAGTGTACATCAGCAATGACGTTAACAAAGGGGTGGAGCCAGACTGGCGAGTATTGTACCTTCTATTGGCTTCGTTAGTGAGCGGGACGCACGTTGTCCGAATGAGATGGCAGTATCCCGGCAGCGAGGTCTCGCGCAGCAGGGCGGAGCTTGTCTTTCCACAGGATAACACCGCGTTGCGTAGATCAACTCCTCACGATTATGCACTCCTATTTTTTTACGTCGAATTAAATTTTTAAAAATCTTTATTATTAATTAAATTAAAACTTTGTGTCGTGCCAAAACACGTCTGCTCGTATTCGAGGTCCGAGGGGAGGGACCGAGGGGAGGAGAGTGTCGGGTTAGTCTGGCTCTAGGATCATTAGCCAGGCTTACAACAGGTGCGTATGTTGATGTGTATAACTCTCCGTAGAATTTCTCAATCTCATCCAAAAGCTCGGGCTTGGAAGTGACGATCCTACCATCCCCAGTCTTCAGCTTCGCAAGTAGACTCTGTCCAACAGACAATTCTCGTGCGAACACTTTGGAGCCTTTGTTCCGCTCGATAGCCTCTTTAATACAATTTGTATTAAATTGGCGTATATCGCGAGTCAGAGACTTTGAGATTTGTCTGTTAAGGCATCTGATACGGGACCGGAGATCTTCTTCTGTCCTTTTGAACGGAGGGTTTTGTAGAACTTAGACCCTTCCGTTTGGAGAGTTTCCACAAACCTGTTGTTGTAGTCGTCCACATCTATGCATTCACCGAGGCATTCGAAGCGGTTTTGTAGTTCTATCTGAAAGCTTTCGGGGTTTTGGAGTTGTGTTGACGCTGGACGGAGCGTAGACTTCATAAGTCGAGAGCGTTCGAGCCTAATGTTGAGGTTCAAGATGCCTCTAACAATACGGTGATCACTCCCGGTTTTAACCGCATGGATCACGGAGACATCGTTGAACACTTGCCTTCTCGTTGACATTATGAAGTCTATCTCGTTTTTGTTTTCTCCATCGGGGCTGAGCCAGGTCCACTTGCGGTGCAATGGTTTCCTGAAAAAAGAATTCATCGCAAAGAGTCCTTCCCTTTCCATGAAATCCATTAGCATCTGACCTCTGGGATTCCGATTTCCAACTCCAAATTGCCCCACTTTCGTCTCGTCCGCCTCTCGCATGCCCAGTTTTGCGTTAAAGTCCCCCATGACAACGGTGTAGTGGGTTTTGGAGGAATGTATGGCTCTACTAACGTCCTCATACATAACCACCTCATCGTCAGAGTGTTTAGACGTCGGGGCGTAGACCTGTATAACTTTTAACGAATATCGTTTTGTTATTCTGAGTACAAGGTACGCCACCCGAGTCGAAAAGCTCCGTTACAAAACCCTCCGTTCACGAGGGACTTGTGGACAATAAACCCGACGCCACCCTGGGACAGCTGGTCGCCTTCCCGGAAATAGAGCAGGTTGCCAGACTTCAGGATTATCGAGTCCTCTCCCTCTCTGCGGACTTCAGATAACCCCACAATGTCCCAGCGCAACCGGCTCAGTTCTTCCTCCAGTTCGACAATCTTCTCATCGGTCCGTAGTGTGCGCGTGTTAAATGTTGCCAGGGCCAAAGGTCGTCGTTGGTGATGGTAGCCGGACCTCTGCCGGAGATTCTTAGCACCCCTTGCTCCGCCGTAACTGAGTCCGCTACCGTAGACTGGAATAGCGGAGCTGCCGGGGACTAGGGGCCTGGGCTGTATCGTGTGCATCATTGGGGGGGTTTGCCATAATCCCCACGCTTGGCAGGCGGGTTGGGGATCGCAGTGATTTGATACAGGAGAAGCGCTGCTGCCCGCTTCCCTGGTGATTTCCCTTAGTCGCCTCTTACGACACCCACGGGAGGATATGGGTTGGTACTATTCTAGGCCCGATACCACACGGGGGTAATTATTGCTATGACATTATTGAAATAAAGAAACAAAATAAGGTTATTTGACATAAGTTAAGTAAGGACTCGCGCTCTTAAACAATTTGTAGATATGTATAATAATAATGTTTCTATATAATAATATACATATATTGTACTTAACATGGTCGTCATAAAAGATTTATATACAATATGTAAAGAAAACCCTGTCCGACCCATAAGGATAATAAAGGTTAGGTAAACACTTGACCAAATATGAAATAAAATTTTACATAATCATCATAGTAACAATACTAATGAATTTTGAAATAATCCTTTTTTCCCGGGAATTAATTCCAATTTCCACTAAATTTGGTAATTTAAAAAAAAAGTGACAACACCGGTATTATTATAAGCGAATAGCGACGCGACCACGTCACAGGTGCCGCGTGCCCTGCCCCCCGCCGCCCGCGGAAGGGGTTGCATACCGCACATGTATTAAGTTACATCTTTTTGCGAAATATTATTTATTTTTTTATGGGGATTTTTTTTTTAAGTTTAGCCTGTCTTTGTGGGCATTGGTAGAATCAGTTATCGATACCTAACAATACCTTCACGGATCGGACAGGGTTTTCTTTACATATTGTATATAACTTAGAGTATATACCGACGTCCATGTTAGTTCATCTCATGGTGTGTCGTTTATAAAGCAACAACAAAAATCGTGCCCTTTCGTAGACCTAAGTCCTCGTCCTATTGCTTAAGCGACTAGCTCATAATTACATATATCATAATAACTGATGAGGTACATATCCAAGATGGCTCATCTCAATTATCTCTGTCACGAACATAGGATTTAGTACGCGTCGTTTGCAGACAATCTGGCTAACGAGCATCTAAACCAACGATGGCAACCATCTGGCAATAAAGCACTATATATAGACGCTTTGCATCGCCAAAATACATATAGGTATCAACAACAACAGACTAGATGTAGTCAGGTTTAAAAGGGTGTATTCATAGGCTACAAATGAATTAGGTATCTACAATGTTTGTACCATGATATTGTTTATACACACAGATTCACACATAAGTATATACTCATATTTAAATATTCTACTTTTCAGAATGTATCCTTGGAGTGCACAGAACGCCTTCAGCTTTTGGTAGTTGAAATTTCCTTAAACATAAACTTTGGGCGGTTCATTGAGTCCAAAGACAAGAGGGTTGCTGGGAAATTTTGCGTTCTTGCAAAGATGATCCGATGGCACTTCATACCGGGACAGCTTCTAATGTTATACAAAGCACAAGTCCGGTCGTGTGTAGAGTATGGTAGCCAGTATTCGGTATTCTGTAGGAAGCATTTTGGAGATTGAGGGCGGGAAGTACATGAATTAATTCCGCGCGGGGAATCGCCGTTGCAAGGGCGGATCCAGGGGGGGGGGTCATGGGGGTCATGACCCCCCCCTGGGCTGGGTCCCCAGGACCCAGAACAGGAGGATTTTATTTAAGTACTTTCAATATTTAATCAATTTATATAATACATACTTTGTTTGACGGCAAACGCATTATTCGGGAACAAACACATCCAAAATTTGAATTTTTCCGCGCTACCACCGCCACGGCCGCCAACATTTAAATGTCACATTTCGTATGACACTTGAGCGCGGTTTGTAATCAGTAATTTCTTCATTATGCCAGTGTGTGTGTGTTCAAACTCAAATATAAACGTTTTAATGTTCATAAAGTACCACGTAGGTAGATAAGTAGGTGCCTACTTACTGAAAGAGGCAAGCTTGAGCCTTCATAGTTTAGCAATAAGGTTGAAAATCTATAAAGAAATTTGACAGTTTTTAGTAGCTTGATGTGCTGTCGTCTGTACATACCCACGAGTCTGTCGTGCCTGGACTCATTTAGGGGGACTAGAAGAGGGCGTTTTCTGTATGCCCGATGCGCGGTGCTCCTCGGTGTCCTCCCTGGTGCGCCTGCTGCGGCCCGGGTGGGAGGAGGAGATCTCCCTCTCCCTTTACGCAAACTCCTTCTACGAGGCGACTGTATCGCAGAAGGAAACCACCGTATCCCAGGACTCTTCGCTGCCGACATCGAGGTCACTGCCTACTTCAGAGATGAGGGCACGGCGCAGGTCCTCCCAAGCGGCATACTCTGCCAGCGTATGCCGCGCCGTGTCCTTCCCAGCTGTCGACGCAGTGGTGACACCAGGCGTCCGGCTCCCTGATTATGCGACACAGGTACTTTCCGGAGCAACCATACCCCGAAAGTACCTGTATCTACCGAAACTTCAGGTAGCCATGCTTTCTCCCGAGCCAGTCTGCCAGTACCGGTCGGATCACCTCGATAGTGGTGAGGCCGGCGGAAGGGCGTGAAAGCCTGTCTCGCCACCAGGACTTCTCGAAGCTGCTCTAGCTGACGCAGAATCGACCGTTCACTCTGCTCCCGCGCCTCTTCACGCTATCGGAACAGTGACGCGAGGACCTTCACCTCCAGGTCCCAGCCAGTAGGCAGACCGCCTCATGGGAGGTCGTGCGATACCCATGTATGACTCTGATGGCCTTCGCTCTCTGCGGTTGTCGCAATGCAGCGATGCTGCCGACCGTCAGATCAGAGGCCCACACCGGGGCCCCATACAGGGCCATCGATCGCACGATTCCCATATAGAGCCGCCTGCAGGCGGCGCTCGGGCCCCCCAGATTGAGAAGCAACGTTGAAAGCACCCCAGCCGCCCTCAACATATAGGACGCCAGCCGCTAGAAGTGAGGGGCTGAAGTCCCACCGGCTGTTGAGCACCAATCCCAGGTACTTCATGGTGGACTCGACAGCGAACCCAACCCTCCGCCACCACGATGTATGAGCCGGGTGGCGGCGCCCGTCGAGGATCATGAAACACTATGGCTTCCCACTTGTTGAGGGCCACCTCCAGGCCTAGGCGACATATACGGCCTACCACCTGTGATGCAGCAGCTGTCGCCACTAACGCTGCTTCCCTGTGCGAGCTCCCCCGGGCGGTGACCAGCGTGTCGTCGGCATAACACTTCAGGTCTACTCCCGATCTGAGCTCGCCTCTTAGCCCCCAGTCGTACGTCGTCTACGTTACGAAAAATCAAAGCATGGCTAAGAGCTTCAATGATTGAAGAACGTCTAACCGAACTGGCAATTCTCCACTACCATGAAAACGTACCCATTGAAGTAGATGAAGTAAAAACATGTTTCGGAAGAAGACGTAAAAGACAAATTGATTTCTTTATTTAATTAGGTATTTTTAAGTTCAGTACTTATAACTTATTAAAATAACTTTTTTTTTTTTTTCAAAAAAATAGAAAGCGACTTTCTGTTGTTTAGCTCGCCAGCGACTTCTAGAGTTATGACAAAAGTAAAATTATTTTTTCATCCCACCATCTCGGAAAGAGTATTTTTAATCTTCAATATCTGACTGGAAAAGCCGTTTTTATTCTCTAGAGGATAAAGTAAATTGAATTTAGAACATCGTGTGCACTAAGTTTGTAAATTAAAAAAAAACATTAAACCTATTTACTGTTACCTCTATGGTGCCGAATATATCATACAACTTTTTTTTAATTTGTTAAAAACTCAGACTCGGAACCTTCTTGGTGTTCTTTTTTCAATTTTCTTTGTACGCGGTTCTTTACGCGGCATTTTTTCACGTCATTGTTAAACCTTATATTAAAAAAAAAAACTTGAAAACAAGTGAAAAACTAAAATGAGTGATTCTAGCGACGAGGAAGTTTGTTTGACGCCAACAGAATTGACTGAAACTGTTAATAATGCGCAACTTAACGCAATTCAACACGTGGCGACTAGCAAAAGGAGCCAAAACTTTCTCAGAAAACGTTTTGCTGGCATATTCTATAGAATTATCCGAGAACAAGAAAGCAAGCACTCTATGGAGTACGTATTCGATGCTAAAAGCAACAATAAAGATGAAAAAAGACATACATATCGATACCTATCCTAAATTAGGAGCATTTTTAAAAAGAGCCTCATCTGGTCATCATCCAAAAAAATCGAAGGTTTTCACAGTATCTGATATTGAAAAGTTTCTTAACGAAGCACCCGATTCCGTATATTTGGCGGCAAAAGTAAGTCAGTTGCACATTCAGTATTAAGTACATATATTAATCTCAATTAAATAGTATACTTAGTAAATGTTGATAGGCATAATTATGCGTTCATATAAATTTTATTCATTTATCTACTACAATAATCTTTACATTGCAGGTTGTTCTTATTATTGGAATAAACGGAGCATGTCGAACTAATGAACTAACACAACTTAATGTCAAAAACATTGAGAAACATTCAGATGACTTACTATTAATTAATTTACCTAATACAAAGACAAAAAGAGACCGCAACTTTGTCATTCGCAAGGAAAACGTAACGATTGTTGAGAAATATCAAGCCTTACGGCCGCCTAACACTCCAATCAATCGTTTTTTTCTACAGTATCGCAATGGAAAGTGTGTTAGACAGCCTATGGGTACTAATAAAATTGGCAGTATCCCACGAGAAATAGCAACATTTCTTGAACTTCCAGAACCCCTGTTGTACACGGGTCATTGTTTCCGACGAACTTCAGCCACACTTTTGGCTGATTCCGGAGCTGATCTCCTGTCCCTTAAGCGCCACGGAGGCTGGAAGACCAATGCAGTTGTAGAGGGATACATAGAGGATTCCATCCAAAATAAGTCTAAAATATGTGAAGGCATCGTAGGAGCCATTACACTGAAAGAGCCTCAATCGGAAACTTGGACTGGCCCTTCTACATCAAAAATAAGCCGTTATGAAACATCTAACCATCTCCCTCTCTCTCCAACATTCACGCCAAGGGAATCCGATGAATCGGTACAACTATTAAGTATGACAGACAGTTTACCGAAAAACAGTACACAAGTGACTAACACCAATATTACAGTACCAAACAAAAATATTACACTCAATTTAAATAACTGTTGCAACGTTACTTTAAAATTTTCTTAATTATACTTTAGTATTATTTTATTATAATTTAAAGATTATTCTGTAATACTTACCTGTCATAATGTAGTAATTAATACCTGAACTGAAATAAAAGTGTACCTATCTTGTGATTGTAAACATTTTTTATTGCATTTAGTCATTTCCTCGCTGAGGTGGAATGAAAAGTTACGTGTTGCACTCGAGTGCAAAGATTTTTCACCTCGTGTCCTTTTGATTCCCTCGCTAACGCTCAGGATTCTAATTTTGAATCACACAATTTTAGAATCCTTCGCTTACTCGGTCATCAAAATTGAACACGCGGTTAAAAAGCAACTTTGCACTCTTGTATAACAAATAACTATTTCCTTTTAAGTGTTTTGTTTCTAAATCGGTTTAAATTTTATATTTCATGATTTTCAGTGTCTTAGTCGAAATTCGAAAAATTACTTTTTCACCTCATAACAACAGTGGCAGCCATAACCCATGTTAAAATTTATTAGAATAAGTTCTCGTTCTCATCAATACGAAAAAAATCCCTATCTCAAAAACTACTGAAAGGATTTTGATGAAACTGCAGCAATATTCCCTAAGTTGAACAATACCTAGTACAACAAAAAATTAATTAGTTCCGGAAATATGCGCGCACAAACATAAAAACATATATTTGGCACATTTGTTCAGGCGCTGATATAGACTAACATATACGAAAACTGGGCAATTCTGGAAATATTACATACATACGGGTCAAATTGATAACCTCCTTTTTTGAAGTCAGTTAAAATACCTTCTTTTTAATTGTATCTACTATTATCAAAGTTTAATTAAAACTTTTTATGACTTGACCACGACTATGTGACCCCCCCTGGCGCCAAAGCTGGATCCGCCCTTGCGCCGTTGCTACATCGGACGTCCCGTTGCATGGCGAGTCCTTAAGTTATTGACACCGCTAGCGTTAGCTAGCCAGTCATAGCGTATCCCCTCGTCTCATATTATACCGCTTACCTCGAAGAACTGATACAATTTGGCTGCACCAAAACCGCTGCAGTCAAAGTCTTCGAGGCTAGAGTGAATAGGCTCATAATAAACTAATGCCCTTTATCATCAACGATTGCAGTAAAGTTCTAGGTCATAAAATTAATAAAAAATATGTTTCCGCAAAAGATATTGTGCACCCATACTCCACTGAACTGCAGCACAAGAACAATACCTAATTAAAAATTAAACCCGCGTAGTTGAGAAATAACTATGCTAATGACGTTGTTTTGTTCTCAAGATTGCGTTTCCAATGGAAAGAAAGAAGAAAGCATATAAATGTTCTGTTTCATTATAAATGTAGCGTAAGTATAAACTTACGCTACTAAAAATAACTAACAACGACTGCTCCAGTTCTTTTGAATCTCTAAATAACTTCAGGTTTTTCCTTCAAAGTCCTCGTAACAAGAATTTACTTATTGTACCTATATAAACAGTGTTCTCAAAAGAGTAGAAGAAAGTTGTAGCGGACGCGATGAAATGATTTACGATCTAGCGCAGGAAAAGCCAAAACATAACACACATTAAGAAAACAATGGAGCAAGCCAAGTACAACTTGTGGATATGTTTCACATTCTTATGAAGGATCCTTTATTTTCATGAAACGGTCCACTACTGAGAAACGTTTTGCACGCATCTTTCATAAAAGATATACAAAGAATCTTATTTAAAATCATTCATTTCAGATAGGGAAATCTGAGCAAACATTTGGACCATCTTTCAGTGGTCAGTCCTTATAGTAACATGCCAAAATTCAGTTCAGTCTTCAGAGATTCTCACAAAACTTTCCTAATCTAACTTTTGGACTGCCCGTAACTAACATGTCAATAGTAGCGTTGGTTTAATATCCTCAGGATACGAACAACGACCTTTAGGCACGCTCTCAGTGAAGGTAAGCCTGCATTAGTCAATCTAGCCTTATTATTATTATTTATTTTCTTAATCTAGTGCACAATACATTGGGATAAATGCTATGCCCCGCAAAACCGTTTTCACGGTTTGTCTGTGGGAACCATACCTCCATGTTGAGGGTGCACGCTGAACAGCAAGCACGGTTCGTCGCCGGGTTCCCGGCAGCACTCGAGGACGTCGCGACAGCTCGTGTGCGGCGTGACCGGCACGTGAGTCGGCGCCCATCCTGCACCGCTCTCGCACCACACTCGCACTATCATCTGGGGAAGGGAGACCATAAACATAAAACATCCATAATACACAAAATAAAAATCTAGGATCGTGTTGAAAGTTGCCCCCCAAAACCATTATTTGCCGCGCATTTTATCTGCCGCTTCGCCCTCGTGTAAGTTGGAAATATCCCATGGGAACACACATCTAGGACAACCAGTAAGACCAGTAACTATCCTGTATCCTAAGCTAGGAATGTCAAACTTCATTCGAATTCGTACAGCCGTTTAGGCATGAAAAGGGGACAAACACACACTTTGATCTTTATAATATTAAATAGATATACATCTATACTAATATATAAAGCTAAAGAGTTTGTTTGAACGCGCTAATCTCAGAAACTATTGCATAAATTCCAATTTGATAAATTCTTTTTGCGTTGGATAGCCCATTAATCCAAAAAGGCTTTAGGCTATATAACATCACGCTGCGACCAATAGGAGAGAAGCATATAAAAAAAAAAAACATATCGAAACCTACGCGGTGGAAATCGCGCGCCGCAGCTAGTAGATTATAATTATAGTGTAGGTACATAATAAATCGTTCTTTAATTTTTTGCATGCCAAATGTTAGAATGTACCAGGAACCGAACCATTTGTTGGAACTCAACTGCATACCTACATTCGATGCAAAAGAAAAATTTACTATTCAACCTAAGTACCTATATCAGACCGGAAGACGCAGCGTAGAGAGGCCCCCAGCAAGGTGGACCGATGACCTGGTGAAGGTCGCGAGAAGCCGATTGATGTGGGCAGCACAAGACCGTCATCGTGGAAAGTCTGGGGGGAGGTCCAGCAGTGGACCATAGAGCTATAACACCCAGTACTTCAACTAACACATCTAGCCTATCCCTAGACGCCTTTTTGAGGCCATCGATCATCTAGCTAGAGACATCGCTAACTTTGCAACGGAATATAGCACCTTGTAGAGATTTGATCTGTACTACTCTTTCAAGTCCCATACAGGGTGTATCTGACATTGTAACCCAAACCTCGCGAAAAGGCTGCACCACATGCCACTAACAAAATTATGATAGTCATTTATGTCGTTAATGAGCGGTAACAGAAGTCACAGTGTTTAAAAAAGTGTAGGCTCGGTTTTTGAACGTTGCAAGCGTGCCGCCACGCGTGTTTGTAGGTATGACGTTGACCCCTGATGTGAACTCTATTAAATCAGCTGATTGGATAGTTTTTCACACATTGCGTTTTTTTGTGTAATTAGCGTATTAATTATTTTTTACTTTAAAATCTTATAGTATTATAAAAGTATAGCAATATTATGAACGGTCTAAAGTGAAAAAGATGCATATTTTTTTTTTTTGGGGAAAAGCCGACGCAAAATTCCACCACTGGGGTGTTCAGAATCATGTACTGGATTCATGGTCCTCGTTTGTGCGTCGATGTCAGATACACCCTTTATAAGGCGTGGACGCATATACGATGATCCTTAGTCTTGAATTCCTGACCCTTTAAATCAAAATATATGGAAATATTGCTTTAAATATTCTTCATTGCGTTGCTTGTTGCTTCACAAAGCTTGTTGTTGTGTAAACCCAAGCTAATGTAAACGGATAATACCATAAGAGATGGGATAATACTGGTAGGTGGCTCCCAATTGTTAGATCAAGAAATATCGTCATATTTCTTCTTCGGTGGTAACTCATATTATTCCACGTAGCTGAAGTATCGTCATCTCTAGCAATGCATTTTCGAATTACTTACCTAATCTTACTCTATGGTTAAGCCGTAATTTTCTGGCATATCTCTTATTTCAAAATTATTTATATAATCTAATATATTTAAACTCTTTTTCCTTTAGTATAACAATATTTACTACAAAGTCATCTTTCTGATATAGTTTTATTCTTACAGAAGATTACAAAAGCTGTTAAGTTCATAGCTCCATGAAGATTCACATTTCACCCTGCGTAGACTTTGTAACAGTGGAGCGAGAATCATGATAAAGTAAGATGGCGGCAACCCTGATATAAGGAAATATTGCTGACAAGAAGAACTCAATCTCAGTTAAGCAACTCTATAAAAGCCTTACAGAGGCTTCCTCGTGAAACTTATAGTAAAATGGCTGACAATTAAGATTTATATATCCGCTGCCGCCACTTGAAAGCGCTTTTATGTATTAGATTGGACTTTTACTCCCGCACTTTGCAATTTTGCAAATATTATACCTAATCGTTAAAATATTAAATATAGAACGCATCAAAACTTAATTAATTTATCACAACAAATAAGGTAAGACAGTTTAGAGAACGAGATATAAACCAAAGTCAATGTCTTTGGAACAAATTAATTCCAACTTCGATCGCGGTCTTCGGATTAGTCATAGCCTCATAGGTTGTGGAGGTGTACGAGGGCGGCAGCTAGCAGAATCACATCAATGAAACTTTCTATGATACTCGTCAAACCAGATCCCTTCACGGGAACACACGCGATGTAATCAAAGAGAAAACGGAAATCCTGGCAACAACTACCCACATATGTACATATTTCCTATCTGACGACTATGTAGTTCGCGATAGGATGCGAACGATGTTTTGAGAACATTTCCATAGGCTGCTCGTCCGACTTGGCAGCGGATTCACACTTTAATCAATCAACACAGCCTACCCACTGCTATAAATAGGACTCTCTCTCCAAAATTGCCCTGCATAACTAAGCTATCCATCCGCTTTTCACATACTGCCTGCTCAAAATACAAAATCAAAGCATTTATTTCAAATAAACCAGTTACAGGCACTTTTGAATTGTCAGAAGGTCGGTCAGTCAATAAGATGAAGCTAGTCGCCCATTCCAAAGAGTGATCCCTATGGAGAAGAACGGGCAAGAAACTCCATGGACACTCTTTTAAATTTTCAAGCTATTGTTTGCTGCTGCTCCATTTGCTGCTGTATTTTATTATAAAATGTTAACTATAATTTTTATCCATACTAATATTATAAATGCGAAAGTAACTCTGTCTGTCTGTCTGTTACGCTTTCCCGCTTAAACCTCTCAACCGATTTTGATTAAATTTGGCACAGACAATCTTTAGACCCTGAGAAAGGACATAGGCTACCTTTTATTGAAAGAAAATTAATATTCCCGAGGGAAATCTAAAAAGCGCGATATAACCGAATTCCACGCGGGCGAAGCCGCGGGCAGAAAGCTAGTAACAAAATATAGCAGGTAACTTAAAATTATCACCACAATGAGAAATCTAACGCATAACGGTCAACAAAACAATAGCTAGCACAGTTATGTGCGTGATAATTCACATTCTAATACTCCTTAAACTTTATCAACTGCAAGATTACCTATATGGAACTCTGACCTTATTCTGAACACAATAATTTGTCCACCGCCCATTCCTTCGCTAATTTGATCGTATTCAGTCTAACGCACTTGGAATTCTCAGAATGTAAGTGCAACTTGTGTGGTTTAATGGACGCGGTGCGTATTGGGAAATATTTACTGTGAGTTGTACGATTTAATAAATAACAGTACATAAATGATTCAAATACAATAGTTTCTATAACTATATCTTTACATAGTATAAGACAAAGCCGCTTTTCGTGTTTGTTTGTGCAGTTTTCATCATCATTTAAACCATTTGCTTCGTATGGTTCACGTGGAGAAAACTTAGTGTATTTACCTAACTGGGATAAGTGGTGTCGTATTTCCCAGCAACTGGGCTGTGGAAATCAGATAGACTACTACTACTACTACTAGAGGATAAACCACTGCCTATTCGGCTACAACCGGTTAATCGAGAGGTTGACCCCTACAAAACTTGGAAAAGCCTATACAAATAACAATGGTGATTTAATTTACCACCATCGCACAAGCATGAGTCAGTACTCGTTCGCTAGTAAACGAATTTAAGTCACTTTTCGATAAGATGACGCTAATGTAACTGTGATGGATGTTTCAATAAATGTCAAATAGATTCGGTTACGTGTCATAGTATCCAAAGTCAAACGAAATTCAAGATGCCGTTACAAATCGAATGTAAAATAAATTCAGTTACGTTTCATAGATCATATCATTAACCAACGTCAGTCAAAAATATAGGGGCGTCAAAATAGGTCAAGTGCTATACAGTGTTCAAAAGCATAATATTTAGAATAGTTGTCTAAATAGTGAAATACATTCTTTTTAAAATTGTCCAGATTTAAGGCTTTAATTTTCTCAGGTATTTTATTAAATATTTTTTTGAACAACCCGAAGATACACTTCTTCATTAGTACAGTTTTGCCATAAGTCACTTTCAGTTCTGACTTAATTTTAAGTTGTATATTTTTGTAATATTACCTTACTTTCTTTCAAACTATTCGTCCAGCTTTCATATATCTTTATATATATAATTCTGCTGTACGTGTGTATGTCATTGAACTCCTCCTAAACGGCTTGACCGATTTTAATGAATTTTTCTGTATGCGTTTGAGTGGCGACCTGGATGGTTTAGATTCACAAATCAACCCGGCAGATGGCGCTAATCGCTTGAAGAAGCATGTGTTCTCGGAAACGGCCCTAACGATTTCGCTGAAAATTAATATGTGGGGGTTTTCGGGGACGAAAAATCGATCTAGCTCAGTCTTATGTCTGGGGAAGCGCATATTTTCGAGTTTTCTCTTTCGCAATATTTCACGCATAATATGGGCGCTAATTTCGCGCGGCTTGACATAGCGGCTGTAGCGTAGTCGATATTGGTATGGTCTACTCGCGATGGCTGGTGTTCTTCGGTTCAAACCCGGCCAATCACAAGTCTTTTTTTTTTTTTTAGACAAGTTTATAGTTTTTTTTAATTTTTTTAGTTACTTAAAAAGATAATTGTACATAAGAACTAAAAGGGGAAAAAATAAAAAAGTTTTTTTTTATTTAACTAAAATTGTACTTATGAACTAAAAGAGAAAAAAATAAATAGAAATAAATAATTATTTAAGATTTTTTATTTATCTTAAAGAGACAGAAACAAGAGCTCTAGGGGTAGAGAGAGGTATGATATCTTTGTTACAAATGTAGATGACAATGCTTTCCATGGGTTTCTTCTTTCCATCCTAAATCTGCTGTACGTGTGTACGTCACTGAATTCCTCTTAGGCTGGTCCGATTTGATGAAGTCTATGTATATAAATGAAAGTCGTGTTAGTTACTATATTTATAACTCAAGAACGGCTTAACCAGTATGGCTCAAAATTGGTAGGGAGGTAGATACGAACTGGGAGAAGGATATATCACATAGAATACTTTTCATCCCGTTCCCGTTGTTCCCGTCGTTCCCGTGTGACGTGACATAAGACATGGTTTAACAAAACGCAACTGACATGGAATAACAAAACAACTCAGTCAAAATATAAGTTAGCGGTTCATTTGTTAAAAATGGTACAAACACACTCCTGCACTACTCAGCATATTAAAAAAAGTCTTACCGGTTGAATGTTGATGCATTTATTTAAAGCAAGGAATATAAATACTCTCTGCCGGTTTATTTTTTTTAATAAAAGCCCCAAAGCAAACTTCAACTTCAAAATTTCTAATATTGTATTGCTGTGCCATTTACCACTTCACTACATACTATAAAACAAAGTTACTTTCTGTTTCCCTATGTTCCTTTGTATGATTAAATCTTTAAAACTGCGAAACAGATTTTGATGAGGTTTCTTTTAACAGATAGAGTAATTAAAAAGCAACGTTTATATGTATAATAACATCCATTAGATTGTGGAGAAACACTATCGCTCGCCCACATGTGGGAGTGATGAGAGGAGGCATAACTCTGTTGCCGCGAAAAATCGCAGTACAGCGGACAGAGCTCCGGCGGGGTCTCATGGCGATATGGAAAGTGTGATTGTCGCAATCCAGCACTGAGCAAGCCGCAATAGCGGCGGTAAGTCCTCTTTTTGAGGAGTAGCTAGAGAGGCGCCACGGCGTCCTCACCTTCCGACTGACGTAGGTCCTCACCGGACACGGCTGTTTCGGGAGGTTCCTGTTCCGTATAAGGCGGGAGGAAACGCCAGGATGACCACTGTGTGCATCGCCCTGAGGACACGGTGGAGTATAAGGTGGAGGTCTGCCCGGCTCGAATAAAGCACAGCCGTGTTCTTGTGGCGGCGATCGGCGGCGATCTCTCGCGTCCGACTCTGGTCCGGGCCATAGTCCGGAGCAAGAGTGCATGGCAAGCTTTCACCTCCTTCTGTGAAGCAGTGATGCTGGCAAAGGAGGAGGCGGAGCGCGTGAGGGAGCGGAAATCTCACTACACTCACGGCTCAAACCGCCGCAGGAAGCGCCCTGGTCGGGAGGCAACATCGGACTCCCAACCGCCGTAGGCGCGGGCTTGCGGGCGGCGAGGGATAGGCAGCTCGCCTCCATGTAAGAACCAGGCCCGGGTTGACGGCCCATTGTGTTTCACACGTGCCTCAAAGAGATGTCAGCACACCTTGACGGTGTCCACGAGGACTGGTCCACAGGGTTGCGGGTTGATTAAAAAAGAAACCATGGCACTGGCCGTTGCACAGGCAAGTGAAGGAACACGGGTGGGTTTTAGTCAATAAAAGTCTGACACGCCCTTCCGCTCCGCCCAGAGCGGGAGAGGTCACTTGATGATTTCCCATCCACAACAAAAAAAAAACTGAAGAAGAGCAAGAAATTGCACTTGAAGGCGCAGCCTTAGTATGGCTCGACTTCGTGCTTCTCACTCACCAGAGCAAAGGGAGGCAGCCCGTGAAACGGCTCGGTTGGCAATGCGAAATCGTCGAGCAAACCTCAGAGATCAAGCGCTAGATAATTTACGAAACACAAGAAGAAATTCATCAAATACTGATTTGAATCGGGCAGCGTTTCTACGCATATAATATAGGGTAATGGCGTTCGCATTGGGCCAATGGATGTTGTTTGCGAGTATTGTAGCACATTAAAGATTTCCGGAGAATCGCCAGGATTGTGCTCCCAAATAAAGAATCATTGAATAATAATATTCACTTATTTAAAATTATCCTAATTTAAAAAGTAGTCATGTGATATTGCCTTTAAGGCGGAACGAAGTTCGCCGGGTCAGCTAGTATATATATATATTTTAATAATATGTAATAATAAATAAATAATAATACATACGGTTTATATCTCTCGCTAAGGAACATTGATACATTCGTGTGTAGATACAATTTTGCCGTATGCTCGAACCTTTGTGAGAGCTGGAGTCTGAACTAGGTTCAGAACCTGTAATAATTGTAAACTAGTTCTTGACCGCAATCCCGTCTGATGGTAAGCAGAGATGCAATCGTTGATGGCAAAACGCGCTAGTTGATTAAGCCTATTCACTCAAAATAACTGAATGAATAAGAAGGAAGACAGTAGTTGAGCGAGGTAGTTGTCAATATGGGTTTCGTCCAGGGTACGGAACCATGGATCCTATCTTTGCACAAAAGATCGCCATGGAGAGATACAGATCGAAGAACACGCCTCTGCATATGCTCTTTCTTGATATGCAGAAGGCCTTCGACTGTGTCCCTCGGGGGGTGATCTGGTGGGCACTGAGGTCCAAAGGGGTACCAGAAGCCTATGTTGACATAATTCGAGATATGTACCTCAATTCCGATTTCGTTGTTAGGACCGCTGTTGGTGACACTAAACCCTTCCCCGTCACCGTCGGAGTCCACCAAGGTTCCGTCCTTAGTCCGTTTCTGTTCAGCGTGATATTAGACGTTTTGTCGGATAGCATCAGGGATTCACATGAGCAACCTCCTTGGTTGCTTATGTATGCTGACGATATCGCGCTGGCGGACGCGGACAGGAATCGGCTGGTGCGGCGTGTGAATATGTGGAAGGACTCGCTCGAGAACGGAGGTCTGAAACTCAATTTGGCGAAGACCGTGTATATGGCTAGCAACACAACAGTCCCCATGTCTGTGCGCATAGGCGGTGACAAGGTCGAGTGCACAGACCAGTTTAAATACTTGGGGTCTGTACTCCACGCGTCCAGCGACATTGATTGCGATGTCAGGGCTCATATTTCGGCAGCTTGGGCAAAATGGCGTGAGGTGACGGGTGTCATTTGTGACCCCAAAATGCCGGTTAAGCTTAAGGGGCAGGTCTATAAGACCATCATTAGACCTGTTCTCCTCTATGGCAGTGAGGCGTGGCCTGTGCTTGAGCGACACAAGCAGGAGCTACGTGTCACGGAGATGAATATGCTGCGGTGGATCTGTGGAGTTATGCGGAAGGACCGCATCAGGAACTCCCGGATCCGTGGCAGTCTTCATGTCCATGACATAGTGGACAAACTGCAGGAGGGTCGCCTACGTTGGTACGGTCACGTCTTACGAAAACCGGTATGTTACGTGGGTCACAAATGTCTTGCCATGGCGCCTCCGCCGGGCCGGAGCAAGCGGGGTAGACCAAAGAAGTGCTGGCTTGACGTTGCAAGAGATGACATGCGTGCCAACAATCTCACACCACAGGATGCTAAAGATCGCGCGAAATGGAGGAAATTAAGTAAGAAAGCGGACCCCGGGCTCCAACGCGAAAGCCGCGGATGCAACCGGGATAAACGCTGAGATGATGATGATGATGACAGTAGTTGAGCGAGGTGCTGCAATGTTAAATCCAAAAACACGACCAAGAATGCTGCGCCAGATGGAGATTGATCTGGAGACCCTTCACGACCAAAATCCCGACACAGCAACATTTGGCTTATCATACCCGGCAGACAACGCAACACAACTGCTCAGACCCGGCCTCCGTACGGCTTCACCGAACATCATCATATGTTTGACAAACTGCCCAACATTTGTTTAAACCATGAGTTTACTTTTGCCATCGCATTTCAAATACCTTTTATCTCTTTTGCAACAAACATACAAGCATCACGGTTGTATAAAAGTGCTTACAATTTTCTACACTCCCTACCTCTGCAGTAAACTGTGCAAGTTTGCTTAGAATTGGAATTTGCAATTCTGATACATCCTGCTTTCCCACTTCGCGCTGAATTTTTATCTCAGTTAGCGACCAGTCCTGGAAATATGGCAATAGCTTACGACTACGTAATATCTGAAAGTTAGGCAAGTCTAAGTAATGGGACTAGAACTATTCAGAAAGACATTTTTCTGTGCTGTTATTTAATTTGTTTTATGGCTGTTTTTTTACCAGATAGATCATTTTTATTCATTTGTGTATAACATAATCAGCCTGTAATGTTGCCCACTCCTGGGAAATAGGCCTCTTCTCGGTGAGAAGTAGTTGGCCGTAACCTACCAAGTGGGCCCAACGTGAGTTGATGTATGTCACATGTCCTCGAAGTTTTGCCTCTAGGACATGCTGGTTTCCTCGCGGTCTTTTCCTTCACCGTTTAGAGAACAGTGGTGATGAAATCATTTACACAAAGTAAAGCACCTGATGGGGTTCGAACCCCCGATCTACAACTTGTAAGTCGCAGCCGATACCACTAGGCCACCGCCGCTCTCGCCCATCTCTGCTCTCTGATTGTGTATAGGAGATCTTTTAAAATTCAAGATGATGCCTCTTTAGTCATTTTAGGTATTATCTAAGGAAAAATTCCTAGTGAGCTAAATTTTTGTATACACCTTTATTACGGCATTGTAATGAAGATGTGAAAAATCGACATTGATATTGTGCCGGCTACAAAAGTTATAAAGTTCAAAAGGTCACGAAAACCAATTTTTCGTAAATATCTCGCGATCGATTGCTGAATAAGAGGTCAATAAAGGTCATTATTTATATTGACTTTTATTGACCGCTGAGCTGCTGAAGCTGATTGTTTGTCGTGAAATTGTCTACAAAAAATGTCTATTGCATTTTTCTGTAGAATTAACCTTTTTTGAAGTAGAGACTAGAATGAAATCACATACGGTAGACAATACTGTATGTGATTTTTCGTTCCATTTGCGTGTCAACATCGGAAAACCCACCGTACAGCGACTTTTTACCCTTACGTTGTTGACAGCATAACGATCTGAACGAAGCGTTTCGCCTCTTCTTTTATAAGGCTACATCGAGGGCTGAACAATTAGACAGCGGTTGTGTTTCCGTCGGGCTACAAATTAAGTGTCTTCAAAGTTAAAGTGAATAGGCTCTTAAAAAACTAGCGCGCTTTACCATCAACGATTGCATCTCTGCTTACCATCAGCCGGAATTGCGGTCAAGCACTAGTCAATAATTATTTTCAAAAAGGTATGCTCTTTCAATTACAGAAGACCACTATAATGACCACGTAAACACGATAAAAATAAATCATAAATGATGAATACAAATTACAAAATTTAAAAACCAGAATTAAAATGAACATAATCTACATTGAACATTCATTTATTTGACATTTCAAATAAAAACAGGATAAAATAGTTTTTTTTTTTTTAAGTATTGGTAGTATTTTAATCATATTGGACAATCTTAATATGTGAACTACACTGCATCTTCCGGTACGTGGCCGCCGCTCAAGAACCTCATTGCCCCATCGCCCATCGGCTCTACGTGCAATGTGTCACTTAGGCAATGGCACATTGCACGTTGCAGTTAAGCAACACAAACTGCTATATCGGTGACTTTGGCTCTTCTGTGGATCTCCTCTTTTACCTGATTCGATCGCGCAGAGAATAGCAGTTTCCATCGCCCTTTGGCGACTTTTTGACACTGGTCAAAGACTTTAGTCTTGAGATAATTGTGGTATCTTGGACTACGAGAAGATCAAACGTAGTTCCATGACCGCGCTACCTAAGAATTTACTACTTGAAAAACGCATTAACACTTTTGCCGACATGAGAATCAAACCCAAGACTTCAGATATGGATCAAAAGAAAATCGGTTCACTATTCCTTAAAATCAAAAATTTATATAAAAATTCCATTCTGAAAAAGTCGTCCCTTATTTTCTGAAGATCAAGTTTTTAACAGGATAATCTGTGATTAGCCTCTAATATGCCTTTTATTTTGTCTACTAAGCCTATTTGGAATAAACGCTGACTTCCACCCCGGGGACCGCTTAGGATGTACTATTATAGCAATTTGTGGGTCGCTAAGTACTTAATTAATCCACAAGTACCAGGATCAGTCACATTAAATTAGAAGAAGTAAAGTTAGATTTTCGAAATCATGTTCATTATTTACAAATATATTAGATAATGATAGAATTAAATTCATTCAAATTGTATACTGATTCAGTAAATACCCACAGTTTTCATTTCTCTTACTACAACAACTACATACTACATACAGTCCAAAGAGTTAGAGACGGACAAACAGATAAACAAGCAAGCAAACAAAGAAGCAAGCAAGCAAACATACAAGTGAAGCTAATAAAAAGCATGTAAAAAAGACACACGCTTTTGGAAAACATTACATAATTTTACAGTTTTGTTAAACAAACAACCAATCGACACATTAACGAAATCATCGTATACAATCGTGACGGCCCTTTAACTAACCCATTGAAGTTCACACATACGTTTTCTATTTGAGTAAGAGTCACATTATCCGACTTATGGGACCCAAGACCATAAGGAAGCGACTCATTTGCATTCCAACGATAATTTGTGAGATTTTTTGTAATTAGCACCGCACTTACTTTCCTTGTTGCCATGTGATTACACGTACGCCCATTCTCGGAAGCGAATGATGAACAGATAGTCGTAGATGTATAATTGCGTTTCCCATATTTGAATAGTAATTGAGAATGCCAATTTCAAAGCCAATAATTTAATCCTATTTTCAGAAAAATAAGACACAAGGCAATTTAAACTTTCATATTTTGACAGGGCTGGCATCACAGAGGCTGGCATTGAAAAGAAAGTACTGCAGAATATGGTAACGTGCAAATTAACTGTCTGTATCATCATCATCAACATTTTTATCGTCCCACTGCTGGGCACAGGTCTCCTCTCATACAGAAAAGGATCTCGGTCTCCGGCCTGGGGCACAGGCGAAGTATTGCCAGCCTGACGTTGTCCCAACTGTCTGTATAACTCACAAAAATCCAACAGTTCATAAAGGCAGTTAAAATAAACACGAAAGAAAGAATTTTCGAAATCGATCAACAATTGTCGGAGATATAGCGTAACATTAATACAAAAAATACAGTCGAATGGTGAACCTCCTTTTTGAAGTCAAGTAATAATAAATATACCTACACGAGGGTCTCATTCTGGTATTTTTATCGTAGCTAACCAAAACATTTCTACCTCTTCAATAACAATATTAAAACTTGCCTTTTCAAGAACTAAAGTAGTTCCCTTTGAATTGAGTTTTCTACAAATGGTTGAAATCTCAATATTTCAAAGTGAAACGTTTTTCGAAATGCTCGATTCGAGTATTCGAAATTCAAGTGCTAACCGGATTTTTCAACCTTCAGCGGAGAAATGTAATCAACCCTATTCGAGTATATTTTCTTCGGCTAATGCTCATAGAAATCAGTAAATAAAAGCACTGCGACTAAACTACGTACCTACTTGTGTATTTGTTGGACATATAAACTCTATTTGCAAATCTGTAGGGCTTAGTTCTAGATACCTAGATATTATTGAATACCTACTAGCTTTATATAGCGCTTTTTAGATTTCCCTCGGGAATTTCAAATTTTTCCAGGATAAAAAGTACCCTATTATTTAATCCGGACTACTAACTTTACGACTGCAAAATTTCAAAGCAATCGGTTCAGTAGTTACGGCGTGAAAGCGGAAAAACAAACAAACAAACTCACTTTCCGATTTATAATATTAGTAAGAATTGAGTACTGAGTTTTACGCTTAACTGAAATCCTGGCGAAAATCCAAACTCTAACCATGCCATATGTGCCGCAAAGATCACCTCAAACTCTTTGATTGTCTTGATTGACAACCGGCCAAATGCGAGTCGGACTTACACACAAAAATTTTACATCACATTATTATGATCATTTTGCAGCATATTGCTAATGCATTGCTCTATATGTTCGGAAATTGTCTCAGGTCAAAAACGTAAATAAGGCAATGAATGTTGTTGATCTGTAAAAACGAAACCCATTGTAATTGTGTATTACGTAATTACCCCGAAGATTTATTTTTTAATTATATCTTCTATCTGGAAGGAAAGGAAGTAAATAGCTATACCTACCTACATGGAGTTTTTAAGGATAGATGAATAACGTTTTTTTATTCTTAATTTTTAAGACAGTTTTGAAGCATTCATACTGTTGATAATATACAATCTTAATGAAAACAGGCAATTTTCACCAAAACTTTTTTCCATAAAGTTTACTGGACCTAAGAGCTGTGTAGAAAAGTCAGAATTCGTATATAACTTTTCCTATACATTTCGGAGGAAATGAGACTTTGCGAGTCTGCAATTCGCAACGTTGCTTTTTATGATGATAAATAACTACTATAAATAAATACTGGCCAAAAATAAACGAAATTGTATTTGTTTTAAGGATAAAATTACCCTTATATTATTGAATTATTTTACAACCAGCTTTCCGCCCGCGGCTTCGCCCGCGTGGAGTTCGGTTATATCGCGCTTTTTAGATTTTCCTCGGGAACATCAAATTTTTCTGGGATAAAAGGTAGCCTATGTTCTTTCTCAGGGTCCAAAGATTATCTGTGCCAAATTTCATCAAAATCGGTTGAGAGGTTGAAGCAGGAAAGCGTAACAGACAGACAGACAGACAGAGATACTTCCGCATTTATAATATTAGTATGGAAGTATGGATTACCTAACCTAACGGTTGCATCACAGTTATCACAAAACCTAACCTGTAAACAGTAGTAATTCCTGCCAACTTAAATGCCAGAGAGAAATAAAAAATACAAACCACAAATTCAAAATTCAACCCATTTATTGCAATTGTCAAATGATCGGACCCCCACAAAGATGAAGCTGGTTAGTTATAAGTATGAATACTGCAGCCGACAACTTTGGATTCGGTGGAAAGGCGTGCGAAGAGGCTAATTAGCGACCCAGATTTAGTTCAAAACGGTCTCCGGCCTGAGGCACAGGCGAAGAGTAGCCAGCCTGACGGTATTCTATAGGATACATATTAGAGAGTGTACGCGGTAATTGTATGACTTAATTCCCCGTCCCGTCATACGGCGAGTTTCCACCCTTACGTTGTTGACACCGCTACGATCAGGACGAATCATTTCGCCTCGTCTTTATTACCGCGTACATCGAGAGATTGGAACAATTTCCCAGCGGCGGCGTATCCGTCTGACTACAATTTAAGTGTTTTCAAGGCTAGAGTGAATAGGCACTTAATAAACTAGCGCACTTTACCATCAACGATTGCATCACTGCTTTCCATCAGGCGGGATTGCGGTCAAGTATTAGTTTGTAATTTAAAAAAAATAGAATTGTGTTTCGCAACTTCTTTCTTATCTGTAAGTGTACATTGAAGAAAAGGGCAAGCCCTTTGGCTTTCATTGTAGTTGTAAATGTAAATCTTAGTGTTACACAAACCTATCATTATTCGTGAACTGTTGCAGTTATTAAACGTAATAAATGTTGTAATAATGATAATAAAAGTTACTTTCTGTTGCAGCCGCTGTTACGCTACGGACAAAACTTGCAGGTCAATGTACTTTGGGCCAAGATTTGTGGGCCGTTGAAAGTTAAATAAGTAGAAAAAGATACCGGCCAAGTGCGAGTCGGACTCGCGTACAAAGGGTTCCGACACACAAGGCCAAACACTGAAAAAACACGTTTCTAATACGGAAACCCCTTGATTTTTTTTATTATTTGTTGTTACAGCTTTAATAGAAATGCACATTGTGACAACTTTAATTTTCTACTCATTACGGTTCATGAGCCCTCTGACAGTCACACGGAAAGACAAACCCATCCAGGCACCCAGTGGATCAGCTGCCACTGCACTATAGCAGTCCACCGCTGGACGCCTCTTCAATTTCACGCCATCCAACTCGTTTTTCGTCAACTCTCATCCAGTTACTATCAGCCATCCTGCGAAGATCGTCGCTCCACTTATCCGGTGGATACATAATGTTAAAAATACCAAAACGAAATCGCAATCATTGTTTGGAGTCATGGTTATACAACTTATATCAATGTTTAGATTGTAAATATTTTCCAAATCAAACAAACCCGGAAACCACCAAACGAACCTATTCATCTATGTAACTCTGTGTGATATATTATCATAATCTTACTTGAAAAAGCAATAAATAAGTATTCAATAACATACCCTAGTAGTCGTGGTGGCCTAGCGGTTAAAACACCAGCCTCACAAGTATGAGTGTGCGGGTTCGATTCCAGCCCCCTAATCGGCGAACACATTTTTGTCAAATGATTGCGACTAGTTGGGATCGTTTAGACCGCCCATTCGTCCGTTCGGTCCAAACAATCCCAACTAGCCGCAATCATTTGATAAAAAGTGTTCCCCGATTAGGGGGCTGGTCAGGCAAGTACCAATGTAACTTTTCTAAGTTATATGTACCTTCTAACTATATCTTGGACACCAATGACTGATTACAAGGCGAAGGAAAACATTTTGAGAAAACCTGGACTTGTAAGTCTGAAATCGCCAACCTGCATTGAGCAAGCGTGGTGACTACGCTCAATCCTTCTCTGTATGAGAGGAGACCTGTGCCCAGCAGTGGGACGACAAAAAAGAGGTTGATGATGTATAACATACCCTAGTTCTATCAAAAAACATTTTTATATGCGACGTAAAATTGAAGAAAACTATGGAGGACAGACAATTTATAAGGAGCGTACGATATGGAGGCACCGCTAACGAGTTGCGAACTACCACCATACCGCCACCTGCTGGCAAACTAACGCAAAATCACATTATTGGAACACCTAACCATACTAGCAAGTGCAACGTTAGAGTAATTTTAGTGACAGCTTTTCCAGAACTTGTGGCTTCCTCCTAAAGCCTCAGTAAATAATCATTTCTTTACCATACATTAGCCTAGGTAATATCAGTGTTGTTTCAATAAATAGGAATGGATAAGCCGTATTCATTATAGGCGAGTAAGGGCTCAAACACATAAACACGACACGACGTCGCGTCGTATAAAGATGCGGCGTCGACGTCGTGTGGTGGTCGCCTTCTTAATAACAACAGAAAGAGAATGCGTCTAGAGAGGTCCATTTTTCGGAATTTACTAAAACACCACATTCTACTTCTGTTGTTAATAAGAAGGCGACCACAACGCGACGTCGACGCCGCATCGTTGTGCGACGCGACGTCGTATCGTGATTATGTGTTTGGACCCTAAAATCGCTTTTTGGGTAAGATTTCTCCAGGTTTGAACGAAGCGAAAGGGTGTATAAGACTTTTAATGACTAAAATTAACCTTGTTCCTTGATTTGTATCTCTTTCGAACAACCCACGACCCTGGCTGGCATAGGTCCTAGTAATATCCTCATCTTTTAAACTCCTAATATCCTGGATTTTGAATGAAAGTGAATTTAAGTAACATTGAAAGTTTATACAAAATGTACTTAATTGCATAATAATTCTGATGTTAAAATGCGTATTTATTGAATGTGCTTAAAAGTTAATCATGGGTGTCTGTGTGTGTTTAATCTGTGTTTTTGTTATGTCTGTGCTGGTCTGAACTTTGACAAAATATTTAGGTATGCAATGCAGTTTAGGAGTAGAGTGCTTGCATGCTACTCCAGTAAAATTAGTAGTGATTAAGAGAGTTCATGCTGAACAGTTCTTTTTTGCATTTGTATATAATTTAATGTTATATTCAAGAAGAAATAGTTACTTTGGTCGCAGAGTGTCGTAAGCTTAACTTTAATATTGCTGCAATTTTTGCTTTTAGCTTGATGACACAGAAACACGACGACAAAAATGAGTTCAAACGCTTTAGTGTAAAAGCGTAATAAACAACTCAAACACAATTCATTTTCGTATTTATATGTTATTACCCGACTGCCAGGAGGGTTATGTTTTTAGCGACTATCTTGTATGTATTATTCTTTATTACCTAGTATCACCAGAACCGCTGAACGGATTTTCATATTTGAGGTATCGTTAGAATTGCCTTAATCGCCCAACTGCTACTAGATAGATAACATTAAAAAAAAAACAATATGACGGATGTATGACGCCATATTGTGAGTTATAAAGAAATAAATTTCTACCAAGCATATCGAGTGGGATATCAAAATGAAGGATTTTAAACACTGATTCTAAATATGTATATAACTTAATATTAAATGGAACAAAAAAATCCCAATAAATCAGTTAGTATACCAAATCAACTCAAATTAGAGTTTTATGCAGGCGGGTTTTTTGTTTTTAAATAATATTTTTTTATTAACTTATCCATGGTTGTAAACTGTCAGTGTGCCAACGGCTAAATCCGTTCATTAATAGGATTATCTCATAAATTACTAGTTAATTATATATTGATTGCTTATATTTATTGTTGCTATATTTATTTTATAATTATGTCAAAATAAAAAATAAGTGTTCCTTTTACTGAGAAAATTGGTTACAAAAATTAGTTATCTATTGAAGTAAGGTTAACCATTCCTTTACGACATCTCATCGAAAGTTTTAGATTTTCCTAATGCTAGTTTAATATTGCTATTTGTAACTATATTTCTTTATCTTTGTTTTACATTCATTTTAATTAATATTTATTTTCATATATTCAAAAACAGAATTCGTCCCCGTGATTGTTTAGATACTTTTAATACCCACAAAAATAAACATTTATTTTTTAATACATTTGAGCAGCTGGTAGAGCTCAGACAGTTTTCCATATAAGCGCTGAACTTACAATGGCAACATTCTGCCCATATCTTAACAACGCTCCGTCTAATTACAAAATTCCTACCATCGATACAAAAAAGGTATAAGAGCTACCTAGAACTAACTAGCTACAAACCACTTAGTTTTTTTCTAATTTTACTTAGCAAAGGAAAACTATGTTAAAAGGTGTTACGAGAATTAAAAACGTGTCACAATGCCCTGGGGCTTCCGGTGGCTTTAAAATCAGCTTAACCGTTTTTCTTATAAGACAGCGCAAAATTCTTTGTATAAACCTGTTAGAGGTTATATAAAAGTTAGTAAACGGTGACAGAAAATTATTACTAAAGGGACTTGTTTCTTGCTAAAGCAGGAAATCAAACGTAAATAAGTGCTAAAAGTTTAAACGATTTTTTCGCAGGCAAGGGGCTTTTTTTAAGAGGAGAAGCTGCTGAATCCTCGATCAGGAAGAAAGCTGCTATCACAAGTCTGAATTTTAAACTTGGTGTTATGATAATTTATTCCATTACAGTCGTGTAATGTAGCTGTTTTCTGAAAGCCATGGGGGAAAAATTATCAATATAAATTTTAATATACTTATCTGTAACTTTGAAAGACATAACTTATCGATCACCAGCCTGAAAGACCAAGTCTCCAAATTTACGTTTACTAAATTAAAATATGGCTTTTCAATCAACAAAAGGTCGATTAACACTTATTTATCCAGATAATAACTTATAAATTACAGTGTTATTGCATTTCGTAGAGATGGTATAGAAAATAAGTGCAAAAAGTTTAAACGACTTTATCGCAGGCATGGGGTTTTTTTGAGAGGAGAAGCTGCTGAATCCTCCGTCAGGAATAATGCTGCTATCACAAGTCTGATTTTTAAACTTTGTGTTATGATAATTTATTCCATTACAGTCGTGTAATGTATGTAGCTGTTTTCTGAAAGCCATGGAGGAAAATAAATTTTCTTAATACAAATTTTAATATAGAAAGACATAACTTATTAATCACCAGCCTGAAAGACCAAGTCGTTTACGTCTATTAAATTAAAATATGGTTCTTCAATCAACAAAAGGTCGATTAACACTTATTTATCCAGATAATAACTTTTAAATTACAGTTTTATTACATTTCGTAGATATGGTATAGAAGAGAGAAGCATTAAAAGGAAAATGAGCTCCTTAGAAACTTTGGCTTAGGAACTACTCAATATTTTACACAACTTGAAAAGTACTTGGACTCTCACTTAGTAACTTGTAGTGTGTACGACCAAGTATAATATGTACATTTACGTACAGGAAAATATCTGAAATAAACTTGAAGCCACTCTTGTGTTAGAAATACTGCAATAAGGACAATACATATCAGGTATTCCAAGACTGCTAACACCGCAATATACTCTATTCTGCTATGTCTCCGACAATAATTCTGCGACAATAATAAATCTATGCAAGCACTTTGTCACACGATTCAAGCATAGACGGAATACATGGTACGAAAATTCACAACTCAGAAAATGGAATGCTGATCATGATAGACTAGATAGATAGTCATAGAGTGCAGTTGATCGAAATTCGGCCTAGAATTCGGCCACTTCCTTCCACAGCAGCAGCGTCTATCAGTTCCTGTAACGTGCCGCTAACAGGACACGCAAGAGGCGTTGTTTAGGGTCCTATCGTTTTAAAGAGACAAACCTTCATAAACTGTCCACACAGAAAAATCATCGTTGGCAATACCAATACCCATTAGAATATGGGAAATATGTGATGAAATTGTCATGATTATGTACATAAATGCTATCAATTACAATAATTTATTTACATTTCTTTGCAAATGCTAACATACGTGCAAATCGCTCCGTGAACTTAGGTGGAGCGAGCTTTTGAATTTAAATTCTTAGTAGGTATAAGGTGAAATGACATACAACAAATACATGACAAGCCTAGAGCACAGACGTAGAGTAGCCAGCCTTTCGGTGTTTTATAGAATGCATTTTGGGGAGTGTGCGAGGGAATTGCATGATTTAATTCCCCCATCTCAGTTCTACCAACGGACGACCCGTCGTACGGCGAGTTTCCACCCTTACGTTGTTAACACTACTCTGATCCGGACGAAGCGTTTCGCCACCTCCTTTATACCGCGTACATCAAGGGACTGGAACAACTTGCCGGCGGCGGTGTTTCCGTCGGACTACAATTTGAGTGTCTTCAAGGCTAGAGTGAATAGGCTCTTAATAAACTAGCGCGCTTTACCATCAACGATCGCATCACTGCTTACCATCAGGCGGGATTGCGGTCAAGCACTGGTTTATAATATATATAAAAAAAATGACAGCTCGTTTTACCCTCACTTCATCTAAATTTTTCACTTTGAGGCTTTTATAAAATTCACCGGCAGGCCTCAAATATTAATCCTACACTTATCCACAAGCCTTATGTTTATCTATGTGTAATTTCAATATATTGACTTTTATTAGAAGATTGTTTTCATTGGATATTCTTCTAATGTGAATTGAACCTTATCCTCTTAACAAACAATAGAAGATAACTTCGTATTTAATGTTTCCGTTATAAGAACATACTGGAATTGTTAACAGCAAAGTAGGTGGTTCATGTGGGAAGTAGATATACCAAAGGTTTGACATGGTCACATACTTATAAACTTATCAAACTCAGCACGATGAAACATGTAGGTATAAAAACTACGTTCAAAGATTTGTTTAGATAAACTACTAGTCCTTTAATTTATTAATTAACTAGCTTTCCGCCCGCGGCTTCGCCCGCGTGGAGTTCGGTTATATCGCGCTTTTTAGATTTCCCTCGGGAACATCAATTTTTTCCGGGATAAAAGGTAGCCTATGTTCTTTCGCAGGGTCTAAAGATTGTCTGTGCCAAATTTCATCAAAATCGGTTCCGAGGTTTAAGCGGGAAAGCGTAACAGACAGACAGACAGACAGAGTTACTTTCGCATTTATAATATTAGTATGGATTATAATTTTTAGTTAAAAAGTAAGAAGCCATTAATAAATAATTTGTAAAAATGGTCGACATGGTGACGTAAAACACGGTGCAAGTCATATATACAATGAAATCTTAAATTATATTGTATTAAAAAAGTGTTGCTTTTAGAAGTAATGTGGATATAGTTCCCAACGCTCAGATGTCACTAAATCGTCGTTAAAGTGGCTGTGTCTGTGAGCTGATTGTGGATAAGTCCTGATGTCGTGAAAGATACTCATCATCTCAGCGTTAATCCCATTCGCATCCGCAGCTTTTTCAGCTTTGGAGTCTGGGGTCCGCTTTACCAGTCTAATTGCTGATTTTGGCTAAACTTCCGATATTTTCCGTGAAGCGACTGCCGTCTGACCTCCACAATCCAAAAGCGATATCGAAGCATTGCAGTTAGACCAATTGTTAGACTTTTGAGGGCTCCAACAACCCGTAACGACTGCCACTACATGTTCGTATGGCAACAGGGACCAACGACTTAACGTGCTTTCCGAGGCACGGCCAGACTAGTGCAAATATTCAAGCATACAAATATTTGCACTGTGCGGGGATCGAACCCGCGCCTCCGGCCGCGTTCGCTACCGCTACGCCACGGAGGCTGACAGTAAAAGATACTATCAACAATAACACCATTATAGACTTTTTTCATGACATTCTAAACATGTTCTGATTGAGTTCCCTCTATATTTATTTTTAGATTAAAATGAAATGAAGAATCAAAAAGAAATCATTATTGTTTCCTTATTTATTTCTCTTATAAAATTGATTTGATTCGGTGGACAACAGTGGTTACGTATTTGGTTACTACAACAGTAGTTACGTATTTGGTTACTATTCTGCTTAGCTAACTATTAGTATACGCATAACTGTTTTGCTCCAACAGTTTGACCCAAACAATAAATAACCTAAAAAAAATAAATCATCCACTTCCGTCCCTGTCCAAGCTATTAATGGGGACAACAAATTTTGGTGCTCCATTCTCCCTTACCAATGTCACGCTATTATTCGCCTCTCTTTCAAATTATTCCTCCTACAATGCATCCCTATTTCCTGTGGCCTTCCTTTCCTTCTCCATATTTTAACATTTATTTCCATCTTTTAGTCCCATGCATTTCCTTCCTCATCACGTAGCAATCCAAACGATTTCCTTATAAGTTTACTGTCACTTTGAAGCTTTTCTTATATACTCATTTTATACTTTATCCATTTTCGTCACTCTATAAATCTGTCCCAACTTTCTCATCTTCTCAGAATTCCATCGTATTCAAGCATGAAAATGAAATTCAATAATAATTATGGTGCTCCTTTCAACTTTAAATGCGGAATTTTACACGCCCGAACATAGAACTGATTTATTGACATTCTCATAATGTTTTATAGTTCTTAAGAGCACATTACTCCGCCTCAAACCGTCGCAGCTCGATAACTCGAGACCCCCGCTCATTGTCTTGAAACATCAATAAATAATGTTTTCAAGACGATTCTTTATTCGTAGGAGGCTACTGTATTATGTAAAGTCCCACCTAATCACTGTCAAGTATAAACAACTGGCCATCCGTCCGTCAATCAAAACTGAAGGAAATATATGGCCGCGTTAAGAAAACTTTTCTTCATTTTCATCGGTCTCAAATGATAATGAGTCTTACTTTGATGCGCTTAGCGCTTTATTGAATCTTTTAACCCGCAGCTATATATTTGTTGAAAAAATAAGATAGTGATATAGTGAATAAGAAGTGAAAAACATAAGAATTTACTTTTATTTAAGAATCCAAAGTTATTAACTTTCCTGGCAATTATGTAAGGATTGTGGCTGACCCAATAGAAAAGCGGACTATGCAGATACTTGCGCTGACCCTACAAAATATTTTAATGCTTGCATTTTTGTTTTTAATTCTACATTCGATTGCGAAACATATCTAATTAAGTTAAACTTATTACAAGACTGCACAATATTTTTACATAACAACTATCATATCACTACACCCTCATTTAACATTTCAAGTTCAGCAAACCAACCGTCCGATACTACCATTATGGAAAAAAATCCTTTACAACAAGGGCAACAAACGCCTCTAGGAGCATACGCGTCCAATTAAATAGTACTCACAAGGTACTAAATAAGCAGAAAAACATATGTACAAGGTTGTCGGCATTCAATAAGCTCCTGCTTCCTTTATTACGATGGCAATAAGTCTGCCAGCTGCCCGGGGCAGATGTTGATGTAATTATTTCTAAGGGGTGACTGGCGTTAAGCAAATTTCTCATTATATGTTAGTACTAGCTTTGTGTGGAGGCATGAGGAACAGGGAGTAAAGTTCACTCATCCGCCATAGAAAAGGGAGGCTCCTCCGACCAGACAGGTGTTATGTCTGGCGGGCACTTGCCCAATGATTTTGGGAAGTTGTATGTATGTTAATTGCACGGTAAACTCTGCTTGCGAGATGTAGAATTCGTATGACGTCAGCATGACCCGTTGTGCACCCCATGGTGCGTTTGTAGGTACCGCTACATTTATATGTGACGTTCCTCTATTTAAGATGTTAAGCTTTTAATAAAGAACATTGTGTGAAGTTTCAATGAATACAGTCTTATTTCTGTCTCTAATCTCAATGAAAACATCATGATTGCCAGTTTTAAATCTGGATACAAAATAGATTGGTCGTAACTAAGTCTATCGATGTTTATGAAATACATACTTCTTTATTCCGGTATCACTTACTTTTAAGTTTGGATATGACAAGGAAACTGTTTATAACTTGAATTATACATATATGACTTCAAGAGTGAAGCAGGGATATCGCCGCGTAAATTGAAACCATCAATTCAACACCTAAGCTTAAGGCTAGAAAAATTTCGACAGTTATAAAAAAGTAACCGTTAACCGTACAAATGTGTAAAACCTACTCGGTCCGATCAGATCATGTACTGATACAATGGTGACAGGCTGTGAGATTATACAGATACCAGGTGGTAGGCACCCTAATTGCCTTACAGTCGCTCTGATTAACTCAAGACAATGTTTGTGTTCCTTCTCCAGAGTTAGCTTACTGACACATTAAATGAGTTCATATAATTTGTTTTTTACAATACACAAATGCACTGTCTTATGAAATAATGACGTTCAAAAAGTGCTGATCTCAGCCTAGTTTGAATAAATGACTTTTGATTTTGATTTGATTTTGACACTCTATTACTCGAAATTTGAATAATTTCAAGCATATTGCTAATCCATGGCTCCATGTGCTCGAAAAATGTGTCTGCTCAATAGCGAAAATAACGCAATGAATGTCGTTCAACTGTCAAAATGAAAAACATTGCAATTTATATTTTTGACGACGTCAGCGACGGCGGCGGAGCGATAAGGTCGTCACCATCATGGTGTCGTGGTAAAGGCTCCATTCCGTAGGTGGCATTTTGAATTAAAGCACGAAGTGTAAATATACCCTCCAATCTTGGCAATAACAATTTATACAATATGTAAAGAAAACCCCGTCCGACCCATAAGGATAATAAAGGTTAGGTAAACACATCCATACTAATATTATAAATGCGAAAGTAACTCTGTCTGTCTGTCTGTCTGTTACGCTTTCCCGCTTAAACCTCTCAACCGATTTTGATGAAATTTGGCACAGACAATCTTTAGACCCCGAGAAAGAACATAGGCTACTTTTTATCCCGGAAAAATTTGATGTTCCCGAGGGAAACCTAAAAAGCGCGATATAACCGAACTCCACGCGGGCGAAGCCGCGGGCGGAAAGCTAGTGATCAAATAAAATATGAAATTTTACATAAGTAATCATTATAGTAACAATACTAATGAATTTTTAAATATTCTTTTTTTCCGCGAATTAATTCCAACTTCCCCAAAATTTGGTATTTTTTCTAAAAATCATTTTCGACGGTATTGTGTGCGATGCGACCAAATGACGCATGCTCTGTACCCCTTCGCCCGCGCAGTATTGCCTACCGCACTGTTTCCCCGCCGCCATTACAAAATAACGTCACAGCGTTTGCCCCACTACTACATAAACCAAATGAGCAACTTTTATTAAAATGATATCGTTATCCACGACATATTGATATTGTGTTATGCAATTCCCCTGATGTATCTACTTATACATATAATTTACAGTTTGTTAGTTATTAAGGGATAACTCAAAATATTATTTACTATTTTAACGCAACAAGCTACAAAATGTTGTACTCACCGGAATCATTTTTGGTGGACATGTGTGTGTCCCCTTTTAATAACCGCCACACCTGAAACAAATTGTTTTAAAGTTATTATAAACGATAAAAAAAACTCTAGAACCTATTACAAGGCTGTGCGGTTCACCACGAACATAATCTAACTTACAAATAATATAACGTACACTATAATAACCAAATAGAACCTATTTATGTAAGTAAATCTTACCTAAATAGGTTCTATTTGGTTAAATAATATAAAGTACACTATAATAACCAAATATAACCTATTTAGGTAAGATTTATTTTAGGTTAATATTAATTGACATTATTAAGTATAACAACTACCTCGTTAACCGGGATTTCTCTTTGTCTCAATTTATTTTAATACTTATAGTTTCTTTAGTAGAATTTATCATGTGTGTTCTTAATGTACAATATGGAAAACCAAATAATGTCTTGCAGCTTCATATATTACTCGCTATGTCGCTTTATTTGTCTTATTGGTAAATAATTTTTTAATAACTGTATTATTTTAGTTTATATATTTATTAACTCCCATTTATATTTATTCATGTGTGTGTGTGTGTGTGTGTGTGTGTGTGTGTGTGTGTGTGTGTGTGTGTGTGTGTGTGTGTGTGTGCAGCAGCGCTTCTTCTGTGTAATATCAAACTACTGCGGTCCCCAACCCGCTTGCCGATCGTGGGGATTATGGCAAACCCTCCCAATGCAATGAAAGCCTTAGGGAACTGAAACGTGGTCGCTCACAATGGGCCTTATATGAAGGCTCAGAGTCACACAAAGGGCAATGGAAAGAGCTATGTCGGTGAATTAAGTGGCAGTGGGCAGGACACATTGCTCGTAGAACCGATGGCTGATGGGGCAGTAGGGTTCTGGAGTGACGGCCACGTACTGGAAGACGCAACGCAGGGTGGCCCCCAACAAGATGGACCGATGACCTGGTGAAGGTCAACAAAGGGCAATGGAAAGAGCTATGTCGGTGAATTAAGTGGCAGTGGGCAGGACACATTGCTCGTAGAACCGATGGCTGATGGGGCAGTAGGGTTCTGGAGTGACGGCCACGTACTGGAAGACGCAACGCAGGGTGGCCCCCAACAAGATGGACCGATGACCTGGTGAAGGTCGCGGGAAGCCGATGCATGCGGGCAGCACAAGACCGGTCAGCATGGAAAGCCTTGGGGAGGCCTTCAGGTCCAGCAGTGGACCTCTATAGGCTGAAGAAGAAGAAGAAAAAAGATAGTGAACCTATTTATAGAAACATCGACACTGAAATGCTTAGTAGACAGCCGTTGAAATTGCAGATATTAAATGTCTTTCAGAAAATGCTCCGACAGCAATTGATAAAGACGTAAACGCAAAGCTTAAGCAAATTACAAGTTATGTGTGGCATGGCCGTGGTGCTCAACCGGTTTTATGGCCCGATCTTGATCTATAATCATAGGGAACTGGCTACCGTTGAACTACTTTCTTTCGATGTACCTACTAAACGTAAGTACGTTACGTTGACTACTAACCGTCATGAGCTATACAGCGTTTCTATGTTTATGCAAAGTTTTATGGGGCCTAATATGTTGCCTTGAGGAAGTACCCAAAATGTTCAAATATTGCAACGGAAGCATTTTTAAGTTCAGTCATCTCACGAAGACTTTGTTTGTTTGAACGCGCTTATCTCAGGAACTACTGGTCCGATTTGAAAAATTCTTTTGCGTTGAATAGCCCATTATTCCAGGAAGGCTTTAGGCTATATAACATCACGCTGCGACCAATAGGAGCGGAGCATAACTAAACCACGGGAACGAAGTAGCTGGCGGCCCCTAGTTTATAATAATTTTTTAAAAGCTTAGTCATCTACCCCTTTTTTCGACATAATACGACGCAATAAAAAGTTACTGTTACATTCTTTGTCAGAATTAATCTGAAATAATTCGTCATCTATTGTTACATGAAAGTTGTTTGAATCATATTTGCTTAATCTCAAGTCGGGTGTGGGTCGACACGACTCATTGTTAGTCCCCGACCTAGCCCCTGAATAATAACCGTATTAAAAATCTTAACTATTTTATCGTACATTCATCTATATGCCTCGCCTTTTTCACGTCTTAATTAGCTCCATCTTGGAATTATAAAAACCTTTGCTTGCTCGAGTTACCATTAATTCGACCAACTAATTCAGAATGAAATGAGAGCTCTCCTTGGGTAGGTATTGCTAAATAACTTTCTCAATATACTTCGTATAACAAAGCGAGACTGTACATATTAAATATATTTCGAAGCCATTAGCTAACGGTCAAAATATTTTGCACGCAAACTCGTTTAAAGTTCAGAGTTCATATTACTTCAAGACATTTCAGTGCACATAAGAATTCAAGGAACATATCTCGTGTGGTAAATATTCATACATTCAAACCGCAAACGCGTTGTATGGACGTGTGGGTGTGACATAAAATGTATTATTAAGATTTCAACTCTAAGACAAGTCGGCATAACATAGAAGTATACAAGTAGTGGTCTGATATAGGCGTGATGACAAGTACCAATTGGAATCATAATGAAAGTCTAGTAATGATGGCAAGAAGAGTATGGGATATACCACGAGATAGTTTCTTTTAGAATGCATATGAACTGTTCTACAAAATGGCATGCTTGAACGTGAGCCTCGGTGTCGCATTTTTATTGCCAGGCTTTAACCAAAGTCATATTCAAGTCACAAACGTTGGAGCTAGTCATTTTCCAAAGTAGATCATTATGCTATTTGTGGAAGTTTAGTATTCATATTTTTTCATAAAGACAAACAAAGTTTTTTTACTCGTATATAACTATTTTAGGGTCACATCTGCACGTTATGTTGTAATTACTTTGGGACAAAATAGCAACAGGCTCGGCGGGCAGCGCATACTCCATGCATATTTGTTTATTGTCAGAACATTGAATGAAAAAGTGTGAAGTGTTAAGGGGGTATAGTTGTGAATTGTGTGAAACGTGGCGCGAGTGGGGAATAGCGGGCGCTCCGGTTGCCAGCGCCGGCGACATGACGGTGACGACACAAATTACATTCAACTTCTGAATGGCAATGACGTTAGGAATTTCTGACAGCCAATTTGTCTTTTTCCGTACCGTAGCGAAGCCGTGGTGCGAATGCAACACAATAACATTATAACATACGGCCCCTTACATTTACAGTTATAGTTGAAAAGCTCTACGTTATTTTTGCTATAATTGGAATCCAGAGACCGCTTTGGTAGGAAGAACTTCGTCGGCCCAGTTAAGACACAAAGCCTGAAATCGCAGTAGATAGTTTCGAAGGAGCAATATTGCAAAATCAGAACCCATAGCTATGGGTCTGCGGTATAGATAAAATTAATTAGATATCTCCAATATTCAGTAGGACATCGAGATTCAATACCTTATAGAGGAAATCTATTTCCACAGAACCGGTCGCAGTGGCCGGCGGCTCTATATTAGCGCGATGCCTACGGGAATGACAAAATCACTGGCACGGAAGGGACAAATTGGTGGTCTCGTGGTTTCTGGAATGCTTATGGGACCGTTCGATAGTTGGTGAGGTCGCGTAATTTGGGCGTCCCACGCGTCGTTCGCAGGCCCCGTCAGCGTGAAATATTTGGTAGCGAGCGGGCGCGGTGGACCGATTTGCATACAATGAAATAAATCGACACAATCGAGGGTGGGTCCCTCGCTGGAAAGCTTAGCCTTCTTACTAACATTTCGGAAGTACCGTTCTAGTGGCATCCGATATTTTATTTTCGGTTATTTGGGTCGTGGTCTACTGAATTATCAAAAGGCTTCCATCGGTCAATGGGACAGTAGAGCGCGAATGTACCTTCTAAATGTTCCATATTGCAGACACTCCGATAAAACTTTATTGGGCCCCCAATAATTTAGAAACGAACCGTTCCAATTCATGTAATATTTAGTGTAAAAACGTAACTGGTAAACATACTCTTATGCGAGTAGTAAATGAACCGCCACGAATAGAAATAGAATTTATTTTCGTTGAGATCCACCTGAGAGTCTGAGACGCTTTTCCTAACCATATTTGAGTCCGCTGTTAGTTTCACTAAAGCTCCTAAATCAACATTTATATTGACTCCTGACATCTAAACAATTTAACAGAGTTCGTCGATATTCTAAATATAGAATAGAAAGCGCTCCGCCATTTTATAGTAATCTCCATATCTGCTAAACATTACTGTTATTAAATTACGTTTCAATTAGCTGATAATGCCTGTTTCCGGACATTTTCTTTTATCCGGGCAATCATCAACAGACCACCCTGTAAACGAGTCACCTTATCGTTAATCGAATAAGTATTAACGTCAAGAAATGGCTTCTTGTCGGTGATTCAAGTATCCTTGGTACCGCCAAGTATCCGAGGTACTTTAAGTACGACGAATTTAAATTGTGGCCATGAATGTGTCTTTTTATTACAATCGGTACAGACGGTTCGCACTTACCACTCTTCGGTGTACGCGTCGTAAACAGACCTTGTAATAGGTGTTTTTTGTTGTACACTCCTCTCGCAAAAAAGGCATGTTTACTTGTAGCTAGCTACCGCTAAAGCTTGAGTGTACCGAATAGGTACAGCGTGTATATTATTCAAGTGTTTTGTTTTTCCTTTTAGTTGAGCAAGACTATGCAAAACCCTGACATACGTAGATAGTTACTGTGTCCAAAACTGGTTTAGAAATAATTCTCGTAGAAGATAAGTTTCATTCATGTGTAAAAATGACCTTTAACTGTTTCGTGTTAAGGTCAAGCGCTTTCATCACGAAGAAAAATGCTTTTTAAAGCAAGATTCAGCTTTGTGAGACGTTCATCTCTCTGGATTCGACTGCTGATGGACAAGAAAACCTTAAAATCGTGCAGCAATGTTTTACTTTTTTCTTTAACCCTGTTGTTCATGGTCATCTGCTGTGCGGGTAAGTTCGTGAGTGAATGCCAAATGTAATTGGTGGAAACGGCTTTTAGCATGTGCAGTAGAGGCGCGGGATCTTCGATACTTACGCCCAATCATTCTGTCAATCCGTCCGTCGGTCGGGACGCCCGTGGGAACCTCGCCAATCGATAAACAGGATAATATTATTGTACTTTGGATATTCTTAAAGAGTTCAAATGCAATAAAATTATAATTTAGCTTTAGTGGACTGATTCGAGTGCTGTTGTGTTGATATTTTGTAATAGTTTTACAAAAAAAAAAACAGACTGCGCATTATTTAAACGTGTTAGTAGCACAGTAAACAGCTGACATCACGAGATCAAAGGCGGAAGCAAAAGTCGGTTCCAGGAATCATTTCAGTTTTATGCCGCTGCACATGATCAAAAATAACTATACCAGCAGCCTCATGCCGCCAAATTAGAAACCAGTGTGTCCACATGTCATTTATACGTAATCTGGTCCACTTGTGCGACAAATAGTTTATATAACTATTTTAATTGACTGACAAGAAGTTGATTAAGTACGTTGCGTTATTCGAATTTGACTCGTATATATGCATAATTTAGTAATTATTTTAGAAACACGATAGCTCATAAATATTTGGAACACGTGTTCGCGACACGGTCAGGTGGAGAAATCAGCATTTTTGATTCGATGGCCAAACTTTTTGCTGCTATAACTACTTTGAAATGTGACATTTATTGAATTTGTATATCGAATACTTCTAGCAAATATTCCTTCAGTATTCTGTGACACAGGATATTATTCCAAATTTAAATGTAAATTGTACCCTATGCATAATCAGCGTAGGTATAATGTTATCACTGTTGGGACACAGGACATCTCCATTTACACCATCACCATGCGAGCCCGAGTACGAGCTGGTAGAAGTCACTTGAAAATACATTATTTATTTGTGCTCTTTAAAAAAAAAACTGTATATTTTCTGTTTAAATATCTTCATACATTGTCTTGTGACATCAAAAAAAAGCAACTACCACAAAGATGTACCTACTAGTATTATGTGACAAGCTTCAGTACCTACAAAGATTTGTGTCGAAAATATTCTCAGACACACATATGTACAAAGACCCATCTTATAATATTTTCAATGCCACGTCCTATGTTATTATGTTCAAGGCGGTAGATAAGGCGAAGGCAATTCGGTTTTTTGTGAATGAATTCTTAAATAACATAATGTGTGTTATCGTGCGAACTTTTTGGTTATTTAACATTTAAAAACAATGGAATTAATTAATGCTACGGTGAGCATTCAGCATAAGACTCAATGAAATTTTGAATGTAATTTTTAACAACAGTTTTCATTTGTTTGATTAAGAATATGAAAAAGAAACCTAAAACTAGCGAACGGGACAGTACAGGAACAAAAAGGTGATTCACTTTTTTCGTAGCAGGGCGTAGACCTTTGTAGAGGGTGCGTAGAAGACGCGTAGTAGCATCCAGTGATCACCAAAACAAGCATAATTATGACTACAACTTCTGAACGTTCCTTCTTCTTGGTATCGATGAAGCAAATATGTATGTATATCAAACATTTAGATCGTTTTTTATGCTAACCTTTGAATATATAATAACTCAACGAAAATAAATACTACATTTCGACTGCACGTTACATTTAAAAGTTAGATCTGTTCTCATTCACGTGCTCCGAGTTGAATTTCATGCGGTTTTATTTGAGCCATTGCATTCTAGATTGAGAGCTATGGACATCCTACCTTTGAAATTACTCTTTAAAGCAAGCTCTAAGAGCTGTATATTTTAAATAATGAATATTAGGTAATAAATAAAACAGGCTAGTTTCACATACGCAATTTTTATCGGTGGTAGGCCATAACATCGGCTGCCGGCAGAAATTACCACCAACCAGACAAAGTCTTGCCGCTAAGCGATTCGTCGTGTTCCGGCATGATGTCTGGTGAAGCCGTACGGAGGACGGGTCTGAGCAGTTGTGTTGCGATGTGTGCTGGGTACGATGCGCCAAATGTTGTTGTGTCGGAAGTTTGGTCGTGGAGAGTCTCCAGATCAATCTCCCTCTGGCGCAGCATCGTTGGTCGTGTTGTTGGGTTTAACATTGCATCACCTCGCTCAACTGCCGTCTTACCTTCTATTCGCTCAGTTTTTCTGAGTGAATAAGGCTCTTAATAAACTAGCGCGCTTTACTATCAACGATTGCATCACTGCTTACCATCAAGTGGGATTGCATTCAAGCACTAGTTTATAATTTAAAAAAAAGCGCGCTTTACCATCAACGTTTGCATCACTGCTTTCCATCAGGCGGGATTGCAGTCAAGCGCTAGTTTATAATTAATAAAAAAAAAGTGCACCAATAATATAAAATTTTAACTTGAATTTATCCGATGACCTAATAGTTAATGCCTCTTCACATAATACAACAAGACAACTAAAATTTGACCGCAAGAACACCCAATTTGATAACTAATAATAATGATTTGATCAAGCTTTTTATTATTAAGAAAGAGCGTTATATAAATTACTCGCAGAGATCGCGAGCGCTGCAAAACCAATTACCTATACGTCCTATACTAATATGTACGTTCAGCAATGCTTATTAAACATAACATAACCAGTATAAACTGTCTTCTAATTATACAATAAACATATGAAATGGGAGGTCATGTAAAACTGGAGGGTTAGCTGCTGGTAACCGTGTGTAAAAGATTATGCATTATTTTTGAGCCTTAGAGAACAAAAAAGGTAGGTATTGCAAGCGATTCGTCGTGTTCCGGTATGATGTCTGGTGAAGTCGTACCTACGACGAGTCTGAGCAGTTGTGTTGCGATGTGTGCCGGGTACGATGCGCTAAATGTTGTGGTGTCGGGAGTTTGGTCGTGGAGGGTCTTCAGATCAATCCCCCTCTGGTGCAGCATCGTTGGTCGTGTTTTTGGTTATAACATTGCATCACCTCGCTCAACTGCCGACTTCCTTCCTATTCACTCAATTCTTTTATTTTTTATTTTTTTTGAGGAATAGGCTCTTAATATACAAGCGCGTATTACCATCAACGATTGCAGCATTTATAGCACTAGTTTATAATTATAAAAAAGCTAATCTTTAAATATTTTATAGTGTGTGTGGAGGCCTTGTTCCATTGTTTTTCGTTTGAATGGAATTATTCAAATGTTTTATACTAACTCCTTGCGAGTTATTGAAAAACGTTGCTTATATTAAAATAACAAATTTCATGAAATATTATAAAGCTCTTTAATAGATTCCACAAATATTTAATAAATGAGCATAAATAACAACAGGGTAGCTCGCTTCGCTAATTGAGGAAATATTTAAAGTCTTGCCCAAGGCCACAGCGCTGCCAAATGAAGGCAAAAACTAAGAGTTCAAGGTACTCTGCATGACTAACAATATTTAAAAACAACAAGAACAAAGAACAATATTTTTAAATCAGACTACATATCAATCAAGGAATCAACACACAAATTGATGTGAACAGATTTTATCTAAATGTCTCAAAAAACTTAAGTACTTCGCAAAAGTAATTTCTCAAGTCTTTTCAAGAGGCAGGGTCGTCGAATCCGCTCTATAGTAAAACTGAGACTTACAATTGCTTGTCTTAGTTTCAGTTCTCAGTACCTATCGTTAACTCTCGAGATTCACAAAGCGATGATTGTTCTGAATCCTTGAATGGAACACAAAAACTCACATTATTAATTTTATTGTATTCGAAACGAGATGTCGCCTTGAAGACAAGATCATTACACACAACATGACCATTAAGAGCTGACCTCTCACAATACGTAACAAAACCCTGCGATTACTAAAAGGAGTGTACTACATAGAAGAAGTTACAAAAGGTCAAAGTAAATTGGTGGCGCTACCCGAACTTCACTCTCCCACAAACCTATTGTAGAAACCGGTTACAAAGAATCCGCCTTGCGTCATTTAGCCACGTGTAAACATTTTAATTGATGAGATGCGGAAGACAAAAAGCTAAGATAGTGATCGGCATTTTGATACTGCTATAAGTATGTATGTAGATATCTTTAGGAGTTGCTATAAAAAAGTACGGTTAGCAGACCATTGTCTATGTATTGCTTAAAACAACTGTCGCTTTACTTAACCGCAGGAAGGCAATATCAGATAACACTTCTGAACTAATATCAAACAAACCTAAAGTAAAACCTCCAGTACGTAACAATTTGTACTCAATTATAGGGGACGCCAAAAAGAATGGGAAACAAGTTCACGAAAATGGGAAATATCCTTTGGAGTTGCAAATATTAGATATTCGTTTTATTCACGAACGTACAAAGGGCAAATATTATATTAGAGTTAGTCGGAGTTGTTCAGTCCCGTTATTTAAATGTTTGTTATTGGGTTGTAAATCTCACGTGGTTCCGATGAAGATGAATTTACGTAAATTGCCGAGTAATTTAACAAATGTATGAAGCAACCTACACTCATTATGGCGTTGTCTCGATTTTGTTACGGAGGAAATAAAATTGTGAAATGCGCGGTAGCAGATTGATATTAACGGCATTTTACAGTTGAATTAAGCCCACTAGATATAAGCGTATATATAATGCCTATCTTTTGTGCGCATTATAAAATTAATGTAATGTTCGTCCATTTATTGGAATCCAATCGAAAACCACTGACTCGGTATTTATGCGGTTTTTTCCTCTGAATATTATAAGCATTGTTACATGAATATACGTTTTATGACTACATTACAGCTTTTATGGCTTTATTTTAGCAAAATTGCCTCATGTTTTGAGGGAAACATTATAATTTTGGTATTCCAGAAGGTGCCTTTGTCTTAAAGGTTTTATTACCTTTTGTATTCATTCGCGTAATTGCTCAGACGTCGTTGTTAGTGAAACATAAACGTCGTGCAAACATGACCTTGCAGGATTGCAGATTGAAGAAGGACTTTGAAATCTGATATCTTACTTAGAAAAGATAATCCTGTGCTCGAAGCACGCAGAGGGCCCACTGGTAAACAAACAGTACTATTTTGCAAAAATCACAGTGTAAACTTAAGTGATCTCAGCGTGGATTGAGCTGCAAACAGTGTCAATTCCTGTTATCGAGTAGAATACAAACTCACTTCACAAAAGTTATCACGGAGAGATTCTTACATTATGGACCGTTTGTAATTTTGAGTTAAGATTGATTGGCTTAACATAGTGTAAGTGAATGGACACAATAAAAATGTCAACAATTTCGAAGAATTCTAGCAACATTGAAGCACGCGCTATCTTCGTATAGATATTTATGTTATAAATCCAATGCAATTTCCATTATTCATGTGCAGCGATGTCGAGTCCACCCCATGACATAATTAACGACCACCAACAGAAGGCAGTTAATGGCGTTTATCGCTGCTTAGAGATAGCCATGTAAAAATTTTAGTTTCTCTCTCACATAATAGAATAATTCAGTATGTGGTAATTGCGTTAACGCGCTATCAGTATAAAGGGTTCTTATTTTGACAATACAACAACATTCAAAACGTTAATACAATGAATTATCAATATCCTTTAAAATGATTCAGGTGGAGATTGGTTGTGTATTACGCATAGATGGTGCAGTACCTTCAATTTGTTACTCCGTAATTTTCATCAAAACATACAATTTCCAATACACAAACTAAATGTTTAGATTTCTCCATTTCGCATACTGTTAACTATATAATGTTAATTACAGAACATCAATAATAATTAATTGTAAACCTGCATCAATGTACACGAGCGTTTTATAACGTCTCGTAAACATATCCTATATTTCAACCATTTTGTGGCACTTAATTTAATACGATAATCACAAATTACTGTATATAAATCGTGACACTATGCCCTTAGGTGAAGCCATAAAAACCAAACCTCATCGGTGAAGAAGTGAGCAACAGTCAAGCGAAGATTTCGAAAGGAAATTTTACTGTGTCTACTAGATAATATTTTCACATTACTAGATTTATCTGCCGCTGTGATCTCTACCAATGGCGGTGATTGCTTCAGCCATAAATACAGAAACCTAATTTAAACTGGAAAGGACAGTGAGCCACGCTCCTTAGAAACGCGTAAATCATGACGTCACGACCCGTTGGTGCAGAGGCGTGAATTGATTTAACTTTACAATCAATCGCACAGATAGTGATGATCGATGGGTATCAATCGGTCGGTATGCGATCGGCACATAATTAAGCGGCGATCGATCGTTGTCTGTCGGTAGGCACGCCTCGCGTCGTAATAAGTGTCGAGTACGATTGACGAGCTTAGAACGATATCGATTTGAACTCGTAATGTCAGCAGAAACTTATACAAAAGGTCAACAGTTTATTTTACGCCTGCACTGGACGTAAATTGGTTTTAAATGTTACCGACCGAAGTTCTGCATAACATTTGAATTGAAATCAGAATATAATCTGTAATGAAGTTATACGAGTAGTTTTAATCCTTAGTAATATTATAAATGCGAAAGTATCTCTGTCTGTCTGTATTTCCGGCTTTCACGCCAAAACTACCGAACCGATTGTAATGAAATTTGGTACACAAATAGTCTAGAGCCTGAGAAAGGCTATAAAACATTCCGTTATGACCAATAGGAGCTGAGCAGGAACAAAAAATGTTGCGAAAATGTTGCGTCGTTGCTATCACCACTACAATCCGGACGAAGCGTTTCGCCTCCTCCTTTATACCGCGTACATCGCGGGACTGGAACAATTTACCAGCGGCGGTGTTTCCGTCGGACTACAATTTGAGTGTCTTCAAGGCTAGAGTGAATAGGCTCTTAATAAACTAGTGCGCTTAACCATCAACGATTGCGTCACTGCTTACCATCAGGCGGAATTGCGGTCAAGCGCTAGTTTATAATTTATATAAAAAAAGAAAACGGGAGCAAATGCGGACGTACATGTTGCTCCCATTATTTTAACAGGCGCTTATTTTATATCAACTGAGCTCTTTCGGTTCGAAGTTTACGCGGGTGAAACCGCGGGGCACAGCTAGTAGCTTATAAGATACAGTACCCGATATAAAATTTTAAGTAAATGCGACTTCAAATTGTCATTGAATTTTATTTTACCATTTTATGAGTTTATACAAAATAGAGTAGGTACCTATGAAAGGAAAACTTATTTAGGTAGGAAAGTATTTATAACATAACTTCCAAAACCCTTTACAGCAAATGAAAATCATTCAACACGATTATTTACCTTAATATTTTGATTTAAAACGTTGATTATCCTATAAATTACGTATTTTTATCAGAACGATCAACGATGACTGCTTCGGTCACGCTTCTCATAAAATGTGTAGCCCATCCAGTAACTCTATTGGTGTGGCGGTGACCGCATTCGATACGTTCGAGAGATGGAGCTTGTAAATCTGTCAACAGCCAAATTACTACCACGCGAGGACTCAATGAAGGGCCCTTTGTGAAGTCGTGTGTGCGTGCAACACTCATTCGAAACGGATATTTACAACCCTGCACATATTCTCAATTGCATCAATATTTGGCCGCAATGTGCCAAAAAGGGGGTAAATACTAAGATAAGTTTTCTCTTCCATATACAACGTGTAACAAAAAGGGTATATATATACCAAGGGCATGGTATGGCTTTTCTCGGTGGTAGGCAACAACATCAGCCGCCGGCATAAGTTACCACCCACCAGACAAAGTCTTGCCGCCAAGCGATTCGTCGTGTTCCGGCATGATGTCTTGTGAAGCCGTACGGAGAACGGGTCTGAGCAGTTGTGTTGGCGATGTGTGCCGGGTACGATGTGCCTAATGTTGTTGTGTCGGGAGTTTGGTCGTGAAGGCTCTCCAGATCATCCTCTGGCGCAGCATCGTTGGTCGTGTTGTTGGGTTAAACATTGCATCACCTCGCTCAACTGCCGTCTTCCTTCCTATTCACTCAGTTTTTTTGAGCGAATAGGCTTAATAAGCTAGTGTGCTTTACCATCAACGATTGCATCACTGCTTACCATCAGGCGGGATTGCAGTCAAGCACTAGTTTATAACTATTAAAAAAAAAAAAATATCAAACGATATGGGAAGGGTTTCAACTCAAAATAAAATACTCAAAAAATTGGTACCAAATTTTCGGTTTCGTGTGTTTCTTATAATCAAATCATAACAAACGTGGCAGCACACTACATACGTTCATAACTACTCGTTAGCCGTCACGTTACTTGCCAAAATCCGATAAATGTCTTCAATATCTCTGTGCGACTAGTATGACAGTAGCCTATCACAGGCGGTGTTTTTCCTCATAACTTCCTAACTTAAAGAGATAGGATTAAAAAACCCTTCCAATATCGTTTGATATCATGTAAAGATGCCATGACTTTGTTATGTATATACCCTTTATGTTACACGTTGTACATACATGGGTGAAGAAAACATGATGAAGGAATAGGATGATAATGACGTCGATTGCCTTGTTCAAAGACTTAACTAAATTTAATTTCGGTGCAAATTTTTCTTTCTGTTTTATTAAGAAAAGGACAGAAGATAAAATATTATTTCAGTCCTGTCAAATTATGATACCTACTCCATAGACAGCTTAGACACGATTAAAAATACGTCAATTTACGTCTGGCGCGAAATAATTTATCAGGACTGAGGAATTATCTGCTCGGTGGTAGGCCAGAACATCGGCTGCCGGCAGAAGTTACCACCCACCAGACAAAGTCTTGCCGCCAAGCGATTCGTCGTGTTCCGGCATGATGTCTGGTGAAGTCGTACGGAGGACGGGTCTGAGCAGTTGTGTTGCGTTGTGTGGCGGGTACGATGTGCCAAATGTTGTTGTGTCGGGAGTTTGGTCGTGTAGAGTCTCCAGTTCAACCTCCCTCTAGCGCAGCATCGTTTGGTCTTGTTGGTTTAACATTGCATCACCTCGCTCAACTGCCGTCATCCTTCCTATTCCTAAGTTTTTAAGTGAATAGACTTAATAAACTAGTGCGCTTAACCATCAACGATTGCATCACTGCGTACAGGCGGGATTGCAGTCAAGCAATCAAATATAGTTTGTTAAGAAGGAATCGGCCCAAAGATCAGTTAGTCCATATTTTTGTATTAAATCGCCATTATGACTCTTATTTCTGTTCTCTTTCTGAACATCTAGCTAAAATGGACGCTTGCAATGTAAATTAATTTCACTGAACTTTGTAAGCGTGAGTTTGACAGCAAATTACATTAAACCAATTTTGGTCAGTTTATAATAGGTATTCGTGTTTCCCGAATTTCCATATTCATTTTAGTTTCATGTGACACTATAATTAAATGGAAATACATATAATAGTGGTAATTTAACTAACAAAACTGTAATAAAACTTAATTAAGAATCATCGTAACACCATAGTTATTCAAATATTTTTCAGAACGGTTCGACTGTCTTTTAAATTCACAAATGCACATCCTCCTCATCTTTCGATATTCATGTCAGGCAAAGTGATATTGGGTTTTTCTATCATGAATTTCAGTAGCAACCCATATAATATCTAAATATGTTGATTTCGACAATACGGTTACTCCCTATAGTTTACATATGAATTATTTGCATTTATTTTCCGAATTTATTGCCAAAAATGTAAACAAATATAAATTGAAACATAACTTTAAGTCGTACACAGTAAAGTTCAATTTTCACTGCAACTTTAAATATTTTTATAACTTTTTCAATAGTGCTAGTCACTCTGGAATCAATTGTAATAGGGTAAAGGTGCGCAATGCCCACTTCCACTATAGGTGTACCATTTGCCACCTGTACGCTTCGGGGTTAACAGATGTAATGTTATATTATGTTGATATCAGCACTCAATTCGTAGCATGTATGGAGGCATGAGGTACGGGGAGTAAGGTTCACTCATCCTCCATTGAAAAGGGAGGATCCTTCGACCAGACGGGTGTTATGTCTGGCGGGCACTTGCCCAATGCTTGAAATTGGGAAGTTGTATGTAAGCTAGTTGCACGGTAAACTCTGATTGCGAGATGTAGAATTCGCCTGACGTCACGTCGTCACGTATGACGCGTTGTTCCATATGGCGTTTGTAGGTACCGCTACATCACTCCCCTCCGGAGACCGGAGGTCGATAGTAGGCTGAGTCTTGTATTTTGTGATGCTTGCCAGGCCAGCTCAGGTTTCAGTGAGTTGGAACCGGCGCGGTTGGCGCATAGTTCACAGTGAGTCGGAACTGTCTTCGGAGATTCCCCATTGAGTCGGGGTGGTGGCGCTGCGTTATACTCCAGTGCGTCGGATGTCGTACTGCGCCGGGTTGAGGCTGGCTGCTGCGTCGACCAGGAGCCAGGGCTCTGCTTGTTGACCGGCCGAAAGTGCAGTGTGCTGTGCCGAGGTTGCTGATGAGGCTGAGGGTAATGACCAGGTATGCGCGGTCGCTGCATGCTTGTGGTCAGGATACCAGTTGTAGCCGTGGGTGCTGGCTGGCTGGGTGACTCGCCGCTAAAGCTTGCAAGAGTGTTGATGATGACGTCGCGCTGAAGTTGCTGCATGAAGGCTGCGCGGACGTTCAGCTGGCTGTTCGGGGTCACCGTATAGAGGCATGAGGTACAGGGAGTAAGTTTCACTCATCCTACATTGAAAAGGGAGGATCCTCCGACCAGACGGGTTTAATGTCTGGCGGGCACTTGCCCAATGCTAGGGAAGTTGTATGTATGCTAGTTGCACGGTAAACTCTGATTGCGAGATGTAGAATTCGTCTGACGTCAGTATGACGCGTTGTTCCATGTGGCGTTTGTAGGTACATGCATTTCGCCTCGTTTTTTAAACCGCGTACATCGAGGGAGGGGGAGGGAGGGAGGGGGAGGGTCAACTTGCCAACGTGGTATTTTTATCTGACTACAATGTGGTCAAGCACTACTTAATACATATAATTATAAAACAATGCGATTAAAGAATAAGTACTTCACTATATTTGTCGTAATACAACTAATGACGCAACAATAGTTATAATTAATCTTTATTTCACACATAAAAAGAAACGGTGAAAGCCATAGAGTTGCATAATCATTAACAACGGCAAATTATAATTTAATAAGGGAGATCCGTAACAGTTTTCACACAGCTCGACTCGTGAATCATTACTTCATTTACACAATGGATTAATTAAAATTAATTGAATATTATTTTACCCGTAGGTGTCTATTTAAACTGTAACGATTGGTGTTTAGCTGAGGGCTCAAACACACAAGCACGATACGACGTCGCGTCGGACAACGATGCGGCTTCAACGTCGCGTCGTGGTTGTCTTTTTATTAACAACAGAAGCAGAATGCGTCTAGAGCGGTCCATTTTTCGGAATGTACTAAAACACTACACGATCCAAGAGATCGCCGCCGATCGCCGCTACGAGGACATGGCGGTGCTCTACCCAAGCCGGGCAGACCTCCACCGTATGCTCCACCGTGTCCTCAGGGCGATCCACACAATGGTGACACCCTGGCGTTTCCTCCCGCCTTATACGCAACAGGAACCTCCCGAAACAACCGTGTCCGGTAAGGACCTGCGTCAGGCGGAAGGTGAGGGCGCCGTGGCGCCCCTCTAGCCACTCCTCAAAGAAGGGACTTACCGCCACTATTAATGCTGCCAGTCCTCTGAGCACGTTTCCGGTTAATAGCGATGAGGATGCGTACTTCGACTGCCTAAGTGTCCTTTTGTTTTTTCTATTTACCTGTTTCTATAGTTAATCATTGAATTTACTGCCAATTGTAAATAGTTACTTATGTATATTGTATTAAAACACACACACGCACATAAATACATACATATTACATATAAATAGATTTAAAATATTTTTGTAAATTGCTGTCTGTCTGTTGTCTATTTCTTTCAGCTAATCTCCAAAACGGTTGAATCAGACAAGAACCTAAAAGGATTAGATTTAATAAACGGGTTTTTCATAAAAGGAATAACTTAAGCTTTTACACCAGAAAAAAATATTCGGGTTCCGCGGGAAAAGTTTAAGCCCATAATTTCCCAAATTCATTGAATTGTAATGAATGAATAACGTAATGAATGTTGTTGAACTATCAAAAATGCAGTGATTGCTACTGATATTGTATTATGCAATTATCCCGCTGATCCATACTATATATATATCCATACTAATATTATAAATGCGAAAGTAACTCTTTCTGTCTGTCTGTTACGCTTTCCCGCTTAAACCTCTCAACCGATATTGATGAAATTTGGCACAGACAATCTTTAGACCCTGAGAAAGAACATAGGCTACCTTTTATCCCGGACAAATTTGATGTTCCCGAGGGAAATCTAAAAAGCGCGATATAACCGAACTCAACGCGGGCGAAGCCGCGGGCGGAAAGCTAGTTAACAATAAATTTACTATCAACCAAGATTCATGCAGTAATGCATACGTGAATGACGTTGTTTGTGCATCCTATATGAGCTAAGCTAGGCTAATGTTAGGCGGGCCGCAAAGGCCGAGTATGCGGGCACGTCTTATATGTACATTGCCCTAAGTATGTGATATGTCAGCAAGTCGGCTTAGAATCCTGGTTTGGTTAGACTACATGTACAACGTAGCGTATTGGTCATATTAATTTAACACAAAATTAGGGCTAGTAGGCAATAACCATACAAATTATAACAACATAAAATAATTCGTAAATCGAAAACCACCGCTTGCGCCGCTCGCTTAAATAAGTCTCCCTTTCCCTCAATACGCCCACTCTTTGCTCGTTATTCGTTTTAATTTTAAGGGTGCGATCTTATGATCCCTGTTGTAAATAAATAAAAACATTTACTGAAATTAAAATATGTTCATAAAATGACCATTTGGCCTGAACATAATAGGTTTTTATTAGCTCAGGTAGGTCGCCACAAGCTATGATGTCAGTACCGATACACCATACGTAGATATTGAAAAATGGTGTAAATTAAACTAGTGTTTATATAAGACTATCGTTAAAAATATTGTACTACTAAGTATTTATAAAGCTGTAAATACACTGTAAAAGAAACTAAATGAAATTAAATTATAAAATTAATTATTATTATATACCTTCTTTCTCTGTATGAGAGGAAACCGGTGCCCAGCAGTGGAACGATAAAAAAATTTTTTTTTTACAAAAAAACAACCGACTTCCAAAAACCACTACAAAGTGATAAATAACTAATTTTGGAAGTCGGTGTCTTTTTGTTTTGAATATTCGTTTTCTGACACCGACTTCCGAAATTAGTTATTTATCACTTTGTAGTGGTTTTTGGAAGTCGGTTGTTTTTTTGTATAAAAAGTTTTTATTTTACACTTTTTAGTTGTTAAAAGTACTATGTATTCAGTTGCATCCGGTCAGACTGGAAGCAGACGCAAATGTTGTTGGGAAACGACGTAATTTTGTTTACTTTAATTTTTACCCGTAAGTATTCCCTCAACTGCCTATAGTCTTCATCATCAAATTTACTGCAGACCATTATTTTAACCCAATGGGTGCAAAGGTCTCATCAATATAAATGAATGAAGTCGAACCACAAAGTAGCTACTGTAAACCGTTGAGGAGTTCCCGGAACTGGCACATGTCTTCATCATCAGAGCTCTTATGACAGTCACAAGTCACAACCCATCTAGGTGTAAAGTTCTTATCAATACAAATTAATCGAGCCCAAACACAAGGTAGCTGCTGTGAATTGTTGAGGAGTTCCTTCGACTGTCTCCCGGCTCCATCATCAGATCTACTCCAACCTTTATTAAATTGTAGTGCTTTAAAATACTTAATGAAAATGCTAAGAAATGCATTAGTCCCCCCTGCAATTTTTTAAAGATCCCCTTATTTTCTCTGGTCTTCCAACATCAAACCCTGATATCCTTATCATGAGACCACCTTGGGAACGTATTCTTTCCAACAGAAAAAGAATGATCAAAATCGGTTCATAAACGACGAAGTTATGCGCGAACAAACATAGAAAAAAAAAAGCATATATACGGTCGAATTGAGTAATCTCCTCCTTTTTGAAGTCGGTTAAAAAGGTTTATGATGATGATGATATACCTACGTGAGTTAAATTAATGCTACCATTAAAGCGCCACGCTTTATACAAAAATACACATGCCATGCCAAACGCTGTTCAATAACTGTATAATACATATGTACGTAAACTTGAATTATATTGTCGTATACGAAAATTAAAGAGCTGATCGTAAGGATAATATAACCTAAAATAGGGTTGAGATACGACTGATTCATGTATGCATTCTGTTAGGACAGACTAACTCAATACCGCAATGCCTCTTTTTTTGAAAAGGCCCTTCCGGTCATGGCCCTGTATTATTAAGTTTAATCTTAATAATTAATTATTAACCTGTAAAGGTTTCTTAAAAGATCTACCAACAGAAATAAACATTTCATTTAAGTTCTTCGTCGCTTTGAAGGATTTCTTGGAGTGCTATTCGTGGTATAAAGTGCATCGAAACATAGTACATACTATTCCTAAAGTATTTATCGTAAACACACAATACTTGCAACACAATTTGCCATAATCTATGAACTATTAAACTCTTTACCTACGTGAAGTATAGCTCTACTACCAAAAACGCCTCTTTCGACAAAACGAGGGTATTTTTGACAAACGCTGTTGACTGGTGTGTGAACCGCGGTGAATAAGTGACGTCATGGCTGACGGGTCCTATTACTTACTCTATCATCCTGTTTAGTTGTCCACATCCATGTACGACTATTTGCTTTTACACCTTCCGATTAGTGATTAAATTTTAATAAACAATGAAAGAAAAAGTCAAAGTGACAAATACTTGTATTTTTTTAAACTAATACTTTAAAAAAAACTGTAGAACGTATTTGGATAAAATTTTCCAAACACGTGGAAAAAAATATACTGGCAATCTTGGTTTTCTTTCTTTCTTTTTACTCACACATTTAGTTTAAAACCAGGATTAAGATATAGGAACTTTTGATCCCAATAATCCCAAGGGATCGAAACTTATGCAGGTCCGGGGCGCTGCTATGTAAGTAATAATAAGTGGTAGATATTTTAATGATCGTTCAATAGCATTTTTTTTATCTATACTACTAATTTATAAAGCTGAAGAGTTTGTTTGTTTGTTTGTTTGAACGCGCTAATCTCAGGAAGTACTGGTCCAAATTGAAAAATTATGTTTGCGTTGGATAGCCCTTTAATTTAGGAATGCTTTAGGCTATATAACATCACTCTGTGACCAATAGGAGCAGAGCATAAAGAACTCCTCGCGAACGAAGTCTCTGGCGGCCGCTAGTGAATTATAAACTAGCGCTTGACCGCAATCCCGCCTGATGGTAAGCAGTGACGCAATCGTTGATGGTGAAGCGCACTAGTTTATTAGGAAAGTTGATTAGCCTCTTCATACATTCCCATTAGGCAAAGTCAATAGGGTCATAGTAGCGTAATCTATAACTCTACAGTATGTTCTACACCATGATTGTCTAATCAAGTGTTGCTATTCATTTTGCACTAAATTAGGTCCATACAAAGCTTTTACGAATCACAGTCCAAATGTTAAACACTCCAATTATCAAACTTCAATTAAATCATTTACAGGCTCTTGAACTGTCAAGAATTCGGTTCGTTGGTCAGAAAATTGAAACTTGTCGATTCCAAAACGTACATAGATCTCTACAGAGAAGAACGGGCAAGAATATCCAATGGCCACTCTTTTAAACCAAAATATTACAAAATCTTTGGTAAATTATCTTGTTGCTTCTGATATATACCTAATAGGGGTAATATATGTATATATACATATACAACGTTATTTTTACTTTATACCAAACCTGAATATACTTAGTTTGTTCAGAATAAGCAACTGAATCGATTCCAATCATTTTTACACTATGTTATTTTTTTTCCAAATACATTTAGAAATTGTTGCACTGTGGTTACCAAGCGTACAACTCAGCTGACATTAGATCATAGTACTAGGTGCGTGAGACAGGGTCAACCGCACCGCGCCGCTGAAAGCGCGGGCGGGCGAGCGGTACGTTGACCATATTTTTGTTGGGATAACCAAGTAAGACAACAAGCTCATAACTTTGTAGTTATTCATGATATCCTTTTGAAATTTTGTACATAGATTCTTTACTTAAAAATACTGGACACGTGTTTCGAGTTCGCATAAACAAAAAATAACGTTGTATACCTTTCTTTGATTAGATGTATGTGAAAATAGTCCAGAACATTAATTATTAATTATAAAGTCGGGTCGGAAGCTGTAAGGATTTCTCAGTTTGTGAGAGATATGTCCACAAATGTATCACTTGTCTCCCTTGTAGAACAATGGACCGGATTCTCAGTTTATCCGCATCACACGTTTTGTTTCCATTTATCTCGAACAGCGCCATTACACACATAAATTTTCTTAGGGTAGTGAATACAATCGCCCAATGATATGGCAGACATGTTAAATGGGAATGTGAATACGTTGAATAATGCCTAATAAACCTTTGCCTTTTGAAAAAGCGGAATTACTGAATACTTATTTTTTAGCACTCTCAATTTGTTCTAACGATGTAAGATGTTCATAAAGAGGGGACTCTGTAGTGCCGTTTTCTCTATACAATATGTAAAGAAAACCCTGTCCGATCCGTGAAGGTATTGTTAGGTATCGATAACTGATTCTACTAATGCCTACAAAGCCGGGATAAACTTAAAAAAAAAACCCCTAAAAATATATTATTTCGCAAAAACAGTTAACTTAAAACATGTGCGGTAGGCCATCCAGGCGCGGGCGAAGAGGGGCAGGATACGCGGCACGCGGTTGCATCGCTTTTCGCTCAGAATTATAGCGTCAAAAATAATGTTGTCACTTTTTAAAAATTACCAAATTTTGAGGAAGTTACAATTAATTCGCGGGCAAAAAAGATTATTTCAAAATTCACTAGTATTGATGATATAAAATGACCTACCTTGATTATGTAAAATTTTTTTTCTATAATTTTATACCTTTGATTATATGCCCCTATCATATGAATTTTTCCGAAACTTAATCATATTAAATTTCTAAATCCCGAATAATAACCCATTTTTACCGCGATCTTCAGACGACTATCAGACAAATGTAGGTAATACGTTTTTGATAAAAAAAAAAGAAAATTATAGAAACATAGATATACTTTTCCTCTAAATTTTGATTTAAAAATCACTTAGATCTACCATGTTTTAAAAAAGAAAACAGCGGGTTACGAAACGTCTTTTCGTCAACGTTCTTGTAGGTATAATCAGCCTGAGCTGCAACTGTTCCCTTTTGCACTTCACGGGAAGAGGTTGGAAGCGGCGCGACGGCAATAGTTTCTTCAAATAAGGTAAGAGTACCTATTTCCGTTAATGTCCCGGTAGCCGTTAACTAGTCAGTTTTTTAATATTAGCGTCTTTCTAGCAAAGCTAAATTAAAATTTGCAAATAGCAATTTATTCTTGGTACTATTTTATACAATTCTGATGGCGACACTCACCAAAAAGTTTAATAATGTAAAAACTGTGAGAAAATAAAAGTAGGGTATAGTAAAATTATCTATAAGTACAAAGTTCTGTCAGTGAACTACGAACCCACCCGGTCGCCGAAATTATCTAGCCATACTTCGACGGATAAAATTAAGGTAAAAGTGATAATTTTTTTAATAAATTGTTTAAATTATTTAACGATTTAATCTATAAATTGAGGTAAATCTCATCGAAAAGTAAATAATTTTACATGTTACATCTATTGGTACACTCAAACCCCTACTTGACCTAGTACCCGGTAAAAATGTGCGATTTTTACCGGATATTGGTACACTATCAAACCAGTTACATACGTTGCACCAAAACCCGTTATTCTATTCTTATTGCTTTGGAATAGGTATCATTTTTCTTTGAAACTGTAGATTATATTAAATATTTCTGCCGGATACTGGGGCATGCCTTAACAGCTGCATTTAAATCCGTTTATAGTCCTTATTGTCTTGAATTAAGCATTATTTTCCTTTGAATCAAAAGGATGTAGTTACCAGACATTTAGTTTGTTTTGGCACCACGTGAATTTGGTTGCGTTTTTTTGTATGGTTTACCACTTTTTGTACTGGTTGCGTTACAAGCTTTCCTAAGTATATAAAAAGCCTACTGCGACTAGAATGTGAATAATTTGTTTTGGAAATCAAAAAATTAAACACGTTTATTTCTTAGCAGATGGTAATTTAATTATTTAAACATGGTTTTGGGATATAACAGCATAGTGGCCAAGTATTTTGTCATGCAACGTACACCGTGGTACCTATACCTACCTTGTATTACCATTTGCTCCATGGTACAAACAGTACGGTATATGGTAGTATTGGTACGATATACCGTACGGTACTCCAAACAGTACGATATATGGTAGTATACCATACTGTTTGGAGTACCATGGAGAAAATGGTAGTTCCTAGCTGAAACTGAAGCAAGGGCGAAAAGCTCTTGGCTATTTCATTTACATAATGCAGTTCGAGTCCTAACATATGTCTTTCTTTTATTTATTTTTTGATGACTATGCCTCATTAGTTGGAACTCTCGTCTACATATTCTTACGCCCGTACTTTCCCATATTTCTAGCACGGCTTTCATTTGTACTCATTAAGTCACTCACGTGAGTTCTGACTTGGGAGCAAGTCTCGGTCAGAACAGGTGTTAAAAAATCATTAATAAGTACTAAAGATTGATTTGCTATAATTGAATCTTTCTAGAGATTATTATTATTTAAAGGCAATTATTTTGCATATTTATCTACCTTCAATTATTTTTCGAAAGATCTAACTCATTCCATATTTTCAAACTTCTGGTGCCGTAAAAACCTTCGAGCTGACTTGCTTGCTTGAATGTGCCGCCATAATAAGAGATACCCTGGAGCACAGGCAAATGAAGGGACACGGGTGGGTTAAAACAGACCCTCACCCTTCCGCTCCGCTCAATGTGGACTTTTTTTGGATGAGAATACATCATATGACTTTTTTTTTATATAATTGAGCACAAAGCGCCACCTAGGCTGGAGGAAAGCTCAGCTTGGACCCAACAGCGCTGTGCCATAGTCGCGACACTTGGTGCCGGTGATATCTCACTCCCGAAGGAAGGAGCGTGGGGGATGCTATGGCCTCTTTTTGCGAGAAGGTAGTGCATGCAATGGAGGCTGCAGAAAGGGAAAAAGAGCATGACTCTCACTCCACTCGCATGAGAACGGTAGCCAGGCGTCGAAGGGCGCTTCACGATCTTTGGCCACCTTAAGAAGGACCATGCGGGCGACGAAATTGGGGCCGTATCGTCGCTCGAGCGTGACATGCAGTATGCGCAGCTTAGTGGAAGGATGTGTGGTCGAGGGATCGGCCGCACTTGGTCCCCACGTGTGTGGGACGAATGTACAAGTATCTGCCGGGTCCCCGACTCATGGTACTGGAAGGAATAGTGGACGTTTAGATGGTAGGAGGCCGACATAACCCTCCCTTATTCCCAGACGAAATAAGGGGGAAACTTTTTTTATCGGATTTATCCACGATAAAAAAGCAAAAGGTCGCATCTTAAAAACCTTCTCAAGTCGCCTCCCCACTCTACCGATTTCTACTCGTACTCCTTCAGAGTGCACGTCTTCTGTCCTTTACTTTTTACACGCTGTCTTATTGCAGGTATGCCGAAAGAGATTTTTTATGATATAATCATCTCTGTACCTTTTATCTGTTCTGTTTTTCATTTTTGTTAATATATTAAATGCTAAAATAAATAAATAAATAATTTCAGATGTCACTAAGGAGTAGTTATTGGATAGTGTTGGTTTATTTATTAAAAAAATTAAGCGAGAAAATGCTTTTAATAATGGCAGACTCGGTCGTTTGGTTGAAGCTGCCAGCAAGTGTCTCAAAATCTGATGCACACCCGTGCTTTATAGTTCAGGAAAGCAGTTTAAGGGCGTGGTTTAAAGAAGTTATGGACTATTGGCACATCTCGAAGAAGGAATGACAATCCACGACGGACAGGGTTTGTTTGTTTCTTTTTATTACTAGATAGGTACTTTATAAAACATACATTATAAAAAGTTAAAACAAATCGTGTTTATTTGTTGGTTAAATACGGACCCTTATTTTTTAGTAATATTTTATTTGAATATATTGTATTTCTATGAACTTTAACATAAAGCAATAGAGTACAATTTCGCGGCAAATATTACCGGTTACCGGGACAATTTAACATTAACTAGTACAACTCTACCGGGTACTGGTACAATTGGCCCTTTTTGTAGTTTTATTGTTTTATAGTTAATTAAATTTTACACTAGTTTAATAGAATCATAATATACTAAAAGTATATTAAACTATCTAAACAGTCAAGTAAAAATTATTTTTGTAAGTCTTCTAGTTTTAGCCTAGCGATCATGCAAAATCGGCGAAGTTCATAACTTAACGGTTACTGGGCCGTTTACCTTACCTATTTTTCAAATTCCTCGGTACTAGAGTCCCCTCTTAAGAATTAAAAGAAATTGCTAAGATTTACAAGCAAGCTACAAGTTCAAACAGAATTTTGTCTGAATTTTAAATACTTAAACAGCTCTATTGTATTTACAAAGCATTTGACACCTCTAGCGTAATTGTATAACATACTATTACTACCTATCAGTTTTAATAATTTTCAAACATTTTGCTAATTGATTACCCCATATGTTAAAAAAAATTATCTTCTCAACAACATAAACAGCGCAATGAATGTTGTTGAATTGTCAAAATTAGGCCGATTGCTACTGATAGTAAGTTACGCAATTACCCTGCCAATCTATTGATCTAAAGGCGGATCGTTTCGAATTAACTGCTCTATAGGCGTAAATTAAATCAGTGCCAGTGTTCTGTTACTTTCATTACAGAATTATAGGTCGGCTTTTTTACTGGCATAAAACATGATTTGTCAATACGTACAAAAAGTTGTTGAAATGAAGTAAAACTGGAGAACGGCGGGTGGACACAGAGGCCACTGGATCGATGGCCGGTGTCTCTTACGACCAAACAAGCCGATCAGATTACCACTGCCTGCGGTTTGCAACACTGCAAAACACTTGCTAAAAACTGCCATTATATACTTTAAAATCACTGAATCGTAATTACAGTTTAAGTAGGATCATCAAGGCGAACCAGTCAGCCCTCGCAATGGGGACATAAAAATATTATCGTGAGACTACTGAAAAAACTGAGGCAACAATGGGACTATTATACATTTCAACTGTTTTCAAATTGCCTCAATAGCGCTTTATAAAAATATTTTAACGCAATCGACGGACCAGTCGGACTTTATGTTTAACGAAAGCATAAAAAATAACAATTATGTTTATTGTCGATGAAAAAATGTATGTATCTATTTGACTTCCAAATAGCGAATCGATGATCACAATGATTGATTTTATTGTCTTTTTCGCACCTCTAGGCAATTATACGTGTTCCAATTGGTCACGGATCAAGCCGGATTATTTGTTTTTCTCACCAGAGGTCGGCCGAACCAATTAATATTAAACACACACGATACAAATAAAATCCAAGAGCAACGTCGAAACTTGGTTTGTTTGTGACAGCCGTGAAGTCAAACAGAGAACATTAAACAAACATCGTTTTGCATGCAATATGTTTAAAACTAAACTTTATCATCTACTACATAAGGTAGATAATTCCATGAATATTAAAACTTCGAATGTGCCACTACATCGCGGCTTGTTCAGCAGGCAACCCCGAACTTACCGCGTAGTATGTTATCAAGAAATTGCACACCTATTCTGATACAACATTCGTAATTGAAACATGCAGATATTTGCCAACTCTTAGAAACCGGTACAGAACAATTACTTCACTTTACGTATTCGCTAGCTATTAGGTAAGTAATATTTCTTCTACGTCAACGTTTTATTTACCAACTACTTGATAATTATTCTTTATTAATTGGCGAAATATTTCTACTATAGGCTAGTATTATAGCATATTAGTTTAGATCTATGTATTGTGAAACTTTTATCAGATTTTGTATGATATCTATTATTTTTATAGCGGGCAATAGTTGTTAATTATTTATTAAATTAATAATTAATGAAATTATTAATAATGTATTTACTCCAGCAGTCATTTTTCACTAATTTATGTATTTAATTAAAACAACGCCAACTGATATTTTAGTTCAATGATATAAATAAAATAAAAACGACTACTGGGTAACAGCTGGAGTTTCTTCTATTAAATCTGCCTTTTTACTTGAATTTCCGCTACTAACCAGCCTTCTGGTGTCCCAGTGTCCTTTTGTTTTGGACTGTGATTTTTCAATATTATTGACAAATTTCAGCTACACAGAACAACTCCAACTGAAAATATCTCAAACGAATTCAGCACGACTTATTAAGTAAGATTATTACTAATACAATAGATTTCATTTATAGTCTGGACCAATAAAAGAATATATTATTAAACTAGCTGTTGCCCGCGACTCCGTCCGCGTGGACTTCAGAAAGAGCTCATTTGATATAAAATAAGCGCCTGTTAAAATAATGGGAGCAATATGTATGTCAACGTTTGCTCCCGTTTTCGCAACAATTTTTGTTACTGCTCTGCTCCTATTGGTCATAGCGGAATGTTATATAACATTCCGCTATGACCAATAGGAGGACATAGGACATAGGCTATAGCCAATGTCCTTTCTCAGGCTCTAGATTATCTGTGTACCTAATGATCGGTTCAGTAGTTTTGGCGTGAAAGCCGAACAGACAGACAGACAGAGATACTTTCGCATTTATAATATTAGTATGGATTAGGATAAATTGGAACCGACTCTTTATTTTTATAAACTCAAAATGTTTGATATTATCCTTATACAATAAATTTCAGGAGCATAGGTAAATATCAGAGCAAATATCACATCATGTTACCGTCTTACATATTTGACGACTCCTAGCGACCCACAAACAGCCACCACGCATCCAACACGCCACTTGATGACATGTATGTGTAATCTACAATGACGTTACCGAGGAAGCTTAAGATCAGGTGACATAATCCGTCACGATCTACCAACTCCAACACTTTTCTGACTAATCACGGTTATTGAGCGAGCGGTTGAATGGCGTTTGAAAGTTCTTTGATAGAGAAGTTTATTTCTAAATCATATGGCAATAATAGCGCCTTTACAGTAAAGGTGTTGGAAACATCGTGATTATCTATTACTAGCAGAGCCCCACGGTTTCACCCGCGTAGGATTCGATATGTTTTTTATATGCGCCGCTACTAGTGGTCGCAGCGTGATGTTATATAGCCTAAACCCTTCCTGGATTAAAGATTTTTTCAGATCGGACCAGTAGTTCCTGAGATTAGCGACAAACAAACTCTTCAGCTTTATATATTAGTATAGATAATTTGTACCTAAGTTTGACACCATTTGTCTCTTTCTTAAGTTTTCTATTAATATTTTTGAAGGGCTAAAAATAATTTTAACAAAAATTTACTGTCACAACCATTAAAGTTCGCCATTGACCAATGTTTATGCACATGTCTGTTTTCATCCATATATTTCATTTCGAATCTGAAATATTCACTCCTTATCCTAACCTCCGACCCCAAAAAGTTTGGGAGTTATAACATTCGTAATCCCAGATTAGCGATGCCATACTTTTTTCATTTTTCACTTTCCGATCAAAATCAAATCACTCACAGAAACGGGCAGAATGTTTATGTTTTGAATGAACGAATTTAGGTATTCCGAAATGCTGTATTTTCTGAGGATTTACCTGTGTACTTTAAGTTTATGTAAACCTATCTAAGAAAGTGTCTAAAATCTAAACCGACTTATTTGTATAAGATTGGAAGAAGAAGGTGGGATAGAAAGCCTTTGCCGACTTATATTTAAGAGTAGACAAACCCGTGGGCCTAACCATCCCGACGTGATTAAGAGACTTTAAATACGAGATACGTCAGAATACTCTTCCGTGTCTCAACCACGCTCCGCAAATATCTAAGATTGACAACTTCATTTGACGTGCATATCTTAATATACCATGCTGAACATATACGTAGACCGATAAGTAGCTATGTAGTACTAACAAATTTCTTAAGTAAACGGATTGTTATGATGTGACGTTAATCTTGTTATTAAACTTTGTTTGTCTTAACTTGTTGTTGTACATACCGTATCTATCTAACTACCCCACCTACCTATTAACTTTAGTTTAAACTTAATATATTTGGGCTGACTGCTATATTTTTAATGTCATTAAGTCAGCTTAACTTGATTCAAAATACAGTCCAATTTTGTTCTCAGCTACCCAAAAAAACTTCACACACTTAGGTATACTCAAACGTAAGCGTCTTGCGCGAACGAAGATAGGGCAAAAAACACAAGAGTATCAATAATGTCAAAAGAATATCACTGTAACAACGAAACGCAATGAGGAGGAAACTGGAAGTACGGAGCTTGACATTTTGCGATCCGACATCGACACCGCATTCGTCGTATCACTGCGAGACTCCGACATTGCGGTTTTATCTCACGACACAAATGTAAGTCGACACTGGTAAAAAGAGTGCGTAGTATTTAGAGACGCGCCGACGGAGATACGCCAGGCTTTGTCGCGCTACGTTTTGTCTATGTGCATATCCTGAACAGTCGCGGGCCGTTGACCTCCGATGAAAAGCCGATTTCTAACAGCTCTTTTGTGCGAGATGTGAATGTCCGACGAAGCTATTTTAGGTACTGTACACAATTATTTTTAGGGCCCCGCAATTACATTCATTAAATCATGTCTCGATTCCTACATCCGTTGTATAAGTAGTAAGTGACGGTGGATTTTTTTTATATGGCTATAGAAAATTACCTGTCATAGAACTTAGCCAGAGATTAGGTGATGATTACGTACTTATTTTTTCATACCAGAAGTTTGCTACTTATTTCTTTCGCGGGAAAGAATTAGGCGATAAGCTTAATAGTAACGGTTGCCGACTGACGAAAATTTTGTCGGTAGTAAATAAGGCTGGAATATAGCCGTGTTCATGAATATTGAGTTTATATGCCTGAAGCGAATAACATACATACATCAGTCTCTAAAAATAGTAATCTTTTACTTAATAGGCCTCACTAACTGCCATAATCTTACACACTCCATATCATAGGCCATTTCTTCCATAGTTACAACTTTTTAATGGATTCTAATTGATGTCAGCGGCAATCATAATAATAAACTTATGAACTGTCGCCATGGGTAATAGAGCAGAGTGATCATTAAACGTTAAATTAACTGCATTTTGATAACTACAATAAGGCAGGAACATTATGAAGGTAGCTATGATATCAAAGTGGCACTTACATTAAGTAAATGCTACTTACATAGTCGGTAATGGACCGAGAGCATGTTTAATTTATTTTGTAGTAAGATTGCGCGCGTAATGTAACATTATACTGTTGAAATACTGAATCTTTTAATGCCGTCAGACTGATACGATCATCGCTTTCATGTCCATTTAATTTTATGTGATTGTACGTTTACATTATCTGTTTCATTTGCTGCGTCAGATATACTTACGTCAGTACTTTTTCTTGTACTTACATTAAATTACTTTTATCACTCTCTGTCCGTATTACGAATCTACTAAATTATATATGGCCTTAGGATTAGTCAATGATATCATCACATTCTGCAAAGTGTGACGTTAATTAAATTATTAAACAATTGATGTTAACGACAACATGTTATTTTGATGTTAGTTTTGTTATCATTTCTGTATAATATTTATTGTCATTTAAAATATAAATCTTAACTTAAAAAACATATTAAGTACATATGTATATATTTTTATTATATAGTTTACCTAAAACAAAGTGTATTGGTCATCAAACTATATTAGGGAGTGTACATTAAACTACCAAGTTACAACAGGTAATACCTCTATTTTCAGCAAATAAATGATTTTTACTGAAATATTAGATACACTATCAACCACTAGTCCGCAGCCGTGTGGTAATTTCATTTCGAAAGAGAAATTGCCATAAACTGCTACGCCTATTGCAATACTACCTTACTCAGTGGAAGGCACAGCCATCCTATCTTTCTCAAACCACTCCATTGTACTGTCGCCTCACGTTTTCAATTCTTCTGCAAACAATATGGCTGCTAGTAACGCAATCGTAATAACAACTTTGTAACTTCAAAATTAAAATACTTACAGACGAACTTGCGTAATGAACTTGACTTTTGTAGAGCATCGAGTAACTTGATATTGGGGCGAATATGTGTAGATAATATACGTAAGTAAGTATATATTATAAACCTAACCTTGATGTTGGAGACTTGGCCTATAGGATCATGGAATGAAATAACAATACTAAATCAAATGGTCTAGACATTGTTTCTGACGGCTTCGTGACAAATGCATGCACAGTATAAAGGCCTAGTAGAATACTCAAATAGGAATATATATTTAGATACCTACGTACTACCTACTTGATTCAGCATTATGCATATTCCAAAGCTACATGCATCACAATAGTTTTCTATGTGAAATGAAACTAGAGAAGAAAGTACTTCTGCCTATTATATCCCTGACATTGTTGCCAAAGTTATTCATTCATACATAGAATGAGGCCGGGCAGAAATTACTTTGCTACTAAAATACGCTGGGGAGATAAACCCGAAATTTGAAATCCATTACCAAAACTATTTTCATAGACCTAACATAACGGTTTTGATATTACAGTGAAATTGCTCATGAATGCCCAATTCGCCAAATAATGCAGCAATTTTACGCGATACTCGTATGAAATAATAACGCGAGATTAGTAACACAGTAATCGTCCATGGTGCATTTAATGCATTTTACTTACACTGCAAGTGAGGTATCGGCCTTTGAATGGAAATTTATCTCGTCACAGGAAATATAAGACAGCGCGGAAACACCTCCGCGTGCCCTCAATTTCACTTTGATCTATTCAGATGCGACATCCTATACTATGGGTATGGATGTATATATGTATACTACGATTCAATCGCAGTGCATACATATAACATTGTACAATTCTCTTTCTTCACACTTGAGATGCAGAAGCTAATATTGTATGATACGTGGGTTTTTATTACGCTGTTTTTGTTGTGGATTTTGGATTTCTTATTTTGAATTTAGTATCTATAATAGACATCGTCCCCACAAAGTGAAAATCACACTAAGTCAAGAAATATGCAAAAATGAAGTCATTTTGGCCATTTCTTGACTTATTGTGATGATGTGCTGAAAATGTTTATTTTATTTTTTAATACCTAAACATTTTGTTTAACAAATATCTGTCCGTCTTCTTATAGCTGTCCACGTTTTGTGAAAAGTAAGTAAGTTTACCCTTTGGAACCCACAGCAAAATACAGCAAAAAATAAACTAGGTAATTTAGTCAATTATTTTATCTTTATCTAAAATTTACATTATCCGAAACATTGATAAAATATTAAACTAAGGTAGATATGTCACTAGCGCACTAAAAATGAAGCGTACAAAAGGAAGAAAGTCCTGTATCTCGCTTTAGTCACTCTCGATACACTCGTAAAAACAAACGACAAACACTAACAGCGCAAACGACAAACACTAGCCGTCTTTTTCTTCTCTATGCTTTGGATTGCGCCCCATCTTACTCACACTGTACCAATGTATGCCGAATAAAAATATGCATGTGTGCTGCTGCTGTGTTCGGCACATTTTTTTTGGTCAGTTTGTTAGAATATATCGTATCTGTTTAATATTTTATCAATGATCCTAAATTAAAACGACTTAATAACATACTTATTTGGTAGAATTACTGTCACTGACCCTGATTCCCTTGTTCACAAACTAAATTAAAATTAAGTTCAGTGCATCTCTTTCTTTCTATTTCATTAAGAAAAGGACAGAAGATAAAATGTCAGTTTAGCCCTGTCAAATTAGTGCGCTCCTGACGTAAACTGGCGTAATTTTAGTCGCCATGTTTATAACCGCGTCTAAATTAAACTTAAATGCTATCTTTTTTTTTTCTTTTTTTTTTTTTTTACACACTATAAACCAGCGCTTGACCGCAATCCTGCCTGATGGTAAGCAGTGACGCCATCGATGATGGTAAAGCTCAAATTGTTCCAGTCCCTCGATGTACGCGGTATGAAGGAGGAGGCGAAACGCTTCGTCCGGATCGTAGTGGTGTTAACAACGTAAGGGTGGAAACCAGCCGTACGACGGGTCGTCCGCTGGTGGAACGGAGATGGGGGAATTAAATCATGCAATTCCCTCGCACACTCCCCGAAATGCATCCTATAGAACACCGAAAGGCTGGCTACTCTACGCCTGTGCTCTAGGCTTTGGAGACCAACTCGAGTTAGATCAGGGTCACCAATCAGCCTCTTTGCACGTCTCTCCACTGAATCCAAAGTGGCCAGGTGACACTTGGCAGCACCAGCCCAAATGTGGCTGCAGTACTCCACACACGAACGGACCTGTGCTTTGTATAACATTAGAAGCTGCCCAGGTGTAAAGTACTGCCGGACCTTTGCGATAACGCCAAGTTTCCTGGCAGCCACCTTGGCCTTGGACTCAATGAACCGCCAAAAGTTAAGGTTCGAGGAAATCTCAACTCCCAAAAGCTGAAGGCGGTCGGAACACTCCAAAGACACATTCCGAAAAGTAGGGGCCTGCTACAAGATTGGGATTGCCCCATTCGGAGACTGCCTGCAGTGCAACACTCGTTCGCTCAACTATGGCCTCTCTTTCGGACCGGATTGATTCCTTACTAGCCCGAGCATCCGGCAGGTATCTCTCTACAACTGTGCTGTCATCTGCATACCCATAGATACCGGGCATCAGCAGATCGTTAATATGCAGCAGGAACAGAGTTGCAGAGAGAACAGACCCCTGAGGAACACCGGCATTAGTTGACATGGGCTCAGAAGAGCATCCGTCGACAACAACTCGGAGGGACCGTTCAGTCAGGAAGTCTTTTCTTAATGAAATGTAAAGAAAAAGATGCACTTAACTTAAATTTTAAGAGTTAAGTGCATCTGTTTAGTTTGTGAACAACAGAATCGGCGCCAAGTATACAATATACATAAGCATCTAGGTAGTCACTAAAATGATTTAATAGTTTGCTAAAATACGCAGAAGCGAATATTAATTTTCGATTTAAAATTACTCACTCTTTATTTTGAAATAAAAACAAAAGCAAAAAATCGTCAACACATTTTAAGCCTAGTTACTTTTTTCAAAATACTTAATTTAGAACTTTTTTTTTTTTAAATAACTATAAACTAGTGCTTAACCGCAATCCCGCCTGATGGTAAGCAGTGATGCAGTCGTTGATGGTAAAGCGCACTAGTTTATTAAGCCTATTCACTAAAAAAAAAAACTGAGTGAATAGGAAGGAAGACGACAGTTGGGCGAGGTCATGCAATGTGAAACCCAATAACACGACCAACTATGTTGCGCCAGAGGGAGATTGATTTGGAGACCTCCGCGACTAACCTCACGACACAACGTTTGGTGCATCGTATCCGGCACACATCGCAACACAACTGCTCAGACCCGTCCTCCGTACGGCTCCACCAGACATCATGCCGGAACACGACGAATCGCTTGGCGGGAAGACTTTATCTGGTGGGTGGTAACTTCTGCCGGCAGCCGATGTTATGGCCTACCACCGAGAGAACTGAGTGAAAGATCAAGTCTGAGATGTTAATTATTTTGTTGTAATATTAATTTACATTGTATTATTAACTTCAATTTAAAGCTAAAATATTGCCATGCCAACATTATAACGATTTTTGTTGTAATTTTTTCAAAACAATATTTTCCAACTTAATAGCTGTTCGCCCGACGGGGATGCTAGACTCTCATGTCTGATATTCTATATTAAAACTAATGAGTTTTTGAAATAGAATATAATGCTCTATTGTATTCAAACTAAAAAAAAAAAGGAACAGCCTTTTTCAGTTTTAGATATTGTTTATTTATTTTTTTTTATTTTTATTATTATTATAAACTAGCGCTTGACCGCAATCCCGCCTGATGGTAAGCAGTGACGCAATCGTTGATGGTAAAGCGAACTAGTTTATTAAGAGCCTATTCACTCTAGCCTTCGGCTATAAGTCAATCTCTGTCAGTCTTGCCGTAACTTTCATACAATATTTGTAGCCCATATAGCCTCAACTAACAATTTTTACTCTAAGGGTGATCAAAAAACTTATCAAGTGTATTTCCAAAATAAGATAATGCTCCAAATAATCTTAAGATTATCACTATATCCATTCGTGAAACTAAACTTCGAAGCAACATTTATTTAAACGATGCTAATCCAGACACGTCTTAACACATTTCCAACCATTCGCTACCGATAACAGTTACAACAACTATAAGCCACAACACTATACGTACTCTAAGTACTTTATAACATTCACGATGAAAACGTGGTTGTTCTCAATTCGAGCATTTTATTATGAGCGTCTGATAGGCGCGTGCCGCGAAATTGATTGTGCGTGCTCTCACGTACCTGACAAATTGCTATTGCAATGCCTCTTTATTCCTTAGTACGTGAACGATGGCTAGCTTGCGTGGCCTAAGGATTTACTTAACTGTCATAATTTATTGCCAGACTCGTATAAATGTATTAAGTTCTGTAGACTTGTAGAGAACGTTCCAGTCGCACAGCATTATTGTGTTAAGTAACGTTTTGTTTGCTGATGAATATTGAGGAACTATGTATCTGGTGATCAATTTGACGTTAAATTTAATTATAGAAGTGTATTCAAAAAATAGGTATAACTGAACCTTTTTTTTGTATGAGATGGGAACTCATCAAATGACCTCTCCCGCTCTGAGCGAAGCGGAAGGGCGTGTCAGACTTTTACTGAGTAAAACCCACCCGTGTTTTCTTCACTTGCCTGTGCGACGGCCAAGGCCACGGTTTTCTTTTTAACCAACCCTCAACCCTGACCCAGGAGGCATCGGCCTTCGTGGACTCCGTCACGATGTGCTGACATCTCTTTGAGGCGCGCGTGAAACACAACGCGCCGTCGACTCGGACCTGGTCCTTACTGGGCGACGAGCTGCCCACTGCTCACCGCCCGCGGCACCCTCCAAGACCGGAGTTCGATGTCGTCTCCCGACCAGGGCGTTTCCTGCGGCGGCTAGTGGCGTGAGGGCGCTGGGATCCCCGCTGACTCACGCGCTCCGCCTCCTCCTATGGCAGCATCACTGCTTCGCAGAAGGAGGTGACGGCCTGCCATGCACTCTCGCTCCGGACCATGGCCTGGACCAGGGTCGGACGCGAGAGATCGCCGCCAATCGCCGCTACATAACTGAACCTTAGTAATTTTTAAAATACGTACTTTATACATACAAATTACCTACGCGTTAATGAGATAAAAGCGTGTAAGTATGTATGTCAGATTAAATATAAAATTATTGAGCGAAACAAATTCTTTAAAAGTGAATCTGCCCTTTTTATGACATAGCAAGCTCCCTTTGAGCCTTAAAGCCGTATAAATATATTTTTATTGGTCACTTACTTTGTAGTAATCTCTGGCAATGTAATAAAGTGCCACTTAGATAATGTTTCAGTGACAAATCTTTAAAAGGAATGTGAATGTGTTTAAAAAAATATATTGATAATAAGAATTGGTTATAAAGGTCAGCAAGTACGATTGTTTTAAAATTTATTGTAGGTATTATCACCGCTAGGCAAGTCTTCAGGCAGCAGTTATATGAAATACTTGCTGCCTGAAAACGGATGGCCGAGTTCACCTTGTAAATAACAAGCCACATAACATGAACATATTACAGGGCCTTATTTAAGGTAGCACAGGAAAAAATAAAGAGTTTGAATGCGGCCTTATCCCCTTGGAGAGCCAATAGGGAAATACCAATTAAAAAAATTAAAGTAATGAAATGTTCAAAGAAAATCCTAGTCCGTAGATAATATATGAATAGCAGTACGAAGCCCCGTTGAAGCCTTTGAAGGCTCATGGGTTTAATCCCTCTGGCTGGTGTAACCCTAACGGTCGGCCCCTTGACATCTGAACGAAAACATAATAATGTCTACACACCTTTGTTGGTAGGATTTAAAGAGGGTTAACTAACACGAGTGGCTTCTTTGACATCGATCTGTCGTATGATAGTGTAAAAATTTGAGGGTTTTCGGCAGCCATCCCACATCAACTAGGTAAATTGTCCGTGTGATATGGAGGACTGAGAAAAATGTCGTGAGAAAAGTTTTGAGAATGAATTTCAATGGCTACAAGCGAAGCAAAGCGAAGAAGACCAAAGAAACGTGAATAATGATATGGTGGATAGCTACTGAGATGGCTAAATTAAGAAAAAGGCCATATTGCGCTGACCTCAAATAAATTAATTCAAGTGCAGGAGTATGAAATGAGGAGTTCTGCAGAAGAACCAAAAGAGAAGAACACGACATAGCTCTTCGAGTTCGAGTTCTAAAAATAAGTGGCAGTGGGTTGAGTTGCTTCTAGAACCGATAGCTGATGGGGCAGTAAGGTTCTAGAGTAGCGGCCACGTACCGCCAGACGTGGCATAGGGAGGCCCCAACAAGGTGAAACAATGACCTGGTGAAGATCACGGGAAACCGATGGATGCGGGCAACCTTTGTCCAGCAGTGGACCTCTATGGGCTAAAGAAGAAGAAGTGCAGGAGAATGATACCACACAAACTATTTTTTTATTCTTGTTGAAAGAGTGCCTTACGATCGTTTTTGTCTAATTAGAAATTATGGGTTTTTTATTATTAAAATAAAACATTTCGTGAAATATAATCGGGATTATAATTCTTTAAAATTTACAAAATTAAGTGTAGATATCGACCGCATATTATGTTCTTCAAGTGAACTAAAGGAACAAGTTGCTCCAGCGTTTGTAGTAACAAAGAAAGTTCGTAAAATGAAGCCAGTTCTCAGTAAAGAACTGGCTTCACTTCACGAACTTAACTTACTCCTATTGACTTTAACTTGAACATAAAGCCAACATGTTATTACTTGTGCTTTTGTAACACATCGATGCTTAACGTTCGTGTGTTATGTTTCCAACATAGAAAAACGTAATTATAAATTAATTTCCATAGTTCCAAATTGATTACCTATTGTGATTTAATATAATTTTAAATTAAATTGATTATAATCTTTAAATTATAGAAATTCAATACAAATTAATAACGAATAGTCATTCTACATTGCAAATCTACATAATAAAGAGTATTCAATTCTATTCTAAATTAATCAATATTGATCGTAACGCTTAGACAAAGTGCTTGAACTAAGTATCGCGACTTAGCAGCGTAAATACATAAACCAACCTCAACAAAATGAAGAACATAAACAATTTTAAAGGACACCCGTTGTTTTTTACAAAGGCCTCGTGAAAAATATACTACAAAAACTTACATTAGACCAAAGACTTATGTGAGTTAGCATTGGAATACACACACATTACTAAATCAATACTAAGTAAAGAGAATCCCAATGCTAATTCTTATACGAATCCATTTGAGTTATTCACAAAGCCAAGCTAAATGTGGAAAAATGTACATTACGGCATAATTTAATTAGCGACCAGTAGCTGAATTCTTACTTTTTTAGGCCTATACCAAACTTGGGAAATCGATGCTTTTATAGGATTACGTTATAAAACTTAACCTTGAGCTGAGTTGGCGGCACTATGGCATTGTCAGTCAGGTAAAGCTTAATAAAAACCTTTTAGCTCGGTGCCAATATTCATGGGGCATAAATACAGGTCAACATTGCTCGGTGAACACAAATCATGCTCTCTGCTATCCGATTCTCACTGATGGGATTATAAACGAGCCCCTATTGGGTACACCGCATCAACAACGTAAACAGAACCGCGGTTAAATTCGATTCTAATACGGGCTTACCTAACAAACGGATATTCGACAATACGCCGTCGCCAAACACTGCTAGAGCCGTGTCGTGACACACAAGCTATTATTCAGACGCACTCAAATCAACATCTGTCACTGATTGACGATACTAGGATTAATTTGCATCGCAAACAGCTTCCAATAAATCCTAACTACTTGAGATACAAAGCTAATATCACAACTGTTTGTGTATTATGAAACTATTTCGTGAATATAGCAATGAAAATACATAAATTATTTAGGTATGTACCTTGCGTGTTTCACAAATGTGTCGTGGTAATATGCATTAACTTTCTCAATGGTACCGTAATCGTGAAACTTTGACCATGTTGGTACCTTGTAGAAAGGTGCTCAGTTTTATGGTAAGGTACCACACCCCAATGACCCACCCCTGTCTGGAATAATGCTGTAGAAATAGTTTGATCCAAAAGAAAGACATTCGTTATATTTTAAAGAGTAGAAACCTCCTCATGATATGGAATACTTAGAAGCGTTACGTGAAAAATGTGGATACAGATGTTATGTTACCCAGTTTTGTAAAACAAATGTTAAACTAGGTGTTGGCTACTTTATTTTTCTTCTATAGTTGAATAAAATCTATTCATTTATCCATACTAATATTATAAATGCGAAAGTAACTCTGTCTGTCTGTCTGTTACGCTTTCCCGCTTAAACCTCTCAACTGATTTTGATGAAATTTGGCACAGACAATCTTTAGACCCTGAGAAAGAACATAGGCTGCCTTTTATCCCGGAAAAATTTGATGTTCCCGAGGGAAATCAAAAAAGCCCGATAAAACCGAACTCCACGTGGGCGAAGCCGCGGGCGCAAAGCTAGTAGTTGAATAAAATCTATTCATTGATCCATCCATACTAATATTATAAATGCGAAAGTAACTCTGTCTGTCTGTCTGTCGGTCTGTCTGTCTGTCTGTCTGTCTGTCTGTCTGTCTGTTACGCTTTCCCGCTTAAACCTCTCAACCGATTTTGATGAAATTTGGCACAGACAATCTTTAGACCCTGAGAAAGAACATAGGCTACTTTTTATCCCGGAAAAATATGATGTTCCCGAGGGAAATCTAAAAAGCGCGATATAACCGAAATCCACGCGGGCGAAGCCGCGGGCGGAAAGCTAGTACTGTTATAAATGCGAAAGTAACTCTGTCTGTCTGTTACGCTTTCCCGCTTAAATCTCTCAACCGATTTTGATGAAATTTAGCACAGACAATCTTTAGATCTTGAGAAAGGACATAGGCTACCTTTTATGGAAAAAAAATTGATATTCCCGAGGGAAATCCAAAAAGCGCGATATAACCGAATTCCACACGGGCGAAGCCGCGGGCGGAAATCTAATATTTATATATTCGAAAGTCAAAAATATCTTTATAATAAAGTGCCATTGTTTGAACAACTTTATCTGCATTCAAATTAACAGTATTAAATACTTTCAAACACCTAATGAAGACACAACAGACTCTCTTTTACTTTAAGAGCGACGCCGTGTTAATAATAGCTAATATATTACCATTAAATGTACAAATCAATAAACTATGTCCGCCATCAATAATTATATGCAAACAGGCGTTAAACATTCCTTTTTCGGAAATTCCAATTATATGGGCAGGTTTGAACGTCGATTTCACTACACGCCATGGGTTTAGTTTACGATGCCGATTGATATATGGTTTCCTAGATACTATACTGTTTTCCATAGCAATGTTAGCTGCCTCTCCGTTCAGCTTCATTGTCAACTCAAATATTTATTGTAATTTATTCTGACACTCGGCAAAGTTTCTTGTAGTTAGCATTCTGTACTTACAATAAGTGTGTACATACATAACTCGTGGTTGCTATTTTAGAATTTGCTTAACACTAAATGATGTGTCGTTTTCGTTAACATATTTTATGGCGTCCTGAAATACTTTTATCTGTTTTATTTTGACTAATAGTTCAGGCAGCCTCATAACAATAGTTGAAAATCATTCTTCCTAATAGTTATTCCGTGCCATTATAAAAATACTAGAATTTTTAAATAATTCGAGTTGCTACAGGCAGCTGCTTCCGTTGAATTGGAAAGAATGAACAGAAAGAACATTCTCAATTTTAAACCAACTTCGCGAGCTGTCCCGAGATAATAGAATGTCAGATCTTTACTTGTTGATAACTATGAGTTCGATCTTTTCTAAGATGAAGTTTTCTGAAGAAGTTATAACTTTGCTCCCACGCAACATAGGTGCACTTCCTCTTTTATTTCAATCTAGGATTAATCTTAGCTAAGATAGCGGAGAATGACTTGACAAATTAAGTTAGAAATTCTGTGCAGAAATTAAACACGAAGGTTTACGTTTGCGTAGAACATAGCTCTTTTCTCCCTAGTGTACAAATCTAAACTATCAGTCTAGCTAGGTGATCATCATAATTAAAGAAAATTTTCATTACATGTCTCTCACAAAGTTAGGAAGCAGGAATAAATAACTACAGAATAACTGGCACGATGGCTATTTATGAAAACAAAACGTCATTAAAACAAACTTGTGTTTCATTTACATTCCTACCGGGAGTTTTTTGACGGGAAGCTAAGATGAGTGTCACGCGCATTTTTCATTGAACTTTTAAAATTATTTATAGTGTCGTTTACTAAATAAAAGCGCGTGATTTATGTATTAAAAAGTGCATGCAGTAAATAATGCATAAAGAACATTGAAATATCGCAGCATAATGGCTCTGAATCAAATCTCCTCTTAGTCGGCTCACGCGGCCGTTTTTTCAACTGTCATTGGCGATATCCGCCACTATTGTGAAAAATTTTTTTAAAGAATTTCTATAATTTGTTACACGTGTTATTGGCAAAATTGTGGTATCTAACCACAGAGGCTATTGAAGAGTTGAAGTAGTATTCACTCTAAAGTCTAAAGAAAAGAAAGAAAGTACATTCCTACCGATCTAGTTTTCTTTATATCTTTGTTATGAATGAACGCGTGGTACAACGATACAAGTCCATCAACCGCCTACGATTCGCGAGTCACTACTTCCGTGGGCGGTTATTGTTCTACCTTCAATATCAAGTCCATAGACATGAAAACGTTAACGCGTGCGTTAGGCAGACATAGATTAAGGTCAAGAGATTCGAGAGGTGTTCTCGATTTGTGTAGAAAAATAATAAAGTCGTGTTGATAAAAATTACGGCGTTTTAATGTATTTATTTAGGTAACAATATGATGTAATCTTTGGTAGATAGAAAAGCTGTGTGTTTGAAATAAGAACATTTTCATTTGAGTTTTCAATTATCTATACTAATATATAAAGCCGAAGAGTTTGTTTGTTTGTTTGTTTGTGCGCGCTAACCTCAGAAACTACTGGTCCGATTTGAAAAATTCTTTTTGCATTAGATAGCGCATTAATCCGGGAAGGCTTTAGGCTATTTAACATTACGCTGCGACCAATAGGAGCGGGGCATATAAGAAAAACGCGGGTGAAGCCGTGTGGCGCAGCTAGTATTATATAAAATAGGTAATGACGTAGCCGAATATTCTAATCATACTCAATATAAAAAAAAATCAAGTCATTTATTAAATTATGCTGAGAAACAGCACTTTTGGAACATCAAAATTAATTTAAACAGTCCCCCAAAACACCGGCACTTTTCAGCACTTAGAATAGAATACTCTTTATTATGTACACCATATAGATTACAGAACACAAATAAAAATATTTTTCAAAGGGTGACACAATGGGCGGTCTTATCGCTAAGAGCGATCTTTTACAGACAACCTTTCACACTTCCACTCATTTTTTCACTTTTTTGCACTTCCTAGTGCTTTCGCTGGGAAAAAGTAGCGATGAAATAAACTCCCCACTGCTTGGTCAAATACCTATCAATTAATTACTTAGTGCAAGAACCCGCCCATAACACTAACTACATCTATACTAATATATAAAGCTAAAGAGTTTGTTTGTGTGTTTGTTTGTTTGTTCGCGCTAATCTCAGAAACTACTGGTCCGATTTGAAAAATTCTTTTTCGTTAGATAGCCCATTAATCCAGGAAGGCTTCAGGCTACGTAACATCACGCTGCGACCAATAGGAGCTGAGCATAACTAATTCCACGCGAACGAAGTCGCTGGCGGCCGCTAGTATAAACATAAAAGACTACGAAAAACTACTAAAGGCCGGAACTTCCGGCTTAACACAACAAAACCCCACCACCATCAAAACGACCTACGACTTCGTTTCCGATAAAACCAGTTCCTCTACCTACCTCTCCACTTCTGTATGCACGCCTCATTACGATTATGATTAAGTGCAACTAGTTAGAACTGCGTGAGCACGTGTGTTATTTGATTATAACCTGTCGCTCCTCGAAAGACTCGTAAAGCTTAACACGTGCTTATAATTTGTCTGGATATCTCTACTTCGTTGGGTAGACCTATATCCTGTACATACGCACGATAAGTTCCCGTTCATTAATAGACGAGTCTCGGGTATCTATGTACATGTCAAATTAAATTAGCTAGCAAAACTACAACCGTGATAGGTCTTCAGAACTCCTTATCCGATTTCATATTCTCTCCTTATTCGATTCAGAAAATCCCTCACTGATAGAAAATTACGCTATTGCCGACTTACATGGTATCTTATATGATATACGCAGACGAGAACACTCATAGGTACCTAACTATTTACTCAGTTACTTATATGTTATTCTTAAATGAAGATCAGTTCCTTAGAATGTCAGATGCATAACTTTTCCTTTTGATTGCGCCGTAGACGAGTAGAAATAGTAGATTGTTATAGAAGACGCAATATACATTTATAATGAAGCTAAAATGACACATCAAATACGAGGTAGGTTTTACCGTCAGGTGTTACACTCTACTGACTGCGATTACAAAAAATAATCCAATACAATTACGGTCACTATTGAGAATAAATAAATAAATATCTACGGACAAATCACACAGATTGAGCTAGCCCCAAAGTAAGTTCGAGACTTGTGTTATGGGATACTAACTCAACGATACAATATTTATAATAGATACATATATAGATAAACATCCAAGACCCAGGCCAATCAGAAAAAGATCGTTTTTCCGTCATGACCTGGCCGGGGAACGAACCCGGGGCCTCCACGTCGAAAGCAGGCGTGGTGACCGCTGCGCCACGGAGGACGTCAAATGAGAATGAAACAGAATTTGCAATTAGCGAAACATAATAACGATTTCGCGCCAATGTTTTCAATTTAATTCCGTTGGTCCCAGTTGTCAGTCGTTACGGGTAGTCAGAAGTCCGAAAGTCTGACAACCAATCTTACCGAGGGGTAAAATTGTCGCTCCATGTATAATACTGATGTTCAGTCACATCCGAATAGACTGGATGCCGACCAACAAGGCTATTTCTTCTATAGCCGCAACGCAATGCACGCATTCTACCGTAGAGTTCGGAGCTATTAGTTCCATTTTCAAATTCAAAAGTTTATTTTTTTATACATAACAGTAATAAATCAAGTATTTATTAATATATAGTTTTTACCGTCAGGTGTTACACTCTACTGACTGCGATTACAAAAAAAAAATCCAATACAATATTAAATAAATTACGGTCACTAATTAGAATAAAACAGAATTTACAATTAGCTAAACATACAACAAACAATTTACAAAAAGTAGCGGTGAAATAAACTCCCCACTGCTTGGTCAAATACCTATCAATAAAGTAATTAGTGCAAGAACCCGCCCATAACACTACATATAAACATAAAAGACTTCGAAAAACTACTAAAGGCCGGAACTTCCGGCTTCACACAACAAAACCCCACCACCATCAAAACGATCTACGACTTCGTTTCCGATAAAACCAGTTCTACGTTTGAATAAAGACTTTTTCGTTTTTGTAGGCTTTTAAGTACCTAGGTAACAATAAAAGAAATATTTTTCTCCTAGAGGATGAAATGCTATTTTTTCCTCGCTTTGGTAACTAGTACACTACAATACGGTGTTTGTGATCAAGAAGAGTGAAAACTTAATTTCCTTTTCAAGTCTTATTTCCTCTAGAAAAGACATCTCTATTATACTGACATTATAATTGGAAAAGTAGTTAACTCGACTTGTCTTCGTCTGACTGTCTTAAGCCTTTATAGCCCTAAATCACAGGACCAATTATTTGAATATTTTACAGATACACAGATCACATTTCATCCTATACCTAATTGCAACGCGATTCCGTTTTGTATAAAACTTCCAAGACATTATTTAAGTATCTACTAACCTGCTAGTTTGAAAGTTTCAGAGTTCATTCAAAATGTAAGTCCTGGGTGCTTCGGAACTACGAGATTGCGTCTGTTTCTCAATAGCTTTTCCTTAGCACAATGTCTCTTTAAATTTTCTTTTGCAACAAGTGCTACAAAGACCTTTTGTTAACTATGAAGCCCGTGACTTCCCCGTATTTCTCGAATCCTGAATCAGAGGTTGCTTGTGGGTGGATGCTACTTACTACTGCAGGTACATTTTCCTGGTTTTGATATTATTAAGTACACTTAATTTAATGTAATTTCGACATTGAAGGAGATTCGGGCAGCCACCCATAGGATATCAATAACTTGAATAAAAATCAGATAAAATTGTACAGATCCACCCTATTTTAGTCCGAAATCGTTTTGATTCTAAAACGACTTCGGGGTAAGGTGGATCCTATTCTGTACAATTTTACAGTACATCCCATACCATGATAGTCCCGCCTTGATATGAATGGACTTCTTGTGGAAGCTGACTACGGCTTTGTCTACCAGAAACTCGCCAAACCCTTAATCTTCGTGAATCCGGATGAAATCCAAACTGAGATTCATCAGAAAAAAACACCATGGACTGGCTCATCACTTCGTGCAAAATGTTCTCGAGTCCACAATAGTCTCCGCCCGCGATTGCCACGCCGCAAAGCTGGAACCCAAAGAATGAACACCAGCTTTATGTAATCTTCTTTCTAAAGTTTAGTCTCTAACCAACAATTAAGTAGTGGAAAATTGAAAAAGAAAGTGTGATTTTTCAAACTTCACCGTTTTATTGTAACATTAATTAACTTTTCGACCGCCAAATCGAATAATCGATATTCGTTTGTTTCAAAATGAGTATTTGTTTTTTATTTTTTTATTTCGAAAGTGGTGGTGTAGAAGAAAATTTTTTAATATTCAAACTTTTTATACTGTAAATAGTTTTTAAGTCTTTCATGTATAGAATACCATTTTGCTCTTATATAAACAACATCGATATTCAATCAATAAATGCAATCTAACCTCAATTTGATAACCGCGTTCGTTATGCTATATTTCATGACATACGCCTAACCTAGCCATATGTAGGTGACAAAAATGGCCGCGTACCCCGAGCTTATGGTAAGCCAACATGCTTCATTAGTCAATCCCACGCACACTGTGACAATAGAATGAACACTATTGTTTACCGATGTTGTAATGTGGACCTTTGATTTAGATTTAAACTATCGGGAGTGTAGAGAAAGCTTGATTAGAATTTGAACATTGTTTTGGTGATAATGACGTCATGAATAGTAGGTACGGACTTCATTTATAATTCAGGGTCCCTTTGGGGTTGCCGTGGCGCTGTAGCGCGTCAGGGATGTTCACGGAGGCAAGGGTCGACGGGTTCGCCGCGATTATGCGGAAACGTTGTGCTTCCATGATGGTTCGCTTGCACTCCTCCTCCAATGGCATCCTGATTGTGTTTTAGGATCGGTGGGGCTCGCCCCTCTTACGTAGGTGGATGGGAGTACAGACCCACTTTAGTTAATCTATTACTAACATTAGGCTAAACTTAACTTGTACTAACACTATATGGATAATTATGTTTTTTTATCCGAAATAAAATATTTGAATTTGAATAATAAGTAACATTGAAAAGAAAAGCGGCTAATTGTTGAAATTACTGCAATTTAGAGTTATTTTTTAAATGTAAGTAGGTAAATGTTATATAAACGTAGGTACATTGCTTTACATTTATTGTGAAACAAGAGAGCTAAAACAGAACTGGAATTCTGTCAAAGAAATACCTGCATATTTTTAGTCATTTGTTTTCGAGGGTGTAAAAAAATCAAATTTAACAGTCAGCCCACAACACACTCAAAATATATACAGTATTACAATCGCAATTCTAAGTTGATGATTGTCAAGCCAATGTTTATTAGTCTACATCTTCAGGCATAAGACACGGCTTTACGATAGGGGCGAAGTATGGGTGAACATCTTTAAGCAAGTCTACCAACGGGTACGAGGCGATTTGAAAACAGCCCAAGTGCAAGTCGAGCACGGCACGAAGGATTTTGTACCATTATCAAAACCCCAAAAAAAAATCTATATAGAGATTTGCTGTTATAGCGATTATAGAAATATATTTTCAGTGAAAATTGCAATCGTCTAGCTACCACGGCGCGTAAAGGACAGCCTTGTGACAGATAAACAGGTAATAATAACTCTTTTTTACCATTTGGGTAAAAGACAGAAAACTCTATTACTTACATCAATTTATACAAAGAGCTCTGAAACTAGTGCCAAGTTGCCCAAATCAGGTCTGGTACAGACTGACATAGTTTCTCTGGGTTTAAAAGTGAGAAATTTGAAATTCTCCTTCGAAAAGAAACCCTAAGTTACTTAACTACGTACTTCACATTTAGTGTCCTACAAAAATTGGTGAAGCTAAAATAGATTGCTAAAAGTAGTGCTCTGGAACAAGTATCCCCATCGATCTCTTATAGCAGCAAGTGGGTGATCCATTTCCCACGTGTGACAATACAAACAGGCGGCACCTTTTATTTGCAGGTCAACCTGAAAATAAATCTTTCAGCCAGGATTTCCCATATTTAACGAACGTCATAAGAAAATGCTGCGTTTCTCTGGTTTGTGTGCTGGCGTAAGGAATGAAAAACTTCTAGTTTTCAAAACAAATTTAAGAATTTATCTAATACCTAATTGCTCCTTGCGTAGATATGTAAGTCAATATGGCGGTGTGTTTACTATTACAAAATTCTGGACGAAAAATTTCAATGCTGGAGTAATATCATTTGTGATTTTATGAATTTCTTTTGTAGGTTTTCTTTTACATTCTTGATATCAGTTAATCGTTCTAAATTTTCTATGGAAAATCTCTCGCACCTATAGTATAACTTACCTACATACTTGCCTGTATATAGGCAAATTTTATAATTATTATTTAATACCACGACATGCAACGATATTTTCATTAATTTAACCCGCAATATTAATAAATCGACACAAGTACTCAAGTTATAGATCGCGGGCCATCATTTACAACAACTGTAACCCGTTTTCCCACAGCTGGCATTATAAACAGCTGATACAATCTATATTCCCTTTCATTCCCAACTCGGCATGGATATAAATCTTGCATTGCATACATTTATTTTTATAACCTACTTAAACGTAACATACTGTACGGCCAGTATAACTTGACATATCGTAGCAGCGCTGCATGGCTTGCGAAGATATTATGACAGCTGTCAGCTATGTGTTAAATTCAGTTTTTTTTTTTTAAATAGTCCGTATATCTGTAACTGTTTTCCTTTTAACTATCTGTCTCTGTCATATCACAGAGGTCCTTTTTATCCTACTGTCTAAATCCTTATGTCACTGTCCGTCTGCGTCTGCGAAGAAATTTTTTATTGTTTTAGTTTTAATTCAAATACCAAGATATATTTTTAATATTAATTCTCACTAAATACCCTCCAGCGTTTGATGGTCTATTAACAGTTCGCACGTGTTATTGGCAAAATTGTGGTGTCTCTTCCACAAGGACCATTGATCAACAGTTGAAGTAATCCGTATTTCACCGTCTGTCAAATCAAACTAGTGACTTTGTACTTTCCCCTTTGATAAACAATCGCCCCACGCATGCAGTAATTTTTAGTTACATACATATTATATGTTGGCATTTGTTATTCACGTACTATTGCACTCGATAATCGATTGGTTAAAAAATGAACACTTGAAAAAGTAATTGCTTTAACAATAAATCAGTCTTTTGCATTTGTTATGTTGTTATTTAAGAACGAAAACTGTGAAACTTTTACATTTTCCATTTATAGTTACGTCTACAAATAATTAATTATTAACCCAAGATATATCTATACCACTCTAAATAGCTGTAGGTCAGTGAGCCAGTCACAGTTTGTAGTGGTTCAATTTGAAAGCCTATTGTAGGCGACAATGGACCTTATTTAAAGTTTCTGAATGACGCCTACAGCGGGCCTAAGGCAATTTTTACATTTTAATTAGGTATCTCGAATATTACTGTTACTTCGGTCGAACACTATTGGTAATTAGCGTACGTACACATTCGAACGATAAAACAGCAATGGTAAGAACTTATAGTAATTATAAAGGTAAATGTTCACAAATTAATATTGACATTTCAAGTCAATTATTTCATATCATAAATTTATTAAGTTCGTATTTTATATTACCAATAACGAGTTGAATATTAAATTTAAATACGTGTAAAGAGTGTTGATGCTAATAATATAACACATACTTCCTATATAAGCAGCTTTGTGAGTAATGAAAGCGTTGCTGAATCAATTGGTTACACATAAAAATATGATGGCTAGGTACACAAACTCAAGTCATTGACCTCTAAACTACTCGAGTTACAGTTAATAATTAATAAAACAACGGTATTTAGCTGGCGAAGAGCGAAGCACGCGATGTGAGAACAAAAAATGTAAATAAAATACTTCAAAGTATAATATATGATGTTATAAAGGTATGAATATTATTCCGAAAATAATTGTTTACTCCGAGTCCAGGACAGCTCTTCAAATATTACTTGCTCTTCTCTCTAGAATTAGGACAAAGTTAAAAGGTTGCATGGCTTATTAATTCTATATGGTATGTAATCATTTTAATCATAATAGATATCTTGACATATGTGGTAGTTATTTGGTAAGAAGATGCTGCTGAAAGGTATTTTTTTACCTTACCTAATAAACCTTTACCTAAGTATCTAATAAACGAAAACGAAAAGTAAACGAAGAGATACATATGTACAGATAATTACTAAACAAAATTTCGTGTATTTTATATACAATTTTCTTGATCTTTGTAGAACACCTAAACACCGGAAATATTTCATATCTCAACCAGGAAATTGAGCAAAACAACAAAACGATGTTCCGCACATGATCTGCGCTCAAGCATACATAAATATTATATGGCATTCGACATGTGCATGCATGCATTGTCGGTCAGCACTATTCTGAAAATAGAATTTTTACGAGGGAAATGTTAGACGTCCGTATAGCTAAGTATTCGCGCACATGTGCGGTAGTTATGATTATGAATAAAGATGGCGAATTTACTGAGATACTTAGCAGGCTGTCATCATAGTGCTGGGAAAGGTAGAGAGCTTTGATCAGTGACGAAAAATCCTTTACAGTAATTCAAGTCGCCTGAAATAGTCAGGCGACACAATTACTGCAAAGGATAATTTTATACAAAATCACAAACTGGCAGGAGTAATTTTTGAGAAATCAATCTTGAAGTCTGGAATTCATAAACCTAAAGATAATCAGAGTGCTGTAAGTACCAAAAGGCCAAAATAGAACTCCAAACTCAATGGCTATTTCAACAAACTATTCAAATGGCGAAACCTAACGGTAGCTCGCGTGAAGTGCTTTAAAAGCACTAAAGCTGTGACTAAAGTATCACAATAGCACCAGTGTTGCCAGAGGTCATCGGGGTACGTAATTAAACCCTCAAGTGAGGCAGAGTGCAACAATAGGCGTTTCTTAGCGAAGTGTCGCGATCCTCATTAGATGAAGCGTGAGGACGTTAATGAGGGGAGATGGTATCGCCTGTGGGCTGTGCCCGTAGCGGTCGCATGCTTTCACTTCTTAAGGGCAATGCTGACTCGGAGCGATGAATGTAAACTTGACGCTCGATTGACGCTGAGAGCTTCGTTTCTAGAGCCGACACCATTGTACAAATCTCAAAAAAAGGAGGGACTTGTATAGAGTTCAAATAAATATATAGTAGGTACCTAACGATTTATTCTTTGACTCCTCCAAGTTTTTTTTTCTCCATGTTCTTACACACTATTGTCTACATGGAAGGAGTTTCTGAACAAATTTCTTAAGAAATAAGCAGCACCTTGGTACTCAAATCTTAATTTTGTCTTTTCCTTGTGTAATTTATTGTGTGTACATAAATAATAAAATAAATAAGTTTTAATAAATACGCATTAAGGTATTCCTAAGGTTGTAAGTTGATCTTTGTCATTTTCCGTTATTAGTTTATTACACTCTAACAACGCTTTACTAAATAGCCACGCGCGCTCTACTAGACGATACAATAAAATATCTTCATCATAGAAACAGTAGAATACTGCAAAATAAATAAATTAATACACAAGAGAATACCCAGGCGTTTCAAAATAATTTCACCGCCGCATAGGCATTATGTTCTACGAGTACGAGCTACGAGGCAATGAGGCATTGACTCGCAAAGCCTCCACGGATTTGCGTGTCAGGCGTACCTGTTGTTTATGAACTAATTAGTACTTATTTTCATCGTTACTCAAGCCTTAACTCTCCGTGTTCATATGGATGCCTACTCCTATTTGGCTTAATGGTTGAATGGTAGGTTTCAAGTATTACAGTGCGCTTGACTTTTCTAAAAAAAATATAATTAGCTAAGTATTTGGTATTTCTTTATTTCATCACATTTTCGACCTCATATTTAAACGATACAACAAAACAAATATTCTACATAAATTAAAGGGCGTAGGGGAACCCGTGCACGATTTCATTTCATATAATATACCATTTATGAAAGACAGATATCGGAAGTTCCGCTCTCCCGCCTGCGCTTGCACACCACAATACGTGAAATGCGAGTAGGTAGAAGGTAGGTAGGTAACTAGGTAAAAGGTGAGTGATCTCGCAACGCGCTCGGGGCACAACGACCAAGCTAGACTATCAACGCTCTCCCATGTTATTTGCACAACAAAACAAACATTCACTGATATAACGTGATACACAAATTGGTCATGAACTGGATTGCACGCGTATTATAAGATAAGGGTTACAACACGCTTATTATAATATAATCGTAATACAACAATGAAGAAGGCCAATTACGTCACAGCAGTAGCAATGTGATGTATAATTGGCTGCGTTCATCGACTACCCATTAAGCGGAAAATTATTCCCAGGGGCTGACACGGCAGGTGCTCAGTCTGGTTCTGTGCGGCTGTTAACATCGATGGGTAAATAGAGAAAAACAATCATCGGCCAACGTCGGTCAACCGCGGCAGTGCGAGACGTACTTTATGCACAAAAAATGGACAAGCGCGAATCGATCGTGCAAACAATGTGTGTAGCAGAATTAAGTTTTAATTTTCCTAAGCGCGTAGCACGCTTTGATTCGAATTTTTGCCACGGTTAACATGATCAACTTGTTTTTTTATTATTAGGTGATCCGAATTATTACTTAGCTAGAGCTTTAGACCAGTTATTTAGATTTCTTTAATTAATAAAACAGTTCCTAATCCGATTTAGTTACGACCAGAGCTGCGAGACGCTACTTAAAATTAAACAGCCCCAGCATTTTACGAATACTATCGTCTGTACCGTCATACGGTCTAATACTGTACGGGGTAATTCAGTTGAAGATTTAATGCAAGATTAAATGGCAGAATATATATTCCATAATGTATATTTCGGAGGAATGTTTATGTTAGTGCCATACAGGTATTAACAGGTTAGGTACCTAATGAATGAACCATAAATAATGAAGAGCAAAATTTTATAATTTCTTTTTAGATCCCACGGAACCCCAAAGCACATCTAAATATTACAGCATAATTGCCAAGGGATGTCTCGAATAAATTACTGGGGATTACTGACTCGGCAATGTTGCTTCTACTTCAGGAATATCTTGGCTCTAGAAAACACGTGTATATACTACCCACTGGTAAGTATTCCTAATAGATATGATTCTTATCATGTTTTCCTTTGGTTTTCTAATAAGATCTTTAGATAATAATGTATTTTTAATATTTGTGAATATGCATGAACTTGTGTAATAAAACTATGCATTAGATGGTACGAGAATATATTGAAACTTAAGGTTAAGGTAAGAGAGGCTATGGTAGGAGGGCATACGAGTGCTGCATTACAGGCAGTCCCCGAATGGGGCGATGCCAATCTTGTAGCATTCTATGCTGCCAAAACACAGGCGTGTCTTTTCACCGCCAAAAGGAGCCCGTTCACCTTGGCTCCTACTTTTCAGAATGTATCCTTGGAGTGCATCGACCGCCTTCAGCTTTTGGAAGTTGAGATTTCCTCGAACCTTAACTTTGGGCAGTTCATTGAGTCCAAGGCCAAGGTGGCTGCCAGGAAACTTGGCATTATCGCAAAAGTCCGACGGTACTTCACACCAAGGCAGCTTCTAATGTTGTACAAAGCACAGGTCCGCTCGTGTGTGGAGTACTGCAGCCACATTTGGGCTGGTGCTGCGAAATATCACCTGGCTACTTTGGATTCAGTGGAGAGGCGTGCGAAGAGGCTGATTGGCGACCCAGACTTGACTCGAAACGGTCTCCAAAGCCTGGAGCACAGGCGTAGAGTAGCCAGCCTTTCGATCTTCTATAGGATGCATTCTGGCGAGTGTGCAAGGGAATTGCATGATTTAATTCCCCCATCTCCGTTCCACCTTCGGACGACCCGTCGTACGGCGAGTTTCCACCCTTACGTTGTTGACACCACATCGATCCGGACGAAGCGTTTCACTTCCTCTTTTATACCGTGTACATCGAGGGACTGGAACAATTTGCCAGCGACGGTGTTTCCGTCACACTACAATTTGAGTGTCTTCAAGGCTAGAGTGAATAGGCTCTTAATAAACTAGCGCGCTTTACCATCAACGATCGCATCACTGCTTACCATCAGGCGGAATTGCGGTCAAGCGCTAGTTTATAATTTATAAAAAAAAACCTTTTAATATCTTATAAAGAAATGCTTTTAATAGTTTTCGCATAAAGGTAATTTTAAATTTTTCAAAATATATTACACCTATATGTAGAGCCGTGGAGGGCGTGAATTTATAATAATTATTTCATGTCAGAGTCTCATATTATTTTTAACGATTGCAAATTATTCTTAGCTGTACACAGCCATAATCATCGGACTAAACGTGATCTTTTCATCCTTGCATCAGATTGTGATAAATTACGATCATCAGAGAAAACTGAGTTCTACAAACTGTAATAAATAATGAGTACGTGTCCGTATCGAAACTCTTGCAATTTTTCGTCATGATTATTATTTTCGATATGAAATTATACAGATGGTCGCACAAATAGAACATTAATTACAGAATTACCCACATTTTCGTTTTCATTTCCAGTCCTCGGTTAGACCCCTCACTTTTGATGGAACTTATTAGCTTATCTCACGACAGATCTCAAACTCATTATCAACTTTCTGGAATTTGCACCAACGACCATGTCAATTAGTCAAGGCAGATCTATGATTAGCTTTACATACATATTTTGAATTGACCATTATATTTGCCTCTTGGCTGTGTCGAAACAAGTAAGTAATACATAGGCGCCATCTTAGAATTAAAACTACAATATTACTGGCAGAGAACCTACATATTGTTCAAATATTAGGTACTCAATTGGCCGCCGACGGAGGCGCAAACACCCGATATGGCGCCCTCGTGAACGGTAATCTACATGTACCTACCGAACTACCGATACACAGGCAGACACACGTAGCGTATCTTACGTAGCGTATATTACACAAAGACAAGGCGACTCCATCATCATTATGTAACAATCTGCAAACTAATCTGCCACGTATAACTCGCGCAGATAAAGAAAAGATCTGAAAATGGCGGCGGATACTTATGGTACGGTTGACAAAACATGCCATTGTTCAATCGCAAACCAAATACTAAGATAGTAAAATGTCAAATTTACGTTGTAAATATTGTTATTTATATCGTAAATTTGACATTTTACTTGTTTGTTGTTGTGTTTATTTTTATTGTTGTTTTTGTTGAGTTTGATTGTTCAAATTCAACAAAAACAACAAAATAACAAGAGACTTTAGCGGAACGAAATTAACAATAACTCGGAGTGCATCAAAGTAGCTTGGAAAGCGAATCCTGAATTCCTGATCGTTTATTTTTTTTGCAGCGCTTACTTCACTGTGTGAGTATAGACAGCGATAGGGAGTGAGTGAGAACGCATGCGAGCGGACGCCATTTACAGATCTTTTCTTTATCTGCGCGGGTTATAATAACCACAACTTCTGGAAATGAAAACTATGAAACTTTTGTAATTTATATGGGTTATTGCGTAACACACTATCAGTAGCAATGGGTTTCAATTTGACAGTTCAACAACATTCATTGCGTTGTTTGCGTTGTTGTGCAGAAACATTATCCGAACATATGGAGCAATGGATTAGCAATATGCTTCTTCAAAATGATTGCAATTAATAGTAACAGTGTGTTACGAAATTAGGTTACCTACTGGAGTATAAAGAGTCTTTGTTAGCGCTTCCTTCCCTATAAATATTAAGAGTGCAGAGTTGTGTGGGTAGTTAATATATCTAGTGGAAGTTATGTAAATTGTATACTGGGTAGGCTGACCTAGGGCTGGGAGTCTAGACGAGGTAGCCACAAATATAATGCCACAGAAATAGAACTGGACGGCAACTCCGTTCAGTTTCGCCCTTACTGAAACAACTAATGAAACTCCCATCAATAAACCGCAAAACCGAGCAAACAAAAGGCAAAAGTTGATACAATTATTGAGCAAAATTTTGATTTGGCAGTCGAGGCGTAAACAGAAGCTCAGCGCTATAACAACTTTCATGGCACTTACGAGCGAGTTTCAAAACTGCCTCGATATCGGAACTGAACTTTATACCCCATATCGAGCACTGCACGATGTAGAGTCAAATAAATACTTCCCGCAGAAGCAAAAACTTTTTTGAATGAATAATGTTCAGTGTTCAGCCACCTTCTACGTACCCAATAACTATATTTACTTTTAATATCCTTCATGTTACCCGGCTAATGCTAAAATACCTTCTAATCTTTTCTTCACGTCGATTTTATCGTTAGCGCAGACTGCATAAATTAAATGTATGTTAGGCGTAGTAAAAAGCCTAATTAGGTTTTTCATACGTTTATCTGTAATTGGTGATAGTAAAAGATACCAGGAATCTGACAGTAATTTTAGTTTGCTAATCACGATGAAACTTTAGCAGTTTGCGATTCTTTTACATGAACATTTCTTATGTCGTATCACATCAGCAGCCTAATCGGCGAACACATTTTTGTCAAATGATTGCGACTAGTTGGGGTCGTTTGGACCGCCCATCGGATCGTTCGGTCCAAAAGATCCCAACTAGTCGCAATCATTTGACAAAAATGTGTTCGCCGATTAGGCTGCAGGAGTAGGTATTTCCTGTAGGGCTTGGAGAATTTATCAGTATACCCATCTCGTGTCAAAATAGTGATCGACTGTCTAAACAGCCAAGTAACCTTGATTACAGCCTGTCCACACTAAACTAAGTAGTAGAATAAAAAACATTATTAACATAAAACTGTTAAACATTAAGTAATTCCGTGTCGTTTTAATGCGAAATTATTGCGATGGTGAATTATTATAAATCAGTTAAATCGATTAAGGACGTAGGTAAGTACATTCACCTACCCACGACAGACGTTAATCAAAAATCTACACCAAATTGATAATGTCCAATTAAAAAGTTGCGGAAGTTCGGGCGAAGACGTGAGTATTGTGCACGATACAGATGTGTATCGAACGTGCATTCACGTAGAAATAACATATTTTCTTCGCGAACAAACGGGAAATATTTTATTTTTGCCGAACGATTCGTCATCTCCGTGCTACCGACGAGCTTTGTCAATATTTACTCCCTCGAAAGTACTTCGCAGGCACCTAACAGTTTACCAAAGAAGCAACCTGAAAGGCGCCTCTGAGACACGAAGCCTACGCCATTAAAACGCCCACGCTACACCTTGTTTACTATCAATCTTTATTTATCTATGAAAATAATTTTAAGAACTAGGAACCCGAATTCCGACTACTACCTACACTGGATGTATTGTCATATTTTTACAATCATTTAGGTAAACGTAGAATCAAGTCTTACGTATGTTATAGGTTAGCTGCTGCTAAATATTGAAGAGCTATGCTAGGAGTTTCTCTGCGTGATCGAATCAGAAATGAGGAGATCCGCAGAAGAACCAAAGTCACCGACATAGCTCTGCGAGTCGCTAAACTTAAGTGGCAGTGGGCAGGGCACATTGCTCGTAGAACCGATGGCCGATGGGGCAGTAAGGTTCTGGAGTGGCGGACACGTACTGGGAGCATAGCGTAGGGAGGCCCCCAACAAGGCAAGCGCGGATCCAGGGGGGGGGTCATGGGGGTCATGACCCCCCCCTGGGCTGGGTCCAGGAGTACCTAGCACAGAAGGATTTTATTTAAGTACTTTCAATATTTAATCAATTTATATAATACATACTTTGTTTGCCGGCAAACGCATTATTCGGGAACGCATTCAACTTTTGAATGCGCTGGGCATTCAAAAGTTGAATTTTGCCGCGCTACCGCCGTCACGGCCGCCAACATTCAAATGTCACATTTTTATGTCACATTTCATTTTACTTGCGCGCACTTTGTTTATTAATCAGTTTCTTCATTATGCATTGAACACACACACACACTGTGTGTATGTTCAAACTCAAATATTATGGTTGTAATGTTCTTAAAGTACCTCGTAGGTAGATAAGTAGGTGCCTACTTACTGAAAGAGGGGGATTTATATACGGACGACAGCAGTTCAAGCTATCGGAAACTGTCAAATATTCCCAATCAACTTTGAGCCTTCATAGTTTAGCAATAAGGTTGACGTCTGTACATTCTTCTTCTTCTTCCTGTGCCTCTTCAATCCTGAAGGTTGGCCGTCAGCTTCTTGTATTCGGTCTTCTCAACCGCGAGACGGAGCAGTTTTTCAACTCTCTCTTCCACTGTCCACTCCCTGATGTTTCGCAGCCACGACTTTCTCTTTCGTCCAGCGCGCCTTTTTACTTCTACCTTGCCCATCATAATGAGTTGGAGTAGCGTATATCACTAGCGTAGACTCGGGGACATCTGTCGCCCCCAAACATCAGGACCCGAGGTGGCGGCGCGAAGTGTTCCACGCGCGCTACTTTTAGACGTCACGGGGGGAGTCCTACACCTCACTCCCCCCCCTGACCTGAGGAGGCCCACGGTGGTGGGCCAGCACCAATCGGGGGTTGCGGAAGCAGTATTAGTTCTCGCAGCCCCCGGTGTAGGTGTGAGACGGATCAGCCGGGTGGTTTTTAGTCAGTAAGAGTCTGACAGACCCCGTCGCCCGCCCCAGGGCGGCGGAAATCCATGAGGATTTTCCACTCGGAAAAAAAGCGTATATCTATCGTGTCGGAGCATCTGGCCGAGATAATCTATTTTGCGTTTCTTTGTGGTGGGCAACAACTTTCGAGGCATTAGAACGCGCTGAAGGACGGTGTCAACTCTGACCTTTTGGGTCCAGCTTATGCGCAGCATACGACGGTAGCACCACATTTCAAAAGCCTGCAAGCGTCGTGTAGTGTCCTCTTTCAGAATCCAGCTTTCAGAATCGCTGCTTCGCAGCGGGACATGACTAACGACAGGCCATACGTAGTACATCAGTAATCTCACTCGGAGCTTTATGTGGAGTTTACGACAGCACAGAACTTTGTTCATTTTGTTAAAAGATGCTCGGGCAAGTTCTATCCGGGTCTTAATTTCTTGGTCGGACTCCCATGCTTCATTTACCTAAGCACCGAGATACTTATCCTGTCGTACCCGCTCAAGTTGTTTGCCTGCCACCGATATGCTAGGACATAAGTCTTGGTTTCTAGAGACCACCATAAATATTGTCTTGCTGATGTTCATCGACAGACCGGCTTTCTCGCTGCACTCATTGACTTTATCTACAATGGTTTGCAAATCTTGTTCCGAGGCTGCAATGAGAACAGTGTCGTCCGCATAATGCAGGTTATTAACGACCTTGCCATTGATTTTCACTCCGGCTTCCATACCTTCAAGAGCCTCCGACATCACTACCTCGGAATAGATATTGAAGAGCAACGGAGACACAGCCTTGCAGAGCTCCACGACAGATCTTGATTTCCTCGGTCTCCTCATTTTTGACTTTGATTGTAGCTACTTGGTTCTCGTACAGATTACGGATAATCCTGACGTCCTTGCCATCAAGTTCAATATCTGTTAATAGACCCAGGAGGTACTAGTGCTTAACCCGGTCGAATGCCTGTTCGTAATCTATAAAGCACAGCAGTGCATATCCCTGCATTTTTTTACGAGGACGTTGAGGGCAAGAAGAGCTTCACGAATACCGACACCAGAGCGAAATCCGAATTGACTGTTTGTTCGTCATATTTCGGTCTTACCCTGTTCTGTATGATGTTTCTGTTGCTGTAAGAACACTTCGTCTGTACATACCTACGTTTTTTTTTTGGTGAGGGAAATTGAAGGTCCTAAGCTTCGTAAGTCTAAGGTCTAAGCGTTTTTTTTTTTTGTTTCCTGGTTGGAAAATCCTCATGCATGTCCGCCGCCCTGGGGTGGGCGACAGGGTCTGTCAGACACCTACTGACTAAAAACCACCCCGGTGTTCCATCTCGCACCTACACCGGGTTTGCGAGAACGAACACTGCTTCCGCAACCCCCGATTGGTGCTGGCCCACCACTGTGGGCCACCTCGGCTGAATGATGTGTACGACTCCCCCCATGACGTCTAAGAGTGGCGCGTGTGGAACACTTCGCGCCGCCACCCCGGGTCCTGATGTTTGGGGGGCGACAGATGTCCCCGAGTGTGTCGCCCCTGGATCAGTTTAGGGTGGCTGAAAGAGGGCGTTATCCGCCCTCTGCCGACGCCCGGTGCGACTGCTGTGGGTCGGGCGAGAGGACGAGATCTCCCTCTCCCTGTCCACAGCCTCTGCGAGACGACTGTTTCGCAGAAGGAAACCACCGCATCCCAGGACTCATCACTGCCGACCATCGACTCGATTACGGCAGTGACAGCTCCCTGCCGGCCGAGATGAAGGCACGGCGCAGCTCCTCCGCGCGTGGCATACTCTGCCAGCGTATGCCGCTCTCGGCAGTTGATGCAGTAGTGCTACCGGGCGTCCAGCTCCATGTTTATCCGACACAGGTACTTTCCGAAGCAACCATGCCCCGAAAGTACCTGTGTAATCCGAAACATCAGAGAGCCCTGCCTTCTCCCGAGCCAGTCCGCCAGTACCGGCCGGATCGCCTCGATGGTGGTGAGGCCTGCGGTAGGGCACGAAAGCCTGTCCCGCCATTCTGCCACCAGGACCTCTCGGAGCTGCGACCGACGCTGCTCGAGCTGACGCCGTGAGCCGGGTGGCGGCGCCCGCCGGAGACCATGAAACCATGGCCTCCGACTTGTTGAGCGCCACCTCCAGGCCTAGGCGACGTATGCGGCCCACCACCTGTGATACCGCAGCCGTCGCCAGCAACGTTGTTTCCCTGTGCGAGCTCTCCCGGGCGGTGACCAGCGTGTCGTCCGCTTAACTCGTCAGATCTCCCCTCAGTCTGAGCTCGCCTCTCAGCACCCAGTGGTACGTCATCTACATTACGAAAAATCAAAGCATGGGAAAGAGCTTCAATGATTGAAGAACGTCTAACCGGACTGGCACTTCTCCACGTCCATAAATACGTACCCATTGAAATAGATGAAGTGATAAAACATTTCGGCAGGAGACGTAAAAGAAAAATTGATTTCGTTATTTAATTAGGTATTTTTATGTTTAGTAGGTACTTATTAATAAAATACCTTCTTTTTAATTGTATCTATTATTATCAAAGTTTAATTAAAACTTCTTCTGACTTGACCACGACTATGTGACCCCCCCCTGGCGCCAAAGCTGGATCCGCCCTTGCAACAAGGTGGACCGATGACCTGGTGAAGGTCGCGGGAAGCCGATGGATGCGGGCAGCACAAGACCGGTCAGCGTAGAAAGCCTTGGGGGAGGCCTTTGTCCAGCAGTGGACATCTATAGGCTGAAGAAGAAGAAATATTGAAATTATGAATCATGAATCACATTTATTTCATATTAAACTACATTTATATTGATGAGATTTTTCGCAAAAAAGTTAAGCTCGTATCAATATTTGAAAGAGAACATACAATGGATAGAGAAACTGCGTATTATAAGTTCTATCTTCTTGCCAGCCAGCATAACCAATCGATTTACTTTAAAGATACGCGCGTTGACCATGAAACTAAAGTTACAAACGTGCTGCTTATTAGAAAATTCTTATGCTTTACATTCGCAATAGGACAGATTTATGTGACGTAGATGATATTGGTTCATCGCACCCGACACCGCAACGACGACAGAATAATGTGCACAAGTAAGTACACCTACAAAATAACTTCACAGTTCGTTGATCTTTCTCGTGTTTTCTGTATAAATACGTACCGGGCTCGAGTGGGTATCAATATTTATCCTAGAATCAGAAAGTATGGATGATGTTATGGATACTATGGTCTATGAACAGCTGCTGTTTCTGCACTGGTTTACATTGCTTTTGTTTTTATTAGCAATTACTGAAAAAATACCCATTAACTAACGTATTTCCATTACTAGGCAGAATAGACTAAGAATCGGAGTTGTTTTTCGATTCATCGTTACCAGCAGTGAAAATATTTGGAATTTAGTTTACAGTTCTATTCTCCCGAGCTCTTAGGTCCTTCTATGATAATATTCTTAAAGAACCTATTAGAACCAAAACATACTCAAAAAATGAGGGCGGATGCGAGATTGAATCTGCTCTTGAAGTCTTGACGACACACGAGCGCCATCCGCTTCTTCTAAGTACACAAGTGCTTTAAAAAAACATAGAGTACGTCCCAACTGTCCGGAACGCGTCTGATCCTATTACAGAAATGAACAGCCAAACTAGTTTTACAGTTACCACGAGACGATTCGATTCAGCAAAGATACGTAGTCGAAGGTCGCGGGAACTCGGGCGGGACCAATTCGGAATTCTATCTGCAAGTTGCCGGCGATTCTGGATACCGCAGACAATGCCACAAGACTGACGATCGTGGGTTTCGATGACGCGATCAATTCTCGCACTTGACACAATGACATGGAAAATTTTGAGAGTATTTGAAATTAGCGAAATAGTCTTAATACCACGAGAATCGTAACATCTAAGGGGTCTTATCATTTCTGTTTCGTATTCCAAACATTTTCACAGAGCTTATTTCGTACTGCGATAAGCTCTGTGAAATTGTTTTAGCACGTAGGACGCCGTCGGAATACCCTGAAAGAGATAATTAATAAATAGTCCCTAGCGTCCTTTGGAGATAATGGCTGAATTCAGTACAATTACTCCGAGCCAAGACGTAGTGTAGGTTGTTATAACGAAGCGAAAGGTCCAAAGTCTTATAGGTATGTCAGAACAAAAGTTTTTAATTAAACAATTCTGTCTTAACCGGAATATGTAAGAAGACACTAGGTTTGAATGACGACCACGTATCGGCAAGCGCAGCGTCGCGGTCGGACGCCCACCGACTAGGTGGTCGGATGATCTGACCAAAATCGCAGGGAAGCGCTGGATGCAGGCCGCGTCCAACCGTTCTTTTTAGAAATCCTTGGGAGAGGCCTATGTCCAGCAGTGGACTTCATATGGCTGAGATGATGATGATGATGACACTAGGTTTAGGTACCCAGTGTCTTCGTGACAAATTTATATAGTTTAAAAAACTAAAGTTGTAAAAGTATTTCAGCTTGATATACACCTAGTAAAACTTAAATAAAATTCAATCTAGGTAGAGGCGCACTAACAAGTAACATGTTATTTTTATTTTAACGCTCTAGTTTGCATATTCGTATTCGTACAGTTATTTCTCACATGGTTTATTGTTCTCAAATGTTTCTAAATTACTATTTTTTTCTTTTTCAATTCCCTATTTACCTGAACAAATTGGGTATAAGTATTTTTAGACCATATATCATTGCAACTTTCTTTGATTATTATTATCTATTAACACAAAAAATTCTCTTCATTATTTCATATTTCGCACGAGATTTTGTTTTCTCTAAAGCGTTCTCAACTCTACCAAATGTTGGAATTTATAAAAGATAACTTGTTTTATGGACGTATTATGTGACCAACTCGTTTCCTCGTTTTTTTATAGTAAAACATAGACATTTACTATATCCAATCAATAACATGCCCGACTTACCTCCGTTCGATGAAACACGTTTTAACGTCCAAAGACTTCCGTTTTATCCACACAACAACACCTTTGACACAGATTCGTTAATTAGTGCTTTCGATTACACGCGTCACTTAGATCGATTAGCTGACAGATTGGCGGGTAGTTAGCAACACAATGCGGTACCGGACAATATAGTGATTGAACAGATCATAATCGCGCAACACTCACAAATAATGATACACTGTTAAATTCAAAGCACATTTGGAAAATTAATCACACACGATAGCTATTTTATGTAAAAAACAAAGAAGTGCAAAACGTAAATAAAATTCGCTCGGAATTATTTGGATACGCGCGAAAAGTGCGGCGGAGGCAAACCGGCCTGCGCGCACGTCGCGCGTGCTTTGTCCGCATGTGCCGACAGCTGACTGAATCGCAATTCAAAACAACGCTGCAATTACAAGGCTGAAGCCTCCAATTTTTCGCTAACAACCTTTTTAACATACACCGACCACTGACCGTCTACTAGATAATTTACATCAAATTATCATATTAATCAGTAATTGATGTTCTGAATTCCCTTTTTAAAGTGTTGATTGTTAAAGTATCCACTACTGTTTACAAAATAGAACGCAGTGGATGGATTTTTATGCTAAACAAAACACTATTTAACAAAGATAACAAATAAATTAACAAGAATTTATTTTATTAGATAAATTCATGACAGTAAGCTAGCTAAAATCATTATTTACATAAAGCAAAGGAAACAGGACTTCAGAATATTAAACACGAATAAATATTGTAAATTTCATAATCTTGCTACTACATTATTTTATTATTTGAATAAACAAATGTAGTAAGTAGCAAGAATGTGAGAATAGAACAACAAAATAGGATATTACATTCTCTATCTAGTTTGAAATGTTTCGTAGCGGACGCTAATGACATTGAATTTGCGATCTAGAATCGCTTCCTGTGTTTTGAATGCGACGTAGCGGCCGGGCCTGTGTACACGGGCCGGGATTGCGTACGGTAATGTATAATAAATTGTACAGCAGATTCGCCTCTCTAGCTACAACTAGATGTGATTTATGTACAGAACTGTGTCGAATTAACAATTACCTCCTTTATGGTAACGTTAACCGAACACGACCGTTATTGCGCTCTTACGTGGGATTTTAGCTAAGAAATGGTGTTATTAAGTTCAATATTTTATGTCAAATTGATTTAAAACAGCGTTTGTATTGGCATCAGTTGTTTATATTTCGAATTTCTATGGAGTTACAACATTCTGGTCGGGTCTTTATTACAATTACATGGGAAGGAAGATCTTGAGATTTAATAGCTCTCTTAACGTTTGATATTATTATAAGTTATAGCTAATTTACAAATTTCATATAATACAAATCTTATAAAATAAATATTGATATATTCCTTTGTTTCGCTCAGGTGAACAGAAAAGGGAATTGGCTTAGTAGTAAACTTTCACCTCCTAATTATACCCATTCGTTGTCTAGGTACAGTCAAGCAGTAATACTTTCACTAAGTAATCAACTTCATAAACAGTGTAGGAGAGAAGCTAAGTCTCGGGTTACACCTATTATTAATATACATATAGTATAAATATTTGCCATTGATCCATTGCTCTCTAATAGAACGGCTTACGATACTAGTTCCTCCTTACTAGTACTCGATAAATATCTATAATATAGATGAGAATATACAGTATGTTAACTAACAGAGGGCGTTCCCGTTAACCCGAAATAGTATAGCATACATACATGCTAAAAAAAATATTTCCATTCGAAAACAAAATGTTTTAAAAATTTTTCCAATAAGAAAATATTCAATAAAAATTTTAAATTGACACGTAAAAGAAACACACTGTACACGCGAACATGAAAGACGGCAACGTCGCAATTTATTTATACATGACGACTACTATTTTGATTTAAAACAGGAGGTTTCATATTTATTTCCAATTAGAATTTTTTTTTATTCGGATTTTTTTATGCTTATTTTTCTATGCTGATATTTTTATTTTAATCTATTAATGATATATATTAACGAGTTTAAGGGAACGCCCTCTGTTATTTAACATACTGTATATTTATGTAAACATTATTTTAAAGACTTATGTTGAATTTGCATACATTGACAAAATTACATAACCATACCATATTTTTAATGGAATAAGCAGGATGAATAGTGTTCCCAACAAACTTCTACAAAAAAATCCAGAGCTCTGTCAAGATTAATATGCTTTTTATGGTGACCTTTTTAGAGATCTGAGTAATGCTTTTGATATGGTCACATGTGGTCAAATACTGAGTAGTATTTGTAATTAGAAAACAAAATAAAAATGGGACAGCCTTTCAAGTTGCTGAAAATAATATTGCTACAAATAATACCTACCTGTCATTTTCGACACTATTATATTAAAACTATTCGAAATTTCAGTGGGATGCCGAAAGGTTGCATACTCGTATCAAGTCTATTTATGGAAAATACTGCTTATTTCTACTGGAGATTATACAACTATGGCCCATTTTCAGAATAATTCTTTGTCAATGCATTGAATAAAAGAAGCCCGTTATATTAACGAAAGATCTGTATCTCGACGATTCAATCTATAAGAATATCAAAGTTCAGAGGCTTCACATAGATATGTCGGTTTTTATGGTAAATTGGTGTGCTATTAATATATGAACAGAAATAAAATGAAAAACTGTCAAGGCCTGTATTACAAATACAATTAAGTCTAAAAAAGGTTTCGTCTTCGGAAAAGCGCAGGACAAATTTATCTACATAATTCGATCATCTCCGCGTTTATCAACTTTCCCTGTTACGCAACTCGTACCTAATCAAATTGGACCTCAAACGCGCTTTGAACCTCAAAAACATTTATTGCCGAAGGTTACTTTCCCATGTCAATACAGGCCTTAAATATTCCGTGCTATAAAGATAGGATGATATAACAAATATTCACAACATAAAATTTAAAAATCAGTCTCCATCAAAATAATACATTTTTGATAACTTGATTTATGGAATGGTACACTAATCGTGCAATTTCCAAAACGGCTGGATCACAAATGTTTACATTTAGCATACTAATTTCGAGTATGACATTTATTTAATCACAAATAAGTATTTTATTTTTACAGAATTTTTTTTCTATAGGCCTAATCAGCATCCGATTGACACCTCACATAAATACATAATATAAAATTCAGGACGACTTCAAATACATATTTAGTATAAAATATACGTAAGAAAAGTGTATAATTTAATTACTCTATGTTTTATTGCATTTACATAAATAAAGTGCTGCTAAAATTCGCAAAAAGAATCTAATAACCATTACTTTTCATACATACCCACTTCAAAAAAGGTAGATTTTTAAACCAGGAACTATTTCATTTAGTAACAATCACAATTGATAATTATCTCGTATTCAATAAAGCTTATTCTATTTACAAGCATAAAGGTACATGTCCACTTAAAGAAGCAATAAAATAAGCCAGTAGGGTAATTGCATAAAACAGTAACAGTAGCAATGGTTTTCAATTTGACATTACACCAACACTCATTGCGTTGTTTATGTGGTTGAGCAGTTAGAATTTTCGAAGATATCAAGCAATGGATATACAATATGTTAAGAAAACCCTGTCCGACCCGTAAGGATAATAAAGGTTAGGTAAACACATGGCCAAATAAAATATGAAATTTTACATAATCATCATAGTAACAATACTAGTGAATTTTGAAATTATCTTTTTTTCCCGCGAACTTCCCCAAAATTAGGTAAATTTTTAAAATGTGACAACACCATTTTCGGCGGTATCATCGTTTGATTTATTGTTGGATATTAAATGTATAAATTTATGTTCAATATTTGGCGGTCTCGTTTGTGATGCCGGCGCGCGGCGAGTTTGTCGGTGTCCTCAAAGGAAAAAAGTAGGTGAAACTAGGGATGTACTATTTTTTGCGTAATAACGTTTTTTTATCGCTATTAATCGAAACTTACCCAATGGTAAAAGTACTTTTGTTTGTTTATCGATCAATTACTAATAACATTATTATAACACAAGTATTAGTAAACAGAAACGAGAAAGACTTATGAAACACAATTTTAGTAAAGTTTTACAAATATTTTATCGGTCAATATCATCGATATTGAGACAGAAATTGAAATTAAAACTGGCATGATTTTCATTTACAGCAGTGTACCTCGCTAATTTGAGTTTTGTAAAAGTTCTAAACAATTCTATGCGATGTTGAATCGAGAATAAGAATGATAAACTACAATACTAAATCGATACCAAAAATAGACGAGTATCAATCGATAAAAAAACAATATTTTGATTACTTACACATCTCTACCAAAGCAGCGTAGGTACCTATTTGTATAAAATAAAAATAATTTTTACTTTAAATTATTAGTTGCGCATAAACATTGCTGGTGTACACTATTCGTGTATTGTGTGATCATGTCGTTTTCTAACGTAGAGTAATATAACATGCTGATGGAGGTAGTAACTGTAATTAGCTGTGTTGTGATCAGGTGTTAGACGATTTGGAAGTGGGTACTTAGCGGTCAATGCACGAGGGTTCCAGCATGACGGTGCCTCACGATATTTTTGCCGACCTGTACGTGAGTACATTATCATTATCAGTTCGGCGAGCAGTGGATTGGTAGGGGCCAACTGTGGCCAGCGCGGATTTGACACCACTTGATTTTTATTTGTGTGCATGTGTGCTAATCTCGTGCGACGAAATATGGAACATCTCCGCCACAGCCATTGTGCTCATCCAATGAAATGATACATTCGGAGAGTCAGACGACCTTCCTACTTAAAAAAAGTTCTTTTCTCGAGCTGCCTAAGTATCATTGTTTCTTTCGAGAGTCGATAAACGTGGACAAGCTACCTATACCTACCTACAAGCATGAGGTCAACTGCGGTCATGACCTGTGCCTGTGTTGCCATGAAATTACCTATTTATTTTATTTAAATTATTTATTTTTTAGGGGGTATTTTTTTTAAGTTTAGCCAGGTTTTGCAGGCATTAGTAGAATCAGTTATCGATACCTAACAATACCTTCACGGGTCGGACAGGGTTTTCTTAACATATTGTATATATATAAATTTCCTTCAAAATTATTCTGATTGTAGTGTTAGTAGTGTTACGCTAAAAAAGGACTTATTACATTTGGTTAGGTACATAGGTACTAATCTATCTAATCCGGTATCTAATATGCTTTATAAAATGTAGGTATCTACGTAAGCCTACGTAGGCATACGAGCCACGTGCGAGCCACGTACGAGCAAGAGTAAGGTACCACTTTTTTTAACGATGAATAATCTACATTAACTTCGGTAAAGTGTAGCACACAGCACAGGAACATTGCGCGGCCGCCGACGGCAATATGAATAAAACTACGGCATCGAAACTGCATCGACCTCCTTACTTTTGTCAGGAGCCGCAAATTAAAAGCGCTAGTTTCTTTGCATCCCTTGTGTGGAAGTACGAGTAAATAAGTGGAGTAAACGGTGGCATCCACCGACCACTTTCCATCCAAACTAATCGTTAGTTTGGAAGAAAAGTGGTGATAATGGCGCCGATTCTCTTGTTCACAAACTAATTTTAAGTACATCTTTTTTTTTTCGATTTCATTGAGAAAAGGATAAAAGATAACATTTTATTTCAATCCTGTCAAATTAAGATATTTCATAGACAGTTTACTAGACTAATTTGAAAAGTAACATATTGGCGCCGATTCTGTTGTTCACAAACTAAACTAATTTTAAATTAAGTCCATCTTTTTCTGTCTATTTCAATAGGAAAAGGACAGAAGATAAAATGTCAGTTTAAACCTGTCAAATTAGTGCGCTCCTGGCGTAAACTGGCGTATTTTTAGTCGAAACGTTTTTAATCGCGGCTAAACTGTCTATGGAATATCTTAATTTGACAGGATTGAATTAAAATTTTATCTTCTATCCTTTTCTTATTGAATTAGAAAGAAAAAGATGCACTAAACTTAATTTTAGTTTAGTTTGTGAACAACAGAATCGGCGCCATTATCTTCTGTCATTTTCTTGATGAAATATAAAGGAAAAGATGCACTGAACTTAAATTTAGTTTAGTTTATGAACAAGGCTATCGGGACCAATGTTGCCTCAAGCAGCGGCCGCCGAAGCGTCTCCGTGCTCTGGTTGTCTAACGTGATTTTATATTACCTACTAGCTTTCCGCCCGCGGCTTCGCCCGCGTGGAGTTCGGTTATATCGCGCTTTTTAGATTTCCCTCGGGAACATCATTTTTTTTTCGGGATAAAAGGTAGCCTATGTTCTTTCTCAGGGTCTAAAGATTGTCTGTGTCAAATTTGATCAAAATCGGTTGAGAGGTTTAAGCGGAAAAGCGTAACAGACAGACAGACAGAGTTACTTTCGCATTTATATATTAGTATGGATATGGATACCAGCCTTCCCCTGACGTGACCTGCCCCCTAATCGGCGAACACATTTTTGGCAAATGATTGCGACTAGTTGGGATCAGTTGGGATCGTTCGGACCGCCTATTGGTCCGTTCGGCCCAAACGATCCCAACTAGTCGCAATCATTTGACAAAAATGTGTTCGCCGATTAGGCTGCTGATGTGATACGACATAAGAAATGTTCATGTAAAAGAATCGCAAGCTGCTAAAGTTTCATCGTGATTAGCAAACTAAAATTACTGTCAGATTCCTGGTATCTTTTACTATCACCAATTACAGATAAACGTATGGAAAACCTAATTACGCTTTTTACTACGCCTAACAAACATTTAATTTATGCAGTCTGCGCTAACGATAAAATCGACGGGGGCAAGTCACTCGAGAAAGTATTGCGACAAAAAGTTTTTATGTATGAGAAACTGAACAGTTATATAATATTTAAAAAAATATATAACTAATAATAGGTACCCAAGTTCCGAATTCAAAGCTTCTTTCCACATTTTTTGCGAACTAATTAAATTTATCTTGTCTCTTTGAAAAATGGATTTCTGTCGAGACCATTTTCGCGCTATGATTTTTTACGATTTCAAATGTCGCCTGAAACCAGACTTCAAATTGCATCCATGGATGAAGGCCTTTCTAAGGCAACCGTGTATCAGTGGTATAATGAATTTAAACGCGGGCGACTAACTTTGGGGGATGAAGAAAGAAGTGGTCGCTCTTTGACTGCTGTTACAGAAGAAAACGTGCTAGCAGTGAAAAGTTTGATCCAAGACAATAGACGAATTACATACCAAGAAATTCAGCATACACTGCAGATTGGATCAGGATGCCTTCACGAGATTCTACACGTGCATCTTAGGTTGCGGAGGATAGTTTCACGCTGGATGCCGCACAATCTCACCGATGCTCAGAAGCAGGCAGGGTTGGTGATATGATAGACAAATTTGAAGAAGGCTTTTCTCGGCGTGTTTACAACATCATTACAGGTGATGAATCTTGCATTTATCAATACGATCCAGAAACGAAGCGCCAGTCGACGGTTTGGGTGTTTCAAAACGAATACCGCCTACCAAAGTGAAGCAATTAGAATCGGGGGTAAGATTTTGATCGCGAGCTTTTACAGTTTGACTGGCTACTTGGTGTCTATATTTTTTTCGAAACCAAATAAGCATTAACGCTGAATAGTATACTACCAAATGCTTGACAGAAGTTTTCTCTGTTGTGAGCAACAAGCGACCAAACACAGGGCCCCGCAGGTTACTGCTTCACCATGACAATGCGCCTGGGCAGTACACCGGTCAAACTCCTGGGTCACCCTCCTTACAGCCCTGACCTAGCACCGTGTGACTTTTTCTTATTCCCAAAAATAAAAGATCAGCTCAAAGGGATACAATTTTCGTCGCCGGATGATACACTGTCAGCGTTCGAGCAGGCTGTAAACGAGGTTTCTGCGGCGGGCTGGAAAAAGTGTTTCGAAAACTGGTTCAGACGCATGAAACTTTGTAGAGGCTGGTGTAGAGAGAGTACTTTCAAAAGATGTAATAAAAATATATGTACCTAGAAAACATTTTTTTATTATCGCAAAACTTTCTGAGTGTCCCACGTATTTAAATAAGAGACAATACATTTAAACGCGTTGTTTCAAAGCAACGGCGGACATGTACCTTTTAAAACAGGGTCACACAGAGCTCACAAATACTACTATCAGAAGTGGCCAAGTTACATATTTTTTCTAACACTCATTAATTAAATGGTGATTATACATTTGGCTCTAAATCTATATAAGAAGTCACAAAGTACGTTTGAACAACATGGAGATATATACCCTTATTTTTAACATGACCATAAAAAGAAAATATTTCGTATAGAAGCTAAAGCGCAATTTAGACCGCGTTCAGAAGGGAACGAAACTTATAACCTGTCGAGTTTCTACCCAATGCACCCCGGAATTGTAGAGCAACAGCATGAGGGTTCCTGCACACGATGCCGCCACCAAGTCGCGCATAGCCCGCCACTGTTTGTTTCATTCCATTACCGGCCGCATACGAACGTAAAAACCAATCACTCCTTAGCAGATACACTTGCTCGCATATTTGTATGTTGCAGTTTCTTCTTTAATAAATCTGATAAATTTATCAAATGTACAAGACAATTCATTCGAAAATAATCACAAAACTTGGCGTCGCTTTTTGGGAGATCTTCATAAAGTGTATGAAATTCACTGTGCCGACAGCATAGGATGAATCCACAACTTTCTAACTCGACATTCTTTTTGCCATTTTCTATACATATAGTAAGCAAGCACGTGAACACGTTCTTTCGCGGCGTTTAATGGAATGAATCAAATAGACAGGGAGGGGAACCCATGCGGTGGCGGGCTTCACGCGACTCGTATCTACAGTGTAATAGGGTATTTGACTAAAAAAAACGAATTAGTCCGTCAGTCAGATTTCCAAAAAATACTAGACACTTTTTTTTCTTTTTTCATATAAACAAAAAAAATGAAGACAACACAGCGCGTTGAAAACTCGTGTGACGTCACTGCACACTACACTTTTTAGCGGCCAGTGACGTCACCAGCCACCACTCCTGATCTTTGATGCCTTTTATATTTGTTAATTTTTATTAATTTGATAAAACAAAATATACGTGTCTAGTATTTTTTGGAAATCTGACTGACGGACTAATTAGTTTTTTTTAGTCAAATACCCTATTGCGCGGCATCGGCCCGGCGACGGCGCGGTAACGGCATCGTGTGCAGGAACCCTGATTATAAACATGCCCAGGTCCGTATCCAAACTACCATACGAAATATTATTTCTTTCTCTATTAACTTGACAATCTATTGAAATTCAATTCCGTTTTGTGTGTGTGCATTATAATACCTATTTGATTAATTAAATGAATATATCAGTCTTAGCCTGTAGTTTCATAATATATCATAAAGCAACTTAATTATAAACGATTCTGGTTCTCGTTACATATGGACACATAAATAATTGTGTTATATACTATTGTTCCATTCAAATTTGAAATAATTTGCGTGAAAATAATATTGAGATGTCCACAATGCTAACGCTGGATACACACATTGCCACGCATCGCATGCGAAGCACATGCCTCTTGCGTGTACGCACCCTAAATTATGAAAAATATCACAAAAGCAATGATAACGAACTTTTCGCGATCTTACTGTTTGTTTTTATGATTGATTACATATGTGTGGGTGTACACAAATAGGCAATCGGTCGAAAAAAATATTACTTGTGCAAGAACGCATAAAATAAAAAAATCGCAATGAAATCTTAATATAATTTAGAATGGAATGCAAACAGAAATGCGATATGCAATGGAATACACAATGTAATTCGAAATTCCACATTATGACATATAAATACATGAAATATACACATGTAATTCACAGCTGTACGTAGTGGGATTATATTAATGTTTGTTTAGGCACTAAAAGTTTGAAATATATCTTGATATAGTTAGGTAGACCAACTACAAGGTTTAAATTAGAAATTTATATTGAAAATCTTACAATCACAAACTCCGAAGTATACAGTAAATGGAGCATAAATAGAGTCAAAAACTGTTTCCTTACTTTAAATATATCTTATGTATATTCTAGAACTCTCTAACACATTCACGAACTTTTCTTTCTGCTTATTGCCGTAGTGCTGCCATCTATAAACTTTTCAGATCAAAAAACAATGAGTTGACCGAAAACATTAGTTTATGGTCTGTCGAATAAATTTGTTTTCTTGGCATTATTAATACTTATTTTTAAATTATTTTCTACAACTTGCAATAAAATATGTAGTTTAATCTAGAAACAATTTACTAATTTAGGATGTGTAAGTAATCATATTTATTCGACAGATTATTTATTTACAAAACTTTACACTATGCTAGTAAATATCTATGAAAGTGATCATGGTGAATGAGTTTTACATGTTTACATGGGTTTATGGGTTTAAATATATATACCCCTGTTGTATGAACATAAGTCTTATCTTTCCATGTTTAGACACCATGATAAGATACCATGTGAAATGATAAAATTTATTTTCTTGGTTAAGGTGTCAGTTAAAATGAGTATCACCTAAAATTTTATACAGGATAAAATTTTATCCAGTGCGCAAACTTTGTCAACTTATAGCTTAATAAGTTTTATAGATAAAAATATTATTTTACTTTGATATGTTTTAGTACAAAAAAAATAGTTATTGATAACGAAAGATGTTTATTATGAAATCGATGTTATGGTCACCGCACGCGGTCCCATTCATGTTCGGCGGAGTGGGGACGGCGGGAACATCACAGGACCCCCGCGCGCCCGCGCCGCCCGCATGTTCACTACGCGGCCATGTGCTAATACTACGATATTAATATGAATAATTGGTGTCTCTCATTTGCTGATTTTAGGGCGGACAAAAACATGATTTTTTATTTTAAACTAATAATGCAGATTTGTTCTGTTATTGATTCTGAGCCACCCATTTTTTTTTTGCGCACTCGAAAAAAAGTTTCCCTGTATTTACTACGTAAACTAAATTAATAATATTAAATTAATAGAATAATAATCTGAATAATTACGAACTATAAGCGTGCATCAAATATAACATTACACATGTGTAGAAAAATAAATATTCGCATACCATTAACACTAGTGATAACAATACCTTATACATATGTACATGACTCATTGAAGCAATCAATTATATCCAATAACAATAATATCAATACATACATTTAGTGTTCAACACATTGACCGTCATATCAATTAATATTCATACCGGTTACACCAAATTTTATTGGATCCATTCCAACATTTATTAAACCATTTTTCTTATGGCCAAGGCATTCCTCCTCATAAGCGCCATTGCAATCTCCATTTGTATATACTTTGTTCAAGTTCCTACTTTCCGCCTCTTCTATGGTATCTAAGAGATGCTCAAAGAAATTAGGAAAGTTATCATAGCTTGGATAGACGTTAATGTCTATGACTGCATGTCCGCCGGTGACATTGTCTATGACAACATCAAACCCAGCTAGGAGTAGTCCAATCCTCTTTTTTAGTATCCTTATGATAGTTTTAATTTTGTCCTCATTGAGCGTCATTGTGATATCGGTATTGTCGTGAGGGTCGAGGATGGACAATGTAGACTGGCTATCTGCCTTACAAACTTCTCCCGTACTATAGTAAATTGGTTCTAAGTCTTCTGATGCATAGAAGTTTTTCAGGCTTGGACGCTCGCAAATGTGATATCTGGAATGAATCGAAATACATTTTTAGCTTTAGGTAAGTAAAGGAACAAACTTGTATTCAACCACATCTGGCTGTAAACCAACCACAAAATTGTTGAAAAAAGGCTAGGCAGATTGTGAACTACAGGAGCAAATAATTAGATTTCAAACATTATTGAGTTGTACAATGTTTAACAGAAACTGCATAAATGACCCCTTGAAACAGCAGAAATTACATAATTCAATAATTGTTGAAAACACAGTCCTGTCCTTTATAAAGTCATGTCTTTTTTAAATGAACAGACAGCTGTGCTGCTGGGGAATTTGTTCCGCAACTTCTTCTTTCCAGCGAAAGCACTAGGAAGTGGCAAACGGCGGGCGTTTTCGGGGGGACTGTCTTATGTAATATTGACTTTAAAAAAGTGCTGATTCTCAGCCTAATTTGAATAAATGACTTTGGATTTTGAAATTGGCTCTTTTTGTTACACACAGTAGTTTTTTTTAATGGTTGGCCCATAATTCAGCAACACGAGTAACGTTCTTGACGGATCTGGTTAGGTTATCCGTACGCAGGTGACGGGATATGCGGCACAAGATGGGATATTAGCCATACATCCCAAAGGATATTGTTATAACAAGATAATTAAATTCAACCTTGACATATGCAATGTCGAAGTTTAACATTTTAACAGTTATTTTATTTCCCCTGATTTAGTAATAGTTTACCTAATATTTGAATGTTAATTAATAAGATACTCACCTATCTCCTATTAGGAATACTTTGTGTAGTACTGCATTGTGGTTGACAAAACTTTGGACAACACAGGGTGGCTTGCACACATGTAGCCCTTTCTCATTGAAAATGACAATCATTTCATGCGCAGACTTAGACCCATGGGCTATAGTCGGCTTGCAAATAACAGGGAACTTGACACCCCTCTGCCTCATAATCTCTATGTTCATTTCTATATTGGTTGTGGTAAATTCTGCAAAGGACGGCGTGAATATCCCTTGCTTGTTTAGAGACGGCTCATCCTTTAGTATTGTGTAGTAACAGTATCTGGAAATGATATAAGGAAAAAAATTAGTGGAGTGTATTTAGGGTTCTCAACCACTTGACAGCCTCCGTGGCGTAGCGGTAGCGAACGCGGCCGTTGCGCAAGGACAAATATTTGCACTGTGCGGGGATCGAACCCGCGCCGTTCGATCCCCGCACAGTGCAAATATTTGTATGCATGAATATGAATATTTGCACTGGTCTGGTTGTACCTCGGAAAGCACGTTAAGCCGTTGGTCCCGATTGCCATACGAACTTCTAGTGGCAGTCTTTACGGGTTGTTGGAGCCCTCAAAAGTCTAACAATTGGTTTAACTCCAATGCTTCGATATCGCCTTCGGGTTGTGGAGGACAGACGGCAGTCGCTTCACGGAAAATATCGAAGTTTAGCCAAAATCAGCAGTTAGTCTGGTAAAGCGGACCTCAGACTCCAAAGCTGAAAGCTACGGATGCGACTGGGATTAACGCTGACACGATGATGATGAATGAGGATTTAGGGTTCCCAACCACCCTCAAAAATGCGTATATGTTTTTTTTTTTTCTTACAATAAAAACATGAGCATAAACTCAAGAGAGGCGACAAACGCTGGACGCGTCCGAGTGCCGGTCGAAAGTCGCACCGTTCAAAAATCATTTCATACAACGATATTGTACTCTATAGTCTATATTATGTAGGCGTACTCTATAACCCATAACAGTAATAGAGTATGGAAACAGAACTTCATTGAAATGAATTACAAAAGAGGTCTTGATTTATATAAATTAACTGTAATGTTCTGTAAAAAGTACAAATAAATCCTTTTTATAAATATTAAATAAATGATAATCTTTTTTTTCAAATCTCGTATTTAAGCACTCTTTATTTACCTCCTTTGAAATCAGATATACTCTATTTCTTCTAATAATAGTTGGCACCGCTATGTATATCTGACTAGGTATATGGATAAGTATCCTAATTTTCATCACGTTTCCGATACTGACTCTATCCCTTTACTTCCGAACCTGAAGGCTTTTCTCGGTCTTGTAGAAATAATTTCTTAAAAATCTCTTGATGAGCCCTATGTACTTATTGTAAAAACGTCAGCAAGTCAAGCAATCCGAAAATGTCAAATATTCCTACTCTTATTTGATTCTTAATTCTTGATCTGTAAAGTTGAAAATCTAACTAAATCTAATTTAATTAAAAGAACAAATTGAAAATCTAAATTTGAAAGATTGTAGTTGCATGATGTGCTGTCGTCTGTACATTAAAATTCAATGCTATAAATAGCTAGCCAGTTACTTTGTTCCGTTATCTTTATATTACCTAATACTATCACGATTTTCATGTCCATCCACAGATTGTCTGTCTGAAATTGCTCTTAAAAGGAGGCAACATCGTAAACATTACTATTATTTGTAAGCAATTTTAATAAGAATACAGTTAAACTGTATTTGTTGTTATGTTGTGTAGTCGACCTCATTATTGCTTTACCACTCTTGACAAAACCCAGTAATTTGATTGAAACTTGATTAACTTCATATAGGATGCTGGTAAATGACCAGCGCCGATACTGGCAAGTTTCTAACTGGTTATGTGGCGCAGTTTCGCTTTGAAAGCCAGCGTTCTACATGAAAATTAATTGACACATTTATGTGTAGTACTTATCTAAGTAGACCTTGTCGTTATATGACGCAAAAGTGACATTCAGCCTTACAATGGTAAATAAATTACGAGGCCACCAAAACTCTGAACTCTGTTGTCACCTTTTTAATGAATACTTAAAACAGCCCCCTAATCGCTGAATACATTTTTGTCAAATGATTGCGACTAGTTGGGATCGTTTGGACCGAACGGACCAATGGGCGGTCTCTACCTACTAGTGTTCGCCGATTAGGGGGCAGTTTTAGTAATGGAATCTACTACGGTTAAAAAATATACATACCTATTGAGTAGAATCCTCACATTATCCAATGGATCAATTACAGTGATGTTTGGATGGTTTGACAAGTACTGTTCCACTCGACTAATGGTAATTGATGCCTGAAAACAATGAAAACAAATCAAAATTTAATAAATATTATACTATCACTTTCCTCTTGTTGTCAATTGTAGAGCACTTAATCACTAATGGTATTTATAGGATCTTAAAGCTTTTCTAATACAAATGAGGTCATACTTTTTTCTCATAGAGCCTAGGGGTAGGCCTATGTGGATACAGCAGAATGCCACTTCATCATCATCTGCCCAGTCTTTTCCTTAACTATGTTGGGGTCAGCTTCCGGTCTAACCAGATGCAAGTGAATAATCCTAATTATTACTAATTCCGAGGATGGATGGATGTTTGTTGCTCCTTCATGAAAACAACTGAAAGGATTTTAATGAAACTTCACGGTAACATGGCTAATAACATAACAACACATAGGATACATATTATTCTCACCAAATATTTCACCTAATATTCTCACCGAATATTCCACCCAATATTCTCCCCGGAACACTAATAGTAATCATATAATTATTGTGGCCATCGTAAATAACTCAATATCATAAAGAGAGCCACATAAAAAAAAACAATTGAACAAGTTAAAAATGCAACTATTTGTTACTATGCAACTACAAGAAAATTACAGGAAAAGCACCAATTGTTTTTGTATATTCAAGTCATTCAAGTGAAACTATTTGTATAGTTCTTTTTTTATTGACCCTGCATAGTAAGGACACTGATGACTCATAGTGAACAGTATAGGACACTGACCATGAAATAAATGCTCATCTTAAAGTTGATAAGATTTTAAAAACAAACATTACAGAGACATAACTTACTACATACCATACTCAATTCCTTCTTTTATAACTATAAACTAGTGCTTGGCCGCAATCCTGCCTGGTGCAATGCAATGCAATGTTAAAAGCAACAACACAACCAATGATGCTGCACCAGAGGGAGTGTGATCTGGAGGCTCTCCACGACCAAACTCCCGACACAACAACAGCCTATCTATCTGCATCCTTCCCTGGCCAAACATTGTTGGGAAAGGCTAGGTAGATAATGATTACAAAGACATAACTATTGTGTATATGAAGTATTATGTTACCCATAATATGGGTTCATCATCATCAAGAGCCTTTACTCGTCCACTGCTGGACATAGGCCTCTTTCATGGCACGCCAACAAGCTCGATCCTGAGCAGTTCTCCGCTGAGAGGTTCAATAGACAGTCACTCCACATGAATATTCTGATATTGACATTCATGTTCTGATATTCAGCTGTATCCAGTTGGACTGGAATCTGATCCCAACATAAAAAAATGTGTGGCACTCGGAGACTGCCGCGGTAAAGCTATTGCATAGCATTTTTTATCAACTTATGCAATTATAATTATTTATATTTTATACTAGCGGCCGCCAGCGACTTCGTTCGTGTGGAGTTAGTTATGCTCTGCTCCTATTAGTCGCAGCGTGATGTTTTATAGCCTTAAACCTTTCTGGATTAATAGGCTATCCAACGCAAAAAGAATTTTTCAAGTCGGATCCGTAGTTCCTGAGGTTAGCGCGTTCAAACAAACAAACAAACTCTTCAGCTTTATTATATTAGTATAGATGTTCGCAAGTACCAAATTTTGTACAGAAAAACCCATAGTACTATACATTGAATCTGCGCTCACCCGCAGGGCTGCAGATCTACATGATAATGCAGATAAAAAACGCAATCCTGCGCGTGGCTGCGGGGTAAATCGCAAAGGTGTTCACAGCGAGTTCCGCAGTATGTAGTTAGAAGGAATTTTTTTATTAGTTATTTATGACATAGTATTTTTTTATTCTGCCAATTAACGTATACTTTTGTATAAGTATGTATATATTTTCTTTTTTGTAATATATTTATTTTTTAGTTTTGTGAGGTCATCTAAAGAGTGCGAAAAACGGTGGCGATTTAGCGACTAAACTATATACAATATGTTAAGAAAACCCTGTCCGATCCGTGAAGGTGTTGTTAGGTATCGATAACTGATTCTACTAATGCATACAAAACCTGGCTAAACCTAAAAAAAAATACCCCCTAAAAAATTAAATATTATTTCGCAAAAACAGGTAGCTTACAAAGGCAACACTGGGCAGCGCGGGCGACGAGGGAGGTCACGCGGTCACGCGCTTAACCGTAGCGGTGCCGATAGGTCATGAACTCACTTGACCTCATGCATGACCTTCCACACTTGCATATGGTTAGTAAGTACCTAGCTTTCGTGTCACAGTGGGGTCCTCGTTGAATAATTCGAGCACCTACTTTTCAATATCCGGATCGTGGATGCGTGGTCTTCCTACACCATGAGCTTCAATAACACTGCGGGTTACGTAGTCGCGATTTTACAGACGTTATAACGCACAATCACACGGGACCGGGGTACAAAACGGATCATAGTCTCTACGATACATAGTCTCTACGAGCCTCACTCACATCCAAACACACACATCGCATTTTAAATTACGTTAGAAAACGAATTGATCACACAAAACACTAAACGTCTTTACGGAAGGAAAGTTTACGCGAAACTGATAATAATTCCAATTTATTCGAAGTAAATGTAAAATGATTTATGATTTTTATTTCATAAAAATACTTAATAGGTACACAGGTGCGCTGGCGGTGTTCATTGAGTAGTGATGTGTAAGTAAGTACTCAAAATATCGACGGATCGATTGATACAATTTATTTGTAACTATTATGGTATCGATTTAGTATAGCAGAATCTCATGCATGGATTCAATATTTCACAAAACTCAATAACATTCCAAAGTTTTAATTACAGTTTCTGTCTGAATGTCGATGATATTGACCGTTAAAATGTTTATAATACTTTACTAAAAAGTATTTCATAAGACCCTCTCCTTTCTGTTTACTAATATGTAGTATTCTGTAATCTGTGCTAATAGGTCTATCTGTTATAATATTGTTATTAGTAATTTATCGATAATGAAACGAAAGTACATTTACCATTAGGTAATCTGTTTTTACAATAAATCATTCAACCTGCATTGTTTTACACTAAAATTAATAATAATAATAATTTATTTGCATCAAATGTTACAGTACATTGAAACATTTAGTACAATAATAAATTAATCAACATCATCATCATCTCATCATTAGTTAATTATATCAACTGCGATCCAAACGATCCCAACTAGTCACAATCATTTGACAAAAATGTGTTCGCCTATTAGGCTGCAGGTACAAGTTTCGATTAATAGCGATAAAAAAACGTTATTACGCAAAAATTAGTACATCACTAGCTTTTCTTTGAGTACGCCGACAAGCCGCCGCGCGGGACTTCACAGACGAGCACCGCCAAACATCGAGCATTAATTTATGCATTTTAATATCCAACAAAGAATCAAACGATGATACCGCCGAAAATGGTGTTGTCACATTTTAAAATTTTATCTTATTTTGAGTTAATTCGCGGGAAAAAAAGATTAATTCAAAATTCATTAATATTGTTACTATGATGATTAGGTAAAATTTCATATTTTATTTGGCCATGTGTTTACCTAACCTTTATTATCCTTACGGGTCGGACAGGGTTTTCTTAACATATTGTATAATCTTTTATTTTTGACTTTGATAAAGAAACAGAAGCGATGCTATAGCTTAAATTGTCGTCATTTTCGTGATCAGCGCCTCCGAAAACCCCTGTCACGACACCCAAGTCAAAATGTAATGAAATTTGATTTCGGCCATCTTGGATTTCAACATAGACGTCATTTTTGTGATCAGCACCCCCGAAAGCTCGTTTCACGACACCCATGTCAAAATATCATAAAATTGGAGTCGGCCATCTTGGATTTCAAAAATGACGTCATTTTCGTTATCAGCACCCCCGAAAACCCCTTTCACGACACCCATGTCCAAATATCATGAAATTGTTGTCGGCCATCTTGGATTTAAAAAATGACGCCATTTTCGCGATCAGCACCCCCGAAAACCCCTGTCGCGGCACCCATGTCAAAATATCATAAAATTGGTGTCGGCCATCTTGGATTTAAAAAATGACGTCATTTTCGTGATTAGCACCCCCAAAAACCCCCTTCACGACACCCATGTCAAAATATGATAAAATTGTTGTCGGCCATCTTGGATTTAAAAATGACGTCATTTTCGTGATTAGCACCCACAAAAACCCCCTTCACGACACCCATGTCAAAATATCATAAAACTGTTATCAGCCATCTTGGATTTCAAAAATGACGTCATTTTCGTGATTAGCACCCCCAAAAACCCTTATCACGACACCCATGTCGAAATACCCAAAATTCATCGAAGTACCAAATTTTAGGCGAAGTTATCCGCAAACAAACATAAAACTTCAAGCCACACCTCCGTGCCCATCGGAGTGGGGAGCGTGAGGTTTTTCGTTACGGAATTTCTGGATTCGGTCCCCGCGCTCAAGGCCCGCGATAGAAGCTACGCAATAGCTTAAAAGGCATCATCTGTATGTAGCTTGTATATAAGTAGAGACAACAGCACATCAAGCTACTACAATCTGTCAGATTTCTTTATTAGGTTTTCAACTCTCTAAAACTTTAAGGCTCAAAATTGATTAGGAATATTTGACAGTTTAAGCTAGCTTGCCCTGCTTTAGTCCGTACAAGCTAATAGAATATAGTATTGTTAACTTGAATAATGTATGCATAATTGAATAGATGACTAAAGAAATAAAGGTATTTTGTTGACCTAAGAATTAGCAATTCTTAGTCATCTCAGGCAATTAAATACTTGTTCATGAGTCATCTTACAGGTGTGTTGCTCATCTTGTGCTCTAGGATATAGTATTATATTGATTATGAAATTATCATCAATCAATAAAACAAAATACAATCATCTATTTTTTGTCATAATATAAATAATTTGTAGATAATGGAGACAAACTCTACTCATGGCTACTAAATATATGTCAATTTACGTGAAGTATTGGCCCAGATTCTCTTGTTCATACACTAAACAAATTTTAAGTAAAATGCATCTTTTTCTTTCTATTTCATTAAGAAAAGGATAGAAGATAGCATGTTAATTTAATCCTGTCAAATTAAGATATTCTATAGACAGCATAAACATGATTATAAACATGACAACCAAAAATAAATGAATTTAAGTCGGGCATGGACTAATGGACAGCCGATGGATGCGGGCAGCACAAGACCGGTCAGCATAGAAAGCCTTGGGGGAGGCCTTTGTCCAGCAGTGGACATCTATAGGCTGAAGAAGATTGACTAATTTGACAGGTCTAAACTGACATATTATGTTCCGCCCTTTTCTTAATAAAATAGAAAGAAAAAGATGCACTGAACTAAAATTTACTTTAGTTTGTGAAAAAGGGAAAATTTGGTCATTAATGAATTTGACAGGACGAAACTAATATAAATATCTTGTGTCCTTTTCTTAATGAAATAGACAGAAAAAGATGCAAAAAAATTTTAGTTTCTGAAACGGGAATCAACACTTACTATATGATATATATAAATAATTATTTCATGTATTAACTTGGTAGTGCAGTTACTCCCGCTTGAATGTTGAGTGCCACTTCCTTAAAACAACTTTTATATGTATAACTTAAAACAATAAAAATGTCACCTTAGGATCTCCATGATCTGCTGCAGCAATGACATCAGTCAGTTTATGGAGGAACACATTAATTGGTCCCTGTTCTTCCAAAGATCTGTCCAGATCCAACTGTAAATAAAGTCAAACTTTTTTTTTTAGAAGGAGGACTTTGCAACGCTGTGTTATAAATAGTTACTACAATTTTGTTAGTACAATTTTGACAAATAAGTAAGTAGCATTGTATATTATTATTGACTCAAGCATTTTAAGGTCCTTGTGTATTAAATAAGTAAATATATAATAAGACTACCATGACATGTGAAAAAGGCTCTTTTTAAGTAATAGGAGTTTTTTCTTGAGCAATAAACATTTTAAAATTCAAATAACTTCAGTCATACAGGTGTCTGGTAATACCAATGCCTGCTGATGCAAATTTAAATACGCAAAAAGTATTCTTCGTAACGGCTAAGCTCTCATAAATTACCTCATTTAATTTACAATATTACTTACTTTAACTAGATTGTATCCATGAGAAGCGCACGCCTTAATAAATTCTTTCCAATTAAGCTTCTGGCTTTTCTTGTCAGACATCCACAAACCAATAGTTTTATTTTGAGACACGCAACTATCCATTTTAACGTATTAAATAAAAAATAAGAATTTAAATAAACTATATTAAATGTTATCGGACTTTTTAAACCTATCCTATCTGTGTAAACTGTTAATGGATTTAATTTGTAAGCGAACACAGACTCAGTGTATAAGGAAGAATTTAGGAATCAACCTTGAATGCAATAAAAGGAAAAGCATATTCAATATTTACTTAGAAACTGTTACGAACTTTAAAACCTGAATTTTACAAAACAATAATACTACACGGCTAATGCGGCGCGGCGACAAAATGTCAAATTTCGAGGAAGGAAATATGAAGTCAGTGATCAGTGTGACCAACCTTAAATTAGAGATCCTGCCCTACTTATACAAGAAAACTGACAAATCCTCAAATCCTGCCAAAATCAAAACCACAAAATGCCAAAATAATGCCAATATAATCTAAAAGTTTAAAATAAATAAACACATTATTTTTTGAAGGTTTATTAAAACTAGCTGCGCCACATGGTTTCGCACGCGTTTTTTTTTTTAATGCCCCGCTCCTATTGGTCGCCACGATGCTATATGTATAGCCTAAAGCCTTCATCGATGAATGGGCTATCAAACGAAAAAAGAATTTTTCAAATCGGACCAGTAGTTCCTGAGATTAACACATTCAAACAAACAAACAAACTCTTCAGCTTTATAATATATTAGTATAGATAATTGATCTTAAAATCTAAAAGTGAACTGAATTAAATTACACATTCCTATTAGCATCGTATTCTACTGGATCACTTTCTATATACATCGCGTTTGTCATTTCTTTAGTTGGCTGGAATGAAACGCAGTCACCATATTCACTAATGCCCTGTTTAACAAGTAAAATAGAGGCGGCATGTTTATTAATAAATCTGTCCCGCGTTTTTGTTCTATCAGATTGATTTTCGAGAATATCCTTTCACAAACAGCATTCGACTTGTTTTTGAACCTCTTATTAAGGTATTAATTTTTTAACCATAATTTAGTTTTTACATTTTGGCATTAGAATTTCCTTCTAGAAACATTCTAAATTATTTTTTATTTTATTTGACATAAGAATTTTGTTCTAGATACATTCAACATTATTTTCTTTTGACATTTCTGTTTAGGATTTTTATTATTTTGTATTGTTCCTAATAACAAATTGCTCTGTTGTCTGGTTGTAACTGACGATTCGAAAGTGCTTGTATCTAAGCCTACTTGAATAAAGTATTATTTGAAATTGAATTGGATACTAAATCCTACTCTTTTTGTGGGCTGTAGCGGCTAGCGGCTATACTATATTGTTAATACTGCCAAAAGTGCCAAATCCTGCCAGATTTCTAAAACGTCAAACAAAAGTGCCAGAGAGTAAAATAAAGGGCTAAACCTGCCAAAAAGGCAGGATCCTGCCACATTTGGTCACACTGTCAGTGATGGATGTGTATGGATACGTTTTGGATACGTTCTATTAGATCTATCCATATATCTTACATGAACATGATGCCAATTTTTAAATCGACAGATTTATAACTGGATAATATAAACAACTATTCTAGATAACCATTTTATATATAACATTTATGAACATATATAAACCGAATATTTTAGTCAATTTATCGGCTATTTCATCCCGCAAATAAAAGTTCAAAAATCAGCATTACAAAAATACTGTTTTTAAATTACTTACCTAGAACAAAGGTTAACTATCAGTTAACTGTGATTCATTGTTACAAGATCAAACTCTGCAGAATGCAGATATTATAGGTATCGATATCTAAAGTCGATTAAACAAAACAAAACCTTTTGACGTTTGTGGTTAACATTTTCGAAATACTTTTTGTTTTAGCATACTTTGCACTTTGAGATTGCTTATATTTTAATATTTATGTTGCTTTTTCTTGTATACCTAATGTAAACATTTCAACACAAATGTATTTTTGTTAAGAAATAAAGAACTTGAACTTGAACTAAGGTCCGTATTACAGAACGTTACTCAAGACTCAAGCATTACTTAAAATTAGTTTCAACCAATCAAAAGGCTTCAAATACGGACCTTAGGTCCGTATTACAGAACGTTACTCAAGCATTGATCCATGCTTAAACATTACTTAAAACTAGTTTCGGTATCGATACTTTAATGTGATAAAACAGTTTTTTTTTTTAATTTTCACAGCCTTGGTTTGTGGGTGGTGATTTATGGACCGTATTACAGAACGCCACTCAAGCTCCACTTAAGTCTCGTTTCAAGCCTTTTAGGGCGTATTTTACAAGGAAACTCAAGCACTGATCCATGCTTAAACATTACTTAAAACTAGTTTCAACCAATCTAAGGTGCGTATTACAGAACGTCACTCAAAACTCAAGCTCTACTTAAGTCTCGTTTCAAGCCATTTGATTGGTTGAAACTAGTTTTAAGTAATGTTTCAGCATAGATCAATGCTTGAGTTTCCTTGTGGAATACGCACCAAAAGGCTTGAAACGAGACATAAGTAGAGCTTGAGTGGCGTTCTGTAATACGGTCCTTAAATCACCACCCACCCACCAAAGCTGTGAAAATTAAAAAAAGAAACTGTTTTATCACATTAAAGTATCGATACCCAGCACTGTATATTGGTGATTTACATAGAGCATGGTATCATCATCATCATCTTAGCGTATAATCCCAGTTGCATTCGCGGCTCGGCGCGTTGGAGCCCAGGGTCCGCTTTCCTACAATTACTTCTCCATTTCGCACGATCTTTGGCATCCCGTGGCGTGAGATTGTTGAACAAAAAAGAAAGAAAGAACAACTTTTGAAGATTTTTATTTTACTAGGTTTGTGCATTTAGCCAATCTCAGGTAATGAATTTTTATTCATGTCGAAAAAGACGGCCGCGTGACCCGTCTACGAGGGAGGATTGAGGCAAAGTCATGATTTATACGTCTGTGTGATGTAGTCAGGGTCACTATACTGCGATATTTCAATGTTCTTTATGAATTATTTACTAATTGCATTATTTACTACAAAAATCACGCGCTTTTATATAGTAAAAGACACGATAAATAATTTAAAAGTCCAATGAAAAATGAGCGTGACACTCAGCTTTCCCGCCAGACCTCTCATCAATTGTTATTGTCACGGTTTTTTTTAATGGCGAAGAAAATGCAAAGCTATTTGCAGATGTCGCTGGTCTTATCACATTTTGTGTTGAGTTTTTTTTTTGTGTTTGACGAGTTTTTTTTTAGGTAAAGCAGAGCAATGTATTGAACATGGACTGTTTCAAGTTAAAAAAGGAGTTAAAAGTCTAGAGGAGCTTCAGTAAAAGGACGTAAAGCTGATCTAATTACCAGGCAAATAACAATGCCCAGACTTTAAACTAAATGCAGACTTATTAGTGTTATAAGTTACATTAATTTTGTATTAGATATAATGTTTCTATATTTATATTTATGTAAATATTAATGTACTTTTTATTGCCACATTTTGAAAATTTCAACCCTATTAACCTAAAATTATTATCCAGACTTGAATCGTATGACCGAATTTTTTACTTCTTTACTTCCTCAAGAACAAGAAATTCAAGAGAAAAAAAATTAATTTACCGCCTCCAGAAAGCTATAGAGACATCAACATAATCTTTACTGAAATCTATTTATATATTCTGTTCTAAATTAAAATGCATAGGTATCTTTAGGGAAAGAGTGATTTCCATTATTATTGCAAGTGCAGCAAATTGCTACACAACGCGGCATATTTTTTATAAACAACGTGAACTCGAACAAATTACAATTGGTTTTGACAGTTTATTTGGGTCAAACGATATCAGCGCCTCTAGTGGCGAGATTTGTCAGTTTTCTTCCCCATTGTCAACAATGTCAACAAATGTCATTGTCATTTGTCAATGTCAATTGTCAAAACGCAGGGAAGGAAGGTGCACGCCAGGGGGGGCACACTTAGTACTTCATCAATTTTTACAGTCGACAGCGACACCTGAACTCTTGCGAGTGAACAATTTGGCAGCCATCTTGTCCCTAGGGTCAAATAAAGGTCAATGACAATGCCATATTTTTTCATTTTAATTTCATGAAAGAAGTAAGGGGTGAATTTTCATTTTATGATTAAATATGATAGTTTTTGTGTGACATTGCTTTTTTCTTGAATAATTAAAAACTATCAATAAAATTATGATGTTATTTGAAAAACTAATGTTTTTGTATATTTAAACGATAATTTAAACACCAAATTTAAAAGAAAAATCATGAAATATAAATATCGCATTGAAGTGAATGATGTTGTGTAGACGTAAATGATATCGTCTGTTGAAGTCAATGATAAGATGTAGACGTTAATGATGCAAATGAAACACATAGATTACAATCAGCTCTTCATATAAGAAATATGAACATTCGAGTACTAATTGTTTAAGATATATATCTCAAAGTCTTTGATTTGTTTAAACAGAAAGCAACCAGGCTCAAAAAATAATTAACTTTGGTTTAAATCACAGAAATCTTTGATTTGAAGCAATAAACAATACACACAAAATAAGACTCAAAATGATTATTCAATAAGATATTGTGATTGCTAAACATGTACTTAACAAAATAAAATACACAAAAATCTTTTTTTTTTTTTCTCAAAGTTACTAGCCTCTTTAAAATGATGCGTAGTTGTAGCCCACGAATTTAATTTTTTCTTAATATTCCAGGTCAGTGTCAGGTTGTATCTTGATCAAAATTTGATAATACACCTTTCTAAGTAAGATTTGTACTATAAGCACTTTGATTTTGTTCTTAAGGTACAAATCGTAACTTTTTATTTATACACGCCTTCTCTCTATGTTGCTATCATCATTCTGGGTTTTTTGATGTCACTCTTGTTGTTGAGATTTGCTTGTAGCCTTAAAATTGGCATTCTTTGATTTCTATTAATTTTCCACAGGTTCTTTATAATATTTATCAACTTAATTATTTTCTTCAATTCGTGATATCTTCTTCCTTTCTGCTTTTTGTACGTCTTCTTTTGTTAATAAACCAATAGGGTCTTATCTAAAATCAGTTTCTTCAGAAATTTCATTAACTTGAACAACTATATTTGGAAACTCGATGACGATTCTTTTTTCTCTGTCTATCATTATCATCTCAGCGTTAATCCCAGTCGCTTCCGAAGCTTTTTCCAGCTTTAAATCTGGGGTCCGCTTTACCAGTCTAACTGCTGATTTGGCTAAACTTCTAAATTTTTCGTGAAGCGACTGCCGTCTTACCTCCACAACCCGAAGGCGATATTTCTGCATTGCTGTTAGACCAATTGTTGGACCTTTGAGGACTTCAACAACCCGTAACGACTTCCATTAGATGTTCGTATGGCAACCAGGATCAACGGCTGAACGTGCTTTCCGAGGTACGACCACACAAAGAGTTCAAATATTCATATTGATGCATACAAATATTTGCACTGCGCGGGGATTGAACCCGCGCCTCCTTGTGCAGCGGCCGCATTTGCTACCGCAACGCCACGGAAGCTGTCCTTTTTGGTGCTGTCTATATTTCTTTGAATTTACCTTGCACTGTTTAGGCAATTTTCTTTGTTGACATGGAGTTTTTCTGTTATGGATATCTGTTTCCTTTCTTCTTTACGTTTTTTTTATTTGGCTCGTTGTTCTTCTTTTTCTAATGCATATAGTTCGTGGTCATTTTTTATTTCTAAAACTAGCGTCTTTTGCACAGCCTTTGCTGGGCTAAATGTTCTGCTTTCGTTTTAGCCATAGCTGTACCTGAGTAATGAAATAGAGTAAGCATGTTAGTTTAAAACTATTAATTTACATCTAATAACTTGTTCTATTGTATAGTAATAAAATTTAGAGGAATGTAATTGAATTGCTTTTAAAATGCTTAATTTATTACACCGAAATCATTAACCTCTATATAGCGTCATTGTAAACGTAACAAAAATGTCATTTTCCTCATAAGAAATCATTCACCTCATCTAGAAATTCCCGATGAATGATGTTACGATTAATGACGAAACAAGTTAAAACACATCCCTGTCCAAGCAAACGCAAACCTACAATGTAACACTATACTTCATATTTAATACAAATTCAGTATTGTCCATGCTCATTTATCAATAAAATAAAACAAAATATACTTACCAACAATATTTCCAATCGTTTAATGACGAAATTCGATGACAAATTAAAATCAATTCACTTCAAAACGTAATTTTACTATGTATACATGCAGACTAGTAAGAATCTCCACAACGACTAAAGTGGGGCACCGGGGAAGCTATCCGAAATGCATTTGGTTACTGTTATTAAATATTTTCGTTGAATAAATTTCTTGAAACCACAATCGTGGAAACAAATGACGATATTCTTGTGACGAATTTTTAAATGGTTATATAACAATTTTAGGGGTAAATCTCGATTTAAGAAAAGTAATAAATATTCAGTTTATGCTTAAAACATTACAAATGAGATTAAATCAAATGAAATTTAAGCCAACAAAAATAAGATTTTGAAAAATTAGTCAAGATGGTAATGAAAGTAACGGCGAGGTAAATGATTTCCGCGATACTATTTTTAAATTTTTTATGTAGTATATAATTATTTTGTTATTTTATTACCTACTAACCATACATAAGTATATAAAGAATAGTGTTAGATATATATTACATAAGGCGTAGTGAATTTTTTTGTGAAAAAATAGAATCACACCAATAATATGCTATTTTGAAAATCCACCCTAAGATGGCGGATAGAGAATCAAACAATTTTATTTTATTTAGACTTGTGTTGAATTAATGTAACAAGTGCACGTGTTAATGCCAAAATTGTGGTGTCTCTTCATGACGACAGGATGCAGATGGATAAATTACCATGGTTATGTGTTATTACAAAATAATAGGTATACTTATAAGTAATCCATACAAACTTTCAACCCCAAACTGTTAATTTGTGACACTTTCGGCTAATTTGTAATATTATTTCTGTGTGTGTCAGCTGTGAAGTTTCCACTCATAAAATAAATGAATTACTGAATACTTTTTTTTATTCATCTGAAAACCCAGACCTTTAATATACATAGCTACGTACGCATAGGTACGTAGCAATAATATACATAGCTACATATGCATAGGTATAAGCCCCGCACGATGATATTGCGATTGGCGGCCATCTTGGTGACGTAGTCGAACTCGCTCCGTCGGTACCGTTAGCAAGTTCAGTCCGCGCTTATCCACTTACGCACATCGAATATTTTTGTTAGCTTTTTGTTTTTGTTATCCTGTTTTATTATTGTTCTTGAGTTTTGTTGTTTAGTTTTGTTAGCTGTTACTCGTTTAAATGAGTAAGAAATTAATTAACAGTCGTGCTCGTGAAATTATAATTTATTTATCCATTATTTTTATTAGTGTCCACTTTAGTGGACAATTATTTTGTTAAAGAGAAAAAGGACTGTAAGTTAGTTCTTGAAAGTATAAACCGTGCTTTAAAAAGTGCTTCGGACACTACTGAGGACATTTTAATACCGAAGCAACTGCTAATAGTTATTAAAAATATTTTGCAAAATTCTACCAAAGTCACGGAGCGTGTGGCATGTGCCACAGGCGTTGCAAGAAATACTGTGACAAAATTGACCGAGAGCATGAGTCAGAAACAGCCAGTGGCAGCAAAATGAGAACTCTTACTAAACGAAAAAGACAAAAGAAGGAATATTTCGGCATGTATACGAGAGCATGAGTCAGAAACAGCCAGTGGCAGCAAAATGAGAACTCTTACTAAACGAAAAAGACAAAAGAAGGAATATTTCGGCATGTATACGGTGAGGAGAGAAATACCCACAATGCGCAAAATATTGGCGGCATCAAAAGTAGACCTTAATTATACTGGTAGTGAAACTACATTAAGAAAAATAATTAAATGTGATTTAGGCTACCAAAAAAGACTGGCTCTAATTGAAAGACCACAAATTCAAGCGTGGAGGGCTAAATATTTACGACGTATGAAAGAAAATGACTCGCTTGGTACTAACAAAAGACCCGTTATTTATCTCGACGAAACGTGGATACACGCACACTTTACGGTAAAAAAATGTTGGCAAACAGCAACCGATGTCGGAGTGAGATGGAACGACAGCCCCGGCCGCGAATGGATAATAGTTCATGCGGGAAGTTAAAGCGGTTTTGTTTACAATGCCCTTTTAATGTTTAAAGCAGACACCAAAACGGGGGATTACCATGATCAAATGAATGCTGAGAATTTCATCAACTGGCTTACAGAAAAATTAGTACCCAACATACCACGCAACTCCATAATTGTGATGGACAACGCCCCTTATCACAGTAGGGAAGAGAATAGGCCACCAAGTATGAACAATAAAAAAACAGTTGATGGTTGAATGGCTACAAGCTCACGACATCGACTTTTCCAACGACAGTACAAAACCTGAACTGTATTTATTAATTAAACGGCACAGACCGGCGAAAATCATAAAATTGACAATTTATTAGCTGGCAGTGGCCATGAGGTCGTTAGATTACCACCCTACAACTGCGACCTCAACCCCATTGAGTACATCTGGAACCTGGTAAAGATGAGGGTGTCAGAAAAGAATGTGGAGCAGTTGGAAAGTCGCATTGAAGCTCTGACGTTGGAGGCGTTGGCGTCAATTACTCCAGGTGACTGGCGAAAGGAAGTTAATCATGTTAAACGGCTTGAAGAGGAATATTGGAATAAAGATCGAATAACTGACGAGTTATTTGTCATAAATACGGCAGACGACAGTGAATCATACGACAGACACAGAAAGCAGTTCTGATTTGGAAGACTATATGAGTGGAATTGAATAAATAGGGTAAGATTATATTGAATTACATATAAACATTTTTTTACATACTATCCTGGTTTTATTTATAAGCTGATAGATGTAGGTACTTAGTAATTAAAACATGACTGCTACACAGTGGACTCTGGTTCAATTCCCGCTCGCAAATTAACAGAAATGTAGTTAATAAAAATTAGTATACATGTAAGAAAAATATATGAATAAGTATATTTTTCTTACGTCTACAAGAATTATTTCCTTGAAATTTTTAATAATGAAACTTTATTTGTCAGAATATGGATGAGTAGGTATAAAGAGTGTATGTATAATAAAATTATAAAATACAAATAAACCCTTAACCCCAGTTTATTAATTTTGCATTTAACATTCTTTTGCTAGCTGTCCTTTTGCGTGACAGATGACGTCACAAAGCTGTTATTGTGACAAGGTTCCATCGCAATATCATCGTGCGGGGCTTATATGTGGCTATAGTATACATAGCTACATATGCATAGCTACCTATATCACTCACTAGTAGTTGTTCACGCACAAAATGTAAGGGGGCAGCACTTTCCATACATGCAAATTTTACCACAGAGTTGTCACTCTTTATTATATACTTACTATACTCTTTGGTGCACGCACGTGGCCGTAAAGTAGGCAATAAAGTAAAGGGCATGGTTATTGTTTATTTTTTTGGAATTCGGAGTAGTTAAACTTTCCCTAGTATTATTATACTCTTTGTGTTAAATACCTACCTACTGATTGAACAATTTCTATGTATTAAGAGAAAGCTTTAAATATTCTGGAACATATTTGAAACCAGGAATCAAAAAGTGTCTGTGATTATTGCTTGTAACTACAACAAGGTATATTTAATTATGTCTGAAGATAGTTTAGTGAACGTAAAGCACCGTATGTTGGAATTGTTCTCACAAATGGATGAGAATGAAATTGATAATATCGAACAATGGATATGTAACCATTCATATAGGAAAGGTAATGTGTTTAATGAACATTATTAACCTAGTGAGATTAGGGTTCCTACATGATGTATCTCAAAACGACATGTATTTTCTTCTTATAGATTTGGAACGCATGAAAGTGCTAAAAAATTCAGAGAAAACGCTCTTAAAAATAGGAAATTCTGTAAAACAGATTGTGCCTTTTGAAGCTGAAATGCCATCGGAAACAATAAATCCGCCAACAGTGGGGGACCAAGCTGATTGCAATAGTACAAACACCTGCCATGTGGATGAATTTATTTACGATGATGATGCAGTGGACAACCTTGTCAAAAAGGGAAAGCTAAAAAAATATTACTGCACAAACTGCAACAGTCGGGACATAAAAGTAATTATTAGTTGATACTTTCTTGATATTCTTAACCCTAAGTCCTAGCTTATTATTATGTTGCTTATTATTATATTTTGTTCCCTAGCTTATCTGGAGTATTCATTTTACGTAATGACTTGCTGGCCATTAACTTTAAAAAAGGAGGTCCTGGATTCAACCAATATTTGTATGTTTGTGATTTTCTCAAAAAGTGCTAATCCAATTAGGATGGAAGTTTTGCTGTTATTTGATAAGAGCTGTTAACATATTAAAATTTTTTTTATGCATCACCATGCCCTGTTTTTTTTTTGTATCGTAGTGCACCATTATGTCACAATCACGTATGTTTATAACTAATAACATTTTGTGTTTTCAGGAGTTGATGTACATTTCTCACTCAATGTCCCGACACTCACTTCAGTACATATTCAAGGTCTTACTACCAAGTGATTTAGAAGAAAAACAGATATTGGATGTAGGTTCTCGATTAGGTGCAGTTCTCTATGGTGTAAGTTGTAAATCTATACAAAACTGTGATATTGTACAAACATTTTTTTAATTTAGTAACATTTGAATAAATTTTCAGGCATATTATTTCTCAAATGCAGGTACAATCACAGGAATAGAAATGAATGAAGAATGTTGTGATGTTCAAAAGAGGATTATTGAACAGTACACAATGGACAGTAACAGAATAAAAGTAGTCCACTCTGATGTGTTAGAGAGAAGTGATCTTGTTGCAAACTCTGACATAATAGTAATCAATATATTAGAGTTCTTTGTAGATAATGAAAAGCATAGAGAAATGTGGCATTTCTTCAAAAAATATATCAAGAAAGGCAGCTATCTAGTTTGCAACAGAAGTATGACAGACACATTAGTTAATCTAGATATATTTGAAGAATTCATGAATTGGTTAAGTGTTTGCAAACCAAATCAATTAGAAAATGAAATATTCTTTGATATGGAAGATTATAATGATCTATTCTTGTACACTGTTAATTAATAAAATGATGTATTGTTTTGACTGGTTTTGATCAATATTGACCTTTCAGTTTGAAATCAATTTAAAGAAAAATTACATGTATCGAATGGAAGGAAGTTACTTGGGTTGGAAATGCTGTTTGTAAAAGAAAATCTTTCAAATTCTGTACATTACATGTTAGTACTTTATATCACTACTTTCCTAGCTAATACTTACAAACTTCAAAGTTAGTTTTATTATAGTGCAAAATGGCTTAAATAGTAGTATGAAGTACCAATCTATGTAGTTGGTAATCCTTAGTTATGACATTTTAGTCCTTGTGGGTATCTAGAATGTTTTCAAAGCTGGGTAGAAAATGTCTGACGCCATTACAATTCCTTCGCATAGAGCAAGTAATCACTACGTTTTAATCTTTCGTATCCATTAGGTACACAGAGCAAGTAATCACTACGTTTCTAGGTATGCTTCAACCTTTTCCCTAGAGCCTTTTTTACCTATAGTAAAAATTTACGATTTTTTTTGTCAAATGAGGATAGTGCTACAGATAAATCGTGAGTCGTTCTGAATAATTCGTTTGTGAGTAATCAACTTGTCACGTCACGCCCACGAGACTATTAATGCAGCACCAATTAGGCCATTCTTGAATGCACGCCCGATTTTTTATGTAGTACCTAATCGACTTAAAAAATTAACAGCTTCAGCAGCAAGAGAATAACCAAAAATCCGCTAATACGTTTGACTACCTAAGCGTACGCTTTTGATGTAGCTTTAGTTATTAACTCGAGAGTACCACCAGAGAAAGATAAGATTTTGGTGCAGCGCTGTGCGTCTTATTCATCGCCTTGTTGCGATGCGGTAGGTGGTGCACTTGCCCGCCACGTTTAAATTTACCGCTTTCTGAAGTTCCTTCCGGCAACGGCTTTATATCCGGTGCAGCATATTCTTACGTTTTTTTATTTTTTTGTAATGTGGCACTAGTTATGACTTTGTGCCAATTTCAAGTAATATAAAAATCTTCAAAAGTTCTTCTTTCTTTCTCTTAGGGCTTCGCAAGGTTTGTGCATTTAGCCAATGTCACGTAATGAATTATTCATGTCGAAAAAGACGGCCGCCCGAACTGAACACTAGGCGAAACATTTGGTACAAAGCCATGATGTGGCTACTATGCTACAATATTTCACTGTTCTTTATGAATTATTCACTGAATGTACTTTTTTATTACATAAATCACTCGTTTTTATTCAGTAAACGACACTATAAATAATTTAAAAGTCCAATAAAAAATGAGCGTGGCACTCATCTTAGCTTCCTGCCAAAAACTCCCATAATCTTATGTTTTTATTCACTCATTCGTGTACTAATGATCGAATAAAAATGGGAACAAATGAATGTTTAGCCGATTATTAAATGCCAGCGGGGACACTAAGAAATGACAGCATCAAGCTACTATAATCTATCGAATTTCTTTAGTAGACGGTTATCTTTATCGCTAAAGGCGTAATGTTGATTGGGAATATTTGAGAGTTTTGGGTAGCTTGATCTGCAGTCGTCCGTACATAATAATTTAATAACAAGAATTAATTACATTTCCAGTGTCCTCTCTCCGTTTCTTAATAATCGACTAAAATTCCGTAAAGGACACTTACTAAACATAGCATAAATAGCTTTTTCCTTCACTAGTTGAAATTTCAAAATGGCGTGTGAAAGATACAAAAAATATCATATTTGCTAAATTACGTTTTTCAAAGTGGTTAGCGCTATTAACTTTTATTTTTTAAATGTACGTTTTCAGTTCACAATAAGTATAATGTGGCACGAAGCAAGAAAACAAGAGCGGATGATCCGAGGAATGATTGTTGACTATCGTCGAAGGGCGGAGCGCCGCAAGGATTTTTATGAAAAGATTGTGAGCTAGTCGTTTGTTTACTCATATATTATTTATTTGTCATGTATTTATTGGATATCCAAATGAAGTCGTTTCTGAAAAAAATAGAAACAAAGCAAACCTCATAACATCAAGTCTATTGACGACTTCATTTCAGAAAGCGGAGCCAACTCAGTTCTTACAGCTTCACGGAAGACCATGCAAGGTCCATTTGGACCCGGCTATTGCTGCGGCGGGAGAAAGCCCAGCTATCATGTTAGTACCTAAAACATCACAATACTTGACCTCTTGTTATTATTAGTAGACACATTTGAAGTAGAAATGGGGAAAGTCTTAGGGATACCGACATAATGAAATTTTATGTTCCTGAATTTTGATTAATGATAATGAATGCTATACTGTCCCTACATTGTGGTCAATGGTTTCAATCATATAATTTTACATGTCTTCAGTTGTGGTTTCCTTTTAAGTTTCTTTTTATTGTGTACATATACAATATGTAAAGAAAACCCTGTCCGATCCATCAGGATAATAAAGGTTAGGTAAACACTTGACCAAATATAATATAAAATTTTACTTATTCATCATAGTGAAAATACTAATGAATTTTGAAATAATCCTTTTTTCCCGGGAATAAATTCCAATTTTCCCGAAATTTGGTAATTTTCAAAAAAGTGACAACACCAGTATTATTATTAGCGAATAGCGACGCGACCACGTCACAGGTGCCGCGTGCCCTGCCCCCCGCCGCCCGCGGAATGGGTTGCTTACCACACATGTATTAAATTACCTCTTTTTGCGAAATAATATTTATTTTTTTTAGGGGGATTTTTTTTTAAGTTTAGCCCGACTTTGTGGGCATTAGTAGAATCAGTTATCGATACCTAACAATACCTTCACTGATCGGACAGGGTTTTCTTTACATATTGTATAGTATTCCTTTAATTTGGCATTCACATATAATAACAACTAAACTATATTTATTTACTTAGGATGCCTTGGCAAGATGACACCAACAATATGATTGATCGTTTTGATGTCCGAGCCCATCTAGATTACATACCGGAAGTGAGGATCCCTGAGATACCACCAGAAGAGCTGAGTCCAGAAGAAAGACAGTGCAATTATGAGCGATACAGAATCTTGGCACAAAATGTCTTTCTGGGAATAAGTAAGGCTCATTTTTTACAAAATTGAATTTTGATAAATGTTTTCAATTAACATCCAACTATATGATTCACATTTTGACAACAAGAATACACACTACTAATTCCTTTCAGGTGAAGATAAATTCCTCCAACAGCTGGCTATAGAAGAACAATTTGGTGTCACTATAGAAGAAAAAGAACAACAAAAGGGAAAACTTCATGAAAAGAAGGGCACTGGTGCTGCTATAGGATACAATTATAGTGATCCTGCAGCACAACCGTCTTGTTCTAACGGTAGATTCAGCTTTACTGTTATCCTTCAATGTGCTCTGATGCTTGACGGCTACTTATGTCTGGTCATGGGGTAGTATACTATATACGGTCTTTTCTGGGTATTCTTATGGCATGCAGTATTAAATTACAGGACCAGAGACTAAAAAAGTGGAACCAAAAGATTCGGACGATGAATCGGATCTGGAAATCATTGATGTCGACTTGAGCATTGATGTGAACAAAATGGAGGCTTCACAGGTGAGTTTTTGTACTACTGTGGTTATTTGTTTTTACATTTTGTTGCCTAAGTAAAATTTTACTTTACATGATGACCAAATATAATTTTTGTTAGTTTTTTAACTGTAATACACTAACATTGTTATAATCCATGGCCAGTTGGCCAATACATGCATACATGTTCTGTACATAAAATGCTAAATCCTATAATGTAATCACGAGTGACACGCATCTATATTAGAGGCAAACACAGCCGTCGACGCATGCAGTTGGTAACATGCTATTTGCGGTATATTTGAGTATGGTGCGGAAGCAGTGGTGGTCCAGTGGTAATGGTCGTGAATTAAGAATTTTGGATTGTAAGCTCCTACCCAGACAGGCATCCATACTAATATTATAAATGCGAAAGTAACTCTGCCTGTCTGTCTGTTACGCTTTCCTGCTTAAACCTCTCAACCGATTTTGATGAAAATTGGCACAGACAATCTTTAGACTCTGAGAAAGAACATAGGCTACCTTTTATCCCGAAAAAATTTGATGTTCCCGAGGGAAATCTAAAAAGCGCGATATAACTGAACTCCACGCGGGCGAAGCCGCGGGCGGAAAGCTAGTTTACTATATATAAATTATTTCATTGCTAAACTGTGAAGGAAAATGGAAATTGCTATGTCCTAAGATCAAAAATTCGAATATATGTATGTGACATCTACCAACCTGTACTGGGCTGGCATGGTACATCACAACCTATTCCCTCACAGAGAGAAGGTACAGACGACAGGACTACAATCTGTCAGATTTCTTTATTAGATTTTCAACTTATATCTAAAGGATTAACGGTCAAGGTTGATTGGGAATTTTTGACAGTTTCGGATAGCTTGACCTGCTGTCGTCCGATATACTCGGCATATATTGGCGGCTGCAGTTGCCTCCATCGTTAGCGCGTGTCGCTCCTTAATATGAGCTTTCAAAGGTCACAGCAAATACACTATAAGTAGGTCCCATTGTGTATTCACAGTGAGCAGTGACTGCTGGGTCATTGTTTATGATTAATGTAAAATGTAATGTATAAAGAATGCCACTGTATGTAATTGAAGTAATTGTTTCTTTTGATATGCTGCATGATTATGAATTTATTATGGCGTATTAGGTATTATTACTGCAAAAGAATGTTCTTTCTTAATTGGTTAATAATCTCATGAATCATAATTGATATAAGCACTATTTTAAACGTTTTTAGTAGCACTCTTATTACAATATCCTATGACCTATTTTTCTATTTTGTTTGACCTAATTGACGTTGACCTAATTGGCAAAGACGTGGAGACTAAATGTCGCAAATTCTATCCATGCACCGAAAACTGCATGACCTACATCAACAGATGTTATTGTTCGTTTGTTTGTGCATGGGTATTGTGTATAGGTATTGTTATGGGATTGACATACCTACATAGAATTCTTTTGTACATACTCCTACTTCTTGGCAAGTTTAAGTATTTTTGTCCATAACCAAAAAATCAAACATATTACTGTTTTATTTGTCAAATAAGTACTCCATCAAATTTCTTCGCTCACGCTATGTTTTGCGGAGCACAGGCGCACGAGTTGAACGCCGTGGGGCCTCAGTTCGGCATGGCGGGCTGCGATCTGTTTTCATTCTTGACGGGCGATGCCGATGACGCGGAGCATCAGAAACAACTGCTAAGAGAAGAAAAGGAGAAAGCTATGTTTTCTGGGAGAAAGAGTAGGAGAGAGAGGCGTGCGCATCGGTGAGTAGGCTTTAGTAACTAATTTAAGATTAAGAACTAATTTGGGATAGTTTTGTGAACGTTTGTTCCGCTTTCTGCGCAAAGATAGAATATTGCTTTTTTGTATACCAAGAAATTTCAGAATTTGATGCACTTCATTGTAGAAAATACATAGAGCTTTCCACAGTTGAAATCGACGACGACGTTATTCGTGATTATTATCTTGATAATATTCATGAATCTAAAGACCAATATTGAAAAGTTCATTCAATGTTGTTAGCTTAGTGTACAGCCAACAACTAAAATATTTTTACCTGGTATAATAACCATTACTTATCAAACAACAATAAAATGAATCTCTTAGCGGGTACCATCGTAGTAAAATAAGCCCGTAATGTAATATAATAATGATGGTATAATAATAAAGCAAAAATTCCAATTTCATGCTGACGCAAGAAGTTGTACTATTGAGGCACGCAAGTAAGGCCGTCTCCTTTATATTGTGTTGCCATTCGGCGTGTCTTGGAATAATAACGGTTTAATTGCAGCGACAAGAAACTTGCTACGAGGGTGGTTAGTCCTCCGAGTTACGCCGCTCCATCGTCAATGCCGGCTCGCTCGCCAAGTCGATCACCTAGTCGAAGTCCTTCTCCAGAAACTGGCGAGAATATACAGTTCATCACTTCATTTGGTGGTGAGGAAGAAGATAAACAAAGTAAGTTTTAGTCTTAAGTATACATATCTGTTCCTCTATCTGTCCGTAATTCAGAAGATTATTCTCTTATTTAGTTTCAGTTTTGAGGAAATAATTGTCAAGGCAAGGGTAATAGCGAAGGTGCTTTTGCTCCTGGAAAAAAATATTTTGTCGTTTTGTGACTTCATTATCTTATTGTCCATAGCAACGGCGACTAAACCCCTCTATGCAGATAAAGTGAAGCAGAATCTGAAGATGTTATACGCAGACGTCGCACGCAAACCTCGTAAACGGTATGAATAAAGACAATTGTTGAAATGAATGAAATGATTAAAAAACGTTGCATGTATTAACCACCTCTGCAAAGACTTTAGTCTACACTACAAAGACTTATTTTGTTAATTTATTAAATCTCTGCAGGCAATCACCACCAACCAGTCGACGCACCCGCCAGATAGGTCCAAGAGGGCCAAATTCAAGGTCCTTCTCACGTTCACGGTCAAGATCTCGTTCAAGGTCTCGTTCTTGGAGGAAGTCGCGATCCAAGTCTCGATCGTCGAGATCACGTTCCGTTTCCTCACGATCTCGTTCGAGGTCCTACAGTTCCTACAGACGGACCCGCTCAAGGTCCAGGTCACGTAATCGTAGAAACAAATATTCTCGAAGCCCCGCAAAGTTTGTATTTTACACACATTATTATTATCATCCAATAGTTAGCTCGTATTTTCAAGTTGATACTAAATTGCCTTTCTATTTTCCAGTCATGCTAGTGGCTTTGCCAAGCGTAATAACTCCAGGTCGATGTCATTTGAAAGGTAAGCTCGTTTTGAAGTTAGATTTATTTAAATGGTGAGGTGAGTCAGATAAAGTGGAGGCGCCGTTAGTCTTAGTGCTATTTCGGTTGAATAAAATTATGTCGAGACTAAGTAAATGTGATATTATATTACAGTAGTGATAAGAATGCGAGCAAGCCGGCCGTGCCGCGGTACTATGGGCGGCGCAAGGAGGACCAGTCTTCGAGCGAACTGTCCATTGACTCCGACTCCAGTGAATCTGACGACGACGCGAAAAAGTGAGTTCCGATCTTTTTGTAAACAAATTTATCTTATCTACAAATTCTGAAAACTTACTCTATGACGTTATCTTAAAATCAGTCTAGCAAATCAAAACTTTCTCTGATAATTGTTATTTGCTAACCACTGATTTGCGATTTAAAGTCGAGTTTTTTTTTTGCGATATTCAACTTAAATAGGGATAGTATGCCACCGAAATATTATCGTTAATGTAAAAACCGGCCAAGTACAAGTCGGTCTCGCGCACGGAACATTTCGTGCCGATTAACTATACAACAATAAAAAAGCTTTTTTTTTAATTTGTCGTTACATATTACACAAAGGAGCAAGCGTAGTGATCACGCTCAATCCTTCTCTGTATGAGAGGAGACCTGTGCCCAGCAGTGGGCCGATAAAAGGAAGGATGATATAACAGCAACAGAAAAACATCTGCAAAATTTTCAACTGTCTAGCTTTCATGGTTCATGATATACAGACAGGCAGTGAAGTCTTTGTGTTAGGGTCCCGTTTATCCTGTGATTACGGAACCTTACAAACGATTCAGCAAGAGAACATATTTCGACCATAATCATTAGATAAACCTGCATAGATAATCTCTTGAAGACTAGGGTGCGTATTCCAGAATGAAACTCAAGCATTGATCTCTGCTTAAGCATTACTTAAAACTACTTTCAACCAATCCAGAATGAAACGAGACTTAAGTAGAGCTTGAGTTTTGAGTGACGTTCTGTAATACGGACCTAGGTATACCATACACCATTTCATTCCATATTATTTTATGTCATGATGTCATGATAATTTCTTGAATAAAAACTACAGGTGTTGTTAGCAGCAACACCATGTCTATTGTAAGCACTTGGTATTGTAAAAAATAATGTAAGGTTTATTTATTGGTTTGTATTAAAAATCAACAAAAAGCTAATTTTAATTGTGTGGGTATGATAAATAGTGCCACCCAGTATTGTTGTAATTATGAAAACTAGTCCGTCCCTCGAATGAAACAACTCGAATATCATAGTCTCTCTATAGGTACGCCTCTAGCAAGAGCCACCCCAGCACCAAGTTCTCTGTCTGACACAAGCAATTTTTCCACATTTCAGAATGGCGGTGGGCAATAAATCCAATACAAACCAGAATCAGTTACGATTGTCTGGATCCAGCTCCAAAGTCAGTAAGAATCATTTGCTTTATATATTTGTTCTGCTTTCATTTTAGCACCTTACTATATAACTGGCAGTAGTTTTTACGAGCAGATGATTTCGCTTTTTATACTATGTGTGCGAAACAAAATTACCACATAACAATTTGTGACGAAACCTGCCAAAATCCCGGTTGTATGTTTATTTGAGCCCATGGCTTTGTCTTGAACAATTTCTTTGATAATTGTTGCTTGAATATCAACCTATTGACTTCCCCGCCGTATCTAAATGTGCGTTACCATTCGACTTTTGATGGATTGTTACTAGTTCTCATTTTTGGTGTGCAGAACTTTCTTTAATCATTATTTTACTGTTTTGGTCATTTCAACGTGTATTTATTCTATCATTTGTTAATAATTTCATCACGTAAGTTAAGAAAGTCATATACACAAACAGCCAGACCCGGAACACTTAATTGTAGGCCATACAAATTTTTGTTCCGTGCGCTACCACCAGCTGTGTTGTGCGCTTGGTAACCACACTGCAACAATTTTTAAATGTATTTGGTAAAAATATAACATGGTGTAAAAATGATTGGAATCGATTCAGTTGCTTATACTGAGCAAACTGTATTTAGGTTTCATATAAAGAAAAAATAACGTTGTATACAATATGTAAAGAAAACCCGGTCCGACCCATAAGGATAATAAAGGCTAGGTAAACACTTGACCAAATATAATATAAAATTTTACGTAATCATCATAGTAACACTACTAATAAATTTTGAAGTAATCTTTTTTTTCCCGCGAATTTTTTCTAACTTCCCCGAAATTTGGTAATTTTTTAAAAAGTGACAACACCGGTATTATTATGAGCGAATAGCGACGCGACCACGCGCCGCGTGCCCTGCACCCCGCCGCCCGCAGAAGGGTTGCTTACCGCACATGTATTATGTTACCTCTTTTTGTGCGAAATAATATTTATTTTTTATGGGGTTTTTTTTTTTTTAAGTTTAGCCGGCTTTGTATCTATTAGTAGAATCGGTTATCGATACCTAGCAATACCTTCACGGATCGGAAATCGGACAGAGTTTTCTTTACATATTGTATAAAGGGACAGCGTATGCGCGGACATAGCGATTCCATTTGGTTATCAAAGGGAAGCAAGACCTAGTACACAATACAAGTAGAACTGCCGAAAAGGTATCCTAGAAATAGTGACAGACAAGCTTTATTTGGGGTAAAGTATTTCTTATAAGTGGAACACAATATTTACTATCACTTCATTATTAGGCTCGAAACAACATTACCCTACGTATTAGACTACTATACGTATTGGACTACATATTAGACACACGCAACCTTTATTTTAGTTTTAGTAAGACAAGTCCCGAAAAACTATTACGAGAAATGTGCTCAGAAAAGAGTAGATTCTTCCATTATTGTGTATTAAATTAACTTGACGACTTTTGCAGGGCGCTTCGCGTGAAACGCTTTCATTAAAGGAAAAACTCAAGAGGAAAATGCAGGCACAATTATCAAGGCAACGTGAGTTTTATATGAGCTAAGAATTAAAGAACTATAAATAGTTTGTGGAATATCTATAAATCTTTTAATATGCATATATTTAATAATCTTATGAATAATATTATCTAAATTATTCCATCCCACGTGCAGTATCTCATAAATAAGATAAATAAATTATGTTTGGCTAATCATACTAATATTTTACAATGTTTTATTACGTACAGTTCGCGCAGACAAGCGGGCTGAAGCCGAGCGGCAGGAGCGTGAGAGCCGTCGTCAAGCGCGTCGCGACGAAGAAATGAGGGAACTAGCCATCAAGCTGCGGCGCAAGTCTGTGTTACCTATACTTTACATACACAAAATTATGAGATCTTTTGCCTGCCCTTTACTTAGGTCCTCGGAAAATGGTTTACTTCTGCCATCCATATTTTTCTAGTACTTATATACTATGTATATGCTATCTATGCAATATGTAAAGAAAACCCTGTCCGATCCGTGAAGGTATTGTTAGGTATCGAAAGCTGATTCTACTAATGCCTACAAAGCCGGGCTAAAAGTAATAAAAACCCACTAAAAAAAAAAAACATTATTTCGCAAAATGAGCTAAATTAATATATGTGTGGTAGGCAATACATGCGCGGGCGATGGGGGGCAGGGCACGCGGTCTAATCGCTATTCGCTCATAATAATACCGTCAAAAATAGTCACTTTTTTAAATTACCAAATTATGGAATTAATTCGCGGAAAAAAAGATTATTTCAAAATTCATTGGTATTGTTACTATGATGTTTATGTAAAATTTCATATTTTATTTGGTCATGTATTTACCGAACCTTTGTTATAATTAATTGGGTTGGACGGGGTTTTCTTTACATATTATACAATATGTTAAGAAAAACCTGTCCGACCCGTAAGGATAGTAAAGGTTAGGTAAACACTTGACCAAATATAATATAAAATTTTACATAATCATCATAGTAACAATACTAATGAATTTCGAAATAATCCTTTTTTCCGGGGAATTAATTCCAATTTCCCCGAACTTTGGTATTTTTAAAAAAAGTGACAACACCGGTATTATTATAAGCGAATAGCGACGCGACCACGTCACAGGTGCCGCGTGCCCTGCCCTCCGCCCCCCGCGGAATGGGGTTGCTTACCGCACATGTGTTAAGTTACCTCTTTTTGCGAAATAATATTTATTTTTTTAGGGGGAATTTTTTTTTAAGTTTGGCCTGTCTTTGTGGCCATTATTAGAATGAGTTATCGATACCTAACAACACCTTCACGAATCGGACAGGGTTTTCTTTACATATTGTATATCATATGTATAGCCGTAACATATATATTATTTTTATGGGAACAGTCTTTTTATTTGAATACAGTCTTGTTTGTTCAACACTGCTATTTATTACAGGCAACGTGAAATGCGGCACCAACAAAATAGACGATCAAGTGAAGACGACTCTGATAGAAGTCACAGCCGGTCATCTTCAAGGTATTTTATAATATTAAATTTATCCAGCACAAGTGTTATCGACACCATTTTGGTTATTTTGCTTCTATACTGTCCGATTTTAACTTTGCAGAGAATCTTTGTCAAATGACAAGAAACGAGAGGACAAGAGTAAATCTCGAAGCATTACGCCTCCTCCGTCGCGGATACCGGTGTGGGAAGCCAACAGAGAGTTCACATCGACGTCGTCGCAGAGACCAAGACCATCCGAATATGGAGAGAACTCTCACTACACAGAGAGACGGCGGTATCAAGAAGCAGAAAACAGAGAAGACAGGAGACACGAAGAGGAAAGACCGCCATACTACTCAAATAGATACGATAAGTATCCAATTCGCGAACAAGGGGCCCCTCGCTATGACAGCTATAATCGTTATGAAAGTACGAGTCATGGCAGCAGGTGGAAAGAGGAAGGCTATCCTCCAGGGAGGAGGAGGCCATACGGACATAGAGGTGGGTACAGGGGCCACGGGTTTAGGCACACAGAGCACAGCAGTTGTCCCTCACAAGACTACGATAAAGACGCTAGCGACGCATATGCTAAGAGCAAAGTGAAACTTGTAGATTATTAGATAGGGTTAAAAAGTGTTAATGCCAAAATAGGTATAATGTAGTTAGATAATAGGATGTTTTATGTAGAATTTTAGGTTGAACATATCGTAGGAGTTTGTAGGAATTACCATACATTCATGTTTGGAGTGTTGTTAATTTGGTATTATTTTGTAAGTATTTATTGCAGTAATTTTGCAATAAGTAAAGTATAAATTTTTGTAGCAGTTATTTATTAGTTTTTATCAATACCTTTTTTTTATGAATATCCTTTTAGTGATTACGATAAAAACATCCTTTAATATTTTGTCATGCACTTTACTTTTCACATAGCAAATTTTATTGTAAATGTACATGTTAACACCTATCCTTGTTGTGAAGCAGCTGTTTCTATTTGTAAATTTATTTAAATGTAATAAAAGGATGTATTGCACTATTGCGTTATTTTATTTAGATAAAATCCTTCACTCCCAGCAAAAGCACTGCACAAAAGTATTTCTAACTTTTGATTCTCATTAGTCATTAACCCTTTAAACTTAATTTTTCTTTCCACACAGAGCACATGAGCCAATTCATTTGTAACATGGTGGTGATCTTTAGCATGGACGTTAATAAAAGGGCCGCGCCAAGTTTTTCGTATATCATGTGAATAGGATTTAATTTCATACGTTCCTGTTATAGTAAAATTTTCACAAAATTTCATAATATTTTACAAAGAAAATGGTCCCACTATTTTGATATCAAACTGGTAATGAAAAACATGGCGGGATGAAGATGCCGAAATCTGAAGAGATTTATCGTGACGGGGTACACAAAGACCGATGCCTGACAGGACTGCCGGTAGTTCAAAAGAGATACCGTAGCCCTGGCGCACGGGCACATGAAGGACATGCCCTCTTGCTCCGCCCAGAGCGGAAGAGGTTGTTTGATGATTTCTCATCCGCAAAAAAAAGAACCTTAGTTAGGTATCATCTTTAGTAATCATGTCTTATAGCAGATTCATAAAATCTATTGACCCACACAAATGACCGAAAAATCCTATAGGTCCTTACATATGCAATTGGCGTTTTGTCGTACTTGGCTACTTTGATCTCAAATATCTCCTCTTTGGTTTTGAATTCCAAATTCAAATTTATACAGTTATTTACTCACAAAGACATTAAAATTATATTTACAATAGACTGGACATCAAGAACAAAATCGTAATCCAATACTTCTGGCAAACTGGTTAAATGTCACTTAGTCTAGTGTGGTACCCCTGCGCATCAAGACGTAATTTGTGTCCACTAAGAATAAACATTTTCTAAGGAAATATGCCCGGTTGCGCTTTGCGTTACTGTACATCTCGTTATGGTAAAACGACTGGACCTAACTTCGGATTATTTTCGTATGAATTGTTTATATTTTCTCTGTAATTAAAATTTTAAAAATTTCGTAGATAGTTCTAGAAAGTTTTCTATTATTGTAATAAGCGCCCTCTATTGTTGAGTAGTTTTACTATTTACTTGTAGAGATGTAGTAATGTTGTTTATCGATGTAGTTATCGATAATATTTATTAAATTAAAAACTTATTGCTATATTTTATTGACATTTAAAATAAAGCTAAATAAACTTAAATATTTCTATATTTCAAGTTTATTTGTTTTTAACTCTATTTGAACATAATCATGTCATATTGATGAACAAAATTTAATGAAGAAGTACTATTCATTCACCTAGATTTTTGTTATTTTAGGTTCCCGAATAAAAATAATATTGCACGTGAAAAGTGGATACGATTTGACGGCTTCCGTCTGCTTCGTCAAAATTATGCTCGAAGCATTTTAAAAGTGAAGATATTTACTTTAGAAAGACCGGTCGATCAAATTTAAAAAAAGGATCGGTACCTTGTACTAGATATGAAATAGTAAGTTAACACGCTTAACCGTACAAATTGAGATAATATTTACGGTTAAGTGAATAAGTACATAAATTGTATAACTTATTTATAATGAAATATGTTCATAAAATATGTAGGTAGGTATATGTAGTACAATGATTGCGAGCTACTTTGTGATTTTTTGTGATCTTTAAAATTAGCGAATTTGTTAAAAATTTCATTCGGGCGCTAGTTTCGTCGAGTTAAAGGTCGGGGTACATAGACCAACCGCGGCAGGCGTAGCTTAACTTGGTCGATTAACCTGTGCGGCTATAATTATTTATATATGACCCTCTCACTGTTTTGTAACTTATACTTAAATTAAAAAAACTTTCTTATAACACAACCTATATTTACTATATAGTTATACTATATATACATATATATATAGTTTTCTCTGTTCTGGGCAAGCAATAACGGCAGATGAAAATTTTAACAATGTTGGCAAAACTAACAGTAAATCAGCCCCGACTCATGAGGCAAGCGAGACCTCAAACAGCACGAGAAAAATTTTTGACCCTTTAGGAGTTGCAGTTGGAAACCATTCGTCATGCTCCTTAATCGCCAGACTTTGCTCTAGTGGACTACCATTTTTGCCCTGATTTGGACAATTATCTACGTGACAAGAAATTTTCTTCCCAGGAGGCAGTTCTGTTTTCACACAGTTTGTGCAGTCTAGAACCTCAGAGTTCTATCGCAAAGGCATAAATGACCTTCCTATTAGAAGGCAGCAATGTATACATAATAATGGTAACTATTTTGATAAAATAAATTAGTTGAAAATTAAAAAATAAGCAATTATTTACATTTTCAGTACAAATCGGCAACTTTAAACTTTAGCGCCTATTATATTAAAAGAATTATATAAATAAAAAACTATAAACAAAAAATATGAAATTACCTATAAACTTTCTGCTTCCTAATTTTTTTGTTTCAAACTATCAAAATTCGAAAACTTCATTAAATATTATCGATAACTTTATACCGAAATGATACAAACCCTACTAAAGTTTTTAGTATTGCCATTTAAAAACATTTGCAAACAAACATGTAAAAAGAATAATTTTGCTAAAAACAAAATGCAAACAAAAATTGCAAAACAAAATGCGCTTTATGGCCTAAAAGGTTTATTATACTCAAAAATCGCAATAAATTGAGTATTATAATAATTCGTAAGCAAAACATATCTAAAATACCAATAGACGGTGTCACGGAAAATGAATAGTAGCGAATAAAATACTAAAACAGTGTTTGATGTTTGTACAAGACAAGTTTCACATAATTTGTGTACTTTTCAATATTTATTTACCCGATTTGAATTATACTAGGGTATTAAATCGGATCTGGCAACATAGACCACACTGGCCACCTACCGGGCAATAGCTGAATATATTTTGTCTCCAAGTGTTGATCTAATTTTGCTATATTGTACTAGATGGCGGAACTGAGACATGGGATCACAGTTTTTCTACGCCATGCCCTCTCTATTCATCTTAAATCTCTTTGTTTACTCATCAATATGTGTCTCGAAAACCGTATTTCTTTTGTGTTTTTTCTGTTGAGGTCGTGCTTTTTAATCAAAACGATTTCATGAGAGTAAAAGTATATTGTCAGATAAAAAACAGCAAAGTTATAATATTATAACACACAAACGTAACTAGGCAATCATATATCATACGTAGAGAAATAAAAAAGTTTTCAAAAAAGAGTTCCAAGAGCATAAACTCTAACATCCTCCCTTTTTGAATGTTTCTTTATTTACTTAATCCCATATGCTTTGCCATAGAAACAATTTTAGGCTGGTGCAGAGGTTTCGTTAGTATATCCGCCAACTGAAACTCAGTTGGTATATACTGTACTGATAATTCACCAGCAGTTACCAGTTCTCTGACATAGAAATGACGAATGGCAATATGCTTCGTTCTCTTATGTAACTCAGGATTGTGTGAGATCTTTATTGACTTGATAGTGCTCTGGCTGTTGAGAGTATGTCATGCTCACTCAAATGTCTCGCTGATGGTGGCGTGTGTGTTGGGTCATTAGGTTCCCTTCAATATGGTTGAGCTGAATGATGCTGATCCATTCGTCATGTTCGTGAACGGACGCCGTCGGAGGGGACTGGTCATCTCTTAGCTGCCACGGCGTATTTTAATTTCTGAATTGATTTTTGTGTGTTTTCCATAATGGACGCTCTCGGCGTACAATCAGTGGCGGGCCTACCATACAAGCCCAGATGCCCGGCTTGCCTTCCAAGCCTCACCCCCAAAAATAAAAAAAAACAGTAAACAGAAGAAAATAGTTTTCAAACTAAATTTACGTAGACGTAATTAAAAATACAACGCATAGCGCAACTCAGTTTGAACACGCGTCCAGGGTCGCACAAGGTCACGGCTCAATATCTATCTCACTCGCACTTGCGGGCTCTTACCTAGGGCAAGCCAGGTTTAACCTCGCTTGCAATGCACTCTTCTTTCGTTCCGTAATATGAAGTATCTAGTAACATAAGTATACATATAATATGGACATTTTATATGGCTGGATTCTGCTCAATAAAGCACGGCTTGCATCTGACGTTGTACACAACGCACTGTTGGATCAGTGTTGCCGTTTTAGTTTGTTGATTTTTTAGTAGTTAAGTACGATAATTTTCATTTATTTTAAGTTTGTGGGCTGATGTCACCGAAATAGAATATATTACACGAGGGAGTCCCAGGTATAATAGATTATTAAATAGGCTCATTCATGGACTGAATATAAGTAGTTTTCTTCGTCTTTCACGTTCGTTGATATTAAATATGAATGAGTGATAAAGTTACGGTTAAATACATCGAGTATATACTATACTTACTTTAGTATGTATTATACTTTTTCAATAACATTCGCTTTTTGACTCATTCAAGTGAAAAAAAAGGGTTAAGAAATTTCTGTGACAAAAAAAAAAATATTTCTTTCATAGTAATTCAAGCGTTTATAAAAAATACCTAGTATAAAACAAAAAACTGGCCGTGTTACACATGTGAAATAGTTTAGCACTTTCTTGCGGGTTTTATTTTTTGTTATATTTTTTTCATATCTGTTAGAATTTTCAGATAATTAAGCGCTTTTAAAATTCATGGAACGGCAACACTGGGTTTGATTTGTATGAACATAGCTACGATTTGAATAGTCTCTTTGTTGTTTTTTCGAAGTTTAATTTTGAATTGATTGTGTAAAATGAGTGTAAATCCGTCGGATACCGATAATATTTATGTCCCTTGTGACGATTTCAAGTGTATTTGTAGTTTGCTAAGCGGGGGAAAGGTAAATTCTTTAAGTTTTTCAGAGAAAAATAACCTCATATCTTCGCCAACACCGCCGGATTTAAGCTCAAACAAGTAAGTCTCTTAGAAGGAAATTCAATAGATCCGTTTATAAAACTAATTGGATTGCGGGCTGTTCCCATTCGAACAAACTTTATTGTAAACTTGCCCATTTGATTGTAACAATTCCCGCTACGTCAGCTTCCGCAGAACGCGCATTTTCTTCGCTAAAGCGTATTCACACATACTTACGGAACTCACAGGCCCAAGAGCGACTTTCTGATCTTTCGATGATCGCGATCGAAAAGCAACTTTTAGTAGAAATCAAACGTTCACCAACTTTTTATTCTGACGTAATAAAATCATTTTTAAAGAAAGATAGACGCATTGATTTAGAATATAAGTAAAAGCTTTTTTATTTTTTTATTTCTATGTTTTCGAAATCCCATAACTTTGTAGCATATTTAGATCGTTTGCAATTGGACACGCGCCGTTATGAATATATGTAGGGATTGTAGGTAGACGTATCTTCGCTCAACACAATGAAAAGAGAAAGGCTTTTTTCGAAGCCGCCGAGGGTATGTCTTTGCTGGTACGTGTTATTCTTCTGCCTGGCATGATATTGCTATATCATGCCTTCAGTGTGCTTTGATTAGCTCGCCGTCGTTAGACCACCGGCTTCTTGAAGCGAAGAATATGGTGATGTGGATCACAAAATCTTGTTTTGTAAAGAACGGTAAGAAAACGTATCATGGGCTTGCGTTATCGGTGGACCCTAGGCACGCCACTGCGTACAATTTATTTCTGCATCGTTCTCACACGGTTGATTTCAACATTAATGATGTAATCAAATATTTGTAACAATAGCTTGAAAATTTAAAAGAGTGTCCATGGAGTTTCTTGCCCGTTCTTCTCCATAGGTACCTACCCTTTGGAATGGGCGACTAGCTTCATCTTATTGACTGACCGACCTTCTGACAATTCAAAAGTGGCTGTAACTGGTTTATTTGAAATAAATGCTTTGATTTTGATTTTTGATTATGGCTGCGTCATTATCAACCTTCAGCACAGGAATCTCCTTTAGGTTTGATATCTCTACAAAAAGCCTTTTGATCCAGACTATTTCTCTAGCCGCTTCACTAGCTGCAACTAGTTCAGCTTCCGTGCTTGAAATAGCAACACATGTTTGTCGTCGACTCGACCAGGATATTGCTCCTCCTGAGTATAAACATAATATGCCTGATGTTGACCTGCCGGTGGTTTTTCCCCTCCGTTGCGGGAATCACTGTAACGGTCCAAAATACCACTATTGTTGTTTTTCTGATACGTGATCCCATAATCCAAAGTTCCTTTGATGTATCTTAATACACGTTTCAATCTTTGGATATCGTCTTTGTTTGGGTTTTCTAGTGATCTGGATACTACACTCATGGCATACGCAAAGTCTGGTCTGGTTCCAACTGTTAGATATGCTAGAGCACCAACAGCTTCTCTATAAAGGAAAGTTTCCAGCCCCCTAATCGGCGAACACATTTTTGTCAAATGATTGCGACTAGTCGGGATCGTTTGGACCGAACGGACCAATGGGTGGCCCGGACGATACCAACTGATCCCAACTAGTCGCAATCATTTGACAAAAATGTGTTCGCCGATTAGGGGGCAGGTTCTACTGAATCTTTCGTTGATTTAGGTGTCCATCCTGCCCATCTTTTAAAATAGGAGTAGTTGCAGGTTTACAATGAGACACCCTTTTTGAGGGTAATGCTTCTGTGTAACCGTGATATCACCATTCACATTCATAATTTCCAAACCCAAGAAAAATGACGCATCTTTAGTTGTGATTTTAAATCTTCGCTTTAACTCAAATATGAATCTATCACATTCTTTTAGATTTGATGCAGCTATAAGACCATCATCAACGTATCATCATCATCATCATCAGCCTCTACTCGCCCAAGGGCGTCCCACGCTACGTTTGCCGAGACGCGGTCTCCACTCGAGGACTCGTTTACCCCAACGGTTGTCGGTCCTGCGGCATATGTGACCAGCCCATTGCCACTTCAACTTGCTAATCCTCTCAGCTATGTCGGTGACTCTGGTCCTCTGTCGGATCACCTCATTTCTGATGCGGTCCTTCAGAGAGACGCCCAACATAGCCCGCTCCATAGCTCGCTGAGCGGCTTTAAATTTATGGACTAGTCTGACTAACGGTCAGACCACGTCTCGGCTCCGTAAGTCATGACGGGTAGGACGCACTGGTTGAAGATTTTTGTCTTTAAACATTGGGGTATGGGCGACGAAAATACCCGATGAAGTTTACCAAATGCTGCCCATCCCAGCTGGATCCTTCTATTTGCCTCCTTCTCGAAGTTGTTTTTCCCTAATTGCAACGTTTGCCTGAGGTGTAGACCTCGGGCAAACGTTGCAATAAGGGAAAAACGCCGAAACGAAATGCCGCTCGAAGTTTCAGAATATGTAGATATTCTGAAACGACTTCGAGCGGCTTTCCGTTTATGGCAACCGGCCCCGGAGTGACCCGTTCATTGAACATAATTTTGGTCTTATCTAAGTTCATCCGGAGACCGATGCGTTGGGAGGAGTCAGCTAGACACAGGGGCTGATTATACTCTTCGGTCTTCTGTATATTCTGCCTCACTGTGTGTATGGGGTCTATGGTACTAAATCCTCCTCGAAACCCGGCCTGCTCAGGCGGCTGGAATTCATCGAGTCTGCGCGCTAGTCGGTTCGTGATCACTCTCGAAAACAGCTTGTAGACATGGCTCAAAAGCCAAATGGGTCTATAGTTCCTCAACAAGGGTTTATTACCTTTCTTGAAAAACAGAACCACTACGCTCTTGTTCCATGCCTTAAGAGTTCGCCCCGAAAAAAGAGCAACATTAAATATACGCTGAAGCTCTTTTAGCACAGGCGTACCTGCAGCTTTCAAGAGCTCCGAGGTAATCCTGTCTTCTCCCGGGGCCTTCCCATTTTTAAGTTGTCCAAGAGCCATCACGATCTTGGCTAGGCTGATCTCAGGGAGGTCTTCGGTGTAGTGCCGTGTGAGAGTGGCTCTGGAATCTTCGGTGCGGGGACCTGGTTTAGGCGCTTGCGAGGTATACAGCTGACTATAGAAGGTTTCAACTTCCGCAAGTACCTCCGGCTTCAAAGTAACGACTCTCCCATCTGATGTTGTCAGTTTCGGCAGATGGCTCCTCCCACGCTTTTGTACGAAGACTTTCGACCCCCGGTTTAGCTCTATCGCTTCCTTTACGGAGCGTGTCAACATATACATATATAGGCATTAACGTATAGCGCAAGAATAATCTTATCATTTAAACGATTTCGAATAAATAAGCATGTATCTGTATCGCATTGTTTAAACCCAATGGTTTTCAAATAATCAACCATGCATTTATTCCAGCATCGAGGGGCTTGTTTAAGACCATATAAGCTTCTTTTCAATCTACACACCTTCTTAGATCCATCATTGTAGCCATCAGGTTGATTTATATAAATTTCTTCATTTAACGAACCATAAAGAAATGCGGTTGAGACATCAAACTGGGCGAGTGTCAAGCCTTCATTTGCAGCAATACTTAATAGCGTTCTAACCGTAACCGTCATTTTTGCGACAGGACTGAACGTTTCATCATAATCAACGAATTTCTTTTGTGTATAGCCTCGAGCTACTGGTCGAGCTTTAAACTTATCAAGACTTCCATCAGCATTTGCATAAATCCAAGTTTTGTTTTCAGCCGGTGATTTAATCTCATTTTCCATACATATCTTTCAGCCATTGTTCCTTTTGAGAACTATTAACAGCTTCTTTATAAGATTTAGGATCAATAAACGTACTTATATCATCATACGCTGACATAGCATAGTCATGGAATCTTTGCGGTGGTTTCAGCTGACTTCTGTCTCGTAAAACCATTCAAGAACTTTCATTTGCTAAGTCCTCTATGTTTTCTGGTGTGCCAGTATGGTCATCACCGTCTTCGTCAACTAAAGCATCTTCATAGCGAGGTGAGTTTTCTGGTGAAGCTTCTGGAAACTCTTGTAATGGTTCAGCAAAACCTTGAGATGTGGGAGGCACAGTTAAGCTTGGACTGTTGTCAGAGCTGTCTACGTTGCGTATATCCTCCCTTGCATCACACATCAAAGGTGTATTAATTGGATAATGAACTTCAACTGAAGGATATACTTGATAATTTTCAGGATCGTCAAGAGCAATTGGGTTTAATGCTGACTCATTGAATACAACGTCTCTGGATCTTACAAGAGTAGGCTTACCATTTTTATTGAAGCTTAACAAGCGGTATTCGTCATCACCTTCATAACCAATCAATACACATTTTTGAGCCTTTTTTGACAACTTTGTTTTAGTAGTTTGCTTTTGCTTGGGGACATGGGCGTAACTTTCGCATCCAATTACTCTTATATGTTTTACAGATGGTTTTCTATTTAACCAAAGTTCATAAGGTGACTTTCCATCTACGCTTGAAGGTCCTGTCCTATTTAGGACATATGCAGCTGTGTTCACTAATTCAGACCAGCAACTAACAGGTAATTCTTCATGAGAATGCATTAAACTGCGTGCAGCTTCAACTAACATCCTATTTTCCCTTTCACTCGATCCGTTTTGTTGGGGAGTGGAGGGCACAGTCAGCCTTTGTGTTATGCCAGCTTTTTGCAAAACTTTCTTGCCATTCTCATTATCGAACTCTCCACCGTTATCGCTTAAAAGTTCTTTTATAGTATGACCAGCTGTTTTACTTTCTTGAAGAACTTGTTTGAGTTTTTCACAAACTTCAGACTTATGTTTCAAGAAGTAGACAAATTTGTATTTACTGAAGTCATCTTTGAAGAGAACGAAGCATCTGTACTTGCTAAAAGAATAGGGAAAAGGCCCACAAACATCAGCATGCAGTATTTGTCCAGGTTCCTTACCCTGCACCCTTGTTCCAAATTTCTTTCTATGTGCCTTTCCATAGATGCACCCAGTAAAAAATTCAGAATCGAGTGGTACTTTAATACCTAGTTCATGTGCGATAACTTTCTTAACATGTCGTTTATTCTGGTGAGCAAATCTCTCATGATAAAGTTGAAGGTTGGACTTGGACAATACGTTCACTTCTTCAGTGCTATTGCCAGTAACTGTTTTTGCATTGAGCACAAACAGTCCTCGATTTTTAGAGCGTTCTCCTACTAGATAAACTTGTCCCTTTACTTTAAGTTAGCAAGTCTCTCTTTCAGAAGTAAAGACATTGTTATTCAGTTTATCTTGGGCAGCCAGAACTGAGAAAAGATTCTTTTTAATTGCAGGTACGTACCAAACTTCATTAAGTATAACGTCTTGCCTTTTATTGTTGACAAAAGAGATCAGATGTACAGTCCCCTTACCAAGAGCACCAACTGTGGCTCCATTTGCAGTAGTCAAAGTATTAGTGTTACAGCTTTCGAAAGTAGTGAAAAAATCTTTCCGATTCGTGACATGATTGGTCGCTCCATTATCAACGTACCAACTGTCCACATCATTTTCCGATACTGCATTCACTTCTTGTTTGTCTTCAACATACATCAAGAGAGTGTTTACTTTGCCTTCGTTACTGGAAGGTGTAGGATTTTGTGGTCTACCATCTGACACACATTTATGACATTTCTTAATCCTGTGGCCTAGTTTGCGCAATAGCTGCATTTCTTTTTGATAAACTTTACATTGCTGTTTTGTGTAGCAAAAGCTTTAGTAGACCCAGCCTGATTATGTAACTGACTGACCTGCACCTGACTTGTAAGAGACTTTTCAAAGTTGCATAATTGTACAGTCAAATTTTCTATATTGCGATCAGCTTTTGATAATAATAACCAGCTTGACTTAAACGGAAAGGATGATTCGGGTAATGTGTCGAGAATTTTGCAAATAAGTAAAACTTCTGGTAATTCACACTTGTACTCCTTCATCAGCTCAATTGTCAAGACATGCCACAAATTCTATAATTTCGAAATATGTGTACCCATATCGTGCTGCGGATCCTTGCAATAATGGAAAAAATCTAGTGAGTAGGTATAAGTTTTGTCGTCTGTTGATCGATCAAACAATCGATGTACCTCGTCCCATACTTCTCTAGACGTCTCTAGTCTCATAATCTTCTGTAGGGTCATATCCGACCTGTTTGCTGTTAGTAATAGCAAGGCTTTACTATCTGCTTCATTATAATTGTGTAATTTTTCCTTATATGATTAAATCTCTTGTGGGCTGGCGTCTTCGGACAGGACAGGCTTTTTTAGTCTGCTTTTTACTGCTTCCAGTGCCCCAACAGTGCCCCTGAATAGTTGCAAAACTTTATAATTATGGCCATGTCGGCCAATTTTCATTGCCTTCTAAATGGTCAATATCAATCTTGAAACTTTGCATATTTAGGAATATATTTTTCTCAAATCGTTTGGTTATTACTTACTCTAACACGAATTAACGTATAACCACGCTCTGCTACCATGTTGAGGTCGTGCTAATTTCCCGTCCTAGTGTTTTTTTAGGAAAGGCATAAACGAACTACCTACCTATGATGTGGCAGAAGTGCATAGATAGCAATTGGTCACACTTTGATTAAATAAATAAATTATATTAAAAAAATAAACGACTTTTATTCCTCCCATACAAAACGCCAATTTCATATGTAAGGACCTAATATATCAACTATACCTAGTGCCCACCACTGCCCGATGCGCGTGGGTTACAAAAGTAAGAGGAGAGCGCCACCCGCAATTACGTCCTGTAAGAACATTGGTTTGCTTTGTTTGATTTACAAGACTAGTGCTTTCATTATCTGTATCGCCCGTAGTTACGAGTACGTACCAGTTGACGTTCACCTTTTTATCTTTCCATACTCAACCTACAGCGATTTAAAATTTCAGTAGGTAAAAATGAAGAAATGATTTAGGTTGACTTAATAAATTGTATGTTTATTAAAAAATCTGATATCAAAATAATGTAATACATTAGTCTTACTTTAAACATAAAGAAATGTACGAAATTCTCTTAGATATATGTAGCTTAAAAAATATTTTAACAACACTTGACAATAGTACTTATTATGTATAACAATGTGCTTTAAATTTGTGATGAATTAAAACATGGAAAAATATAATAACAACGCTACGAATCAGTTTTTCTTTCTCCCTATTTATTGTTTTTAACCCTTCAATCTTGTAACTAATACTGCCTGCATTAACCCTGCCACTGATGACAAATAATACAATACGAATCCTACACCTGTGTGGCGACCTGGCGCCGACAGCATTTATGCTTTCCGTGAAAGAAGACGTCTCAGTTTAGCACGCATGATTGAATAAGACGTCATATAAGAGATTTTTAAGAGACCTTGATATTCAAATCGTCGGCTGCCTTCATAAGCAGCCCTGGAGCACCCAGTATGTTCCGGTGTATTACCAACTTGTTAGTTCACCGGATCTTATACCTTTCCAGCTGAAACAGTTTGTTGCTTCATGGCACAAAGGCACAAAACTCAAGGCGAGACGATTCATAAAATGTTTTTAATCTAAAACATTTTAGGCCATGGTGTCAACTAATCACTGAGTGTGTCCACGTCAATATCTTCGTTGTCATCATTGGTGGAGTCTGGGTCTCGTCCCGGTAAGCCGTTGGAGCCTGCTATGCCGCCGCGTCCTTCTTTCGTGTGCCGCCATTTCATACGGCGGTTTTGAAACCACACTTTGACCTGTCAACAAAATTATTGTTTAGAAACACGGATAATATAAACTACAAATTTAGTTTATTTCAAGTAGGTACCAAGACTCATACATACCTTCTATGTATGAGACTTGGTACTTGAAATAAACATGCCAAGCTTGCAAGCTTGCAAAACCAACAGTTTTGGTTTAATACCTACTATACTTGAGCCAAATTCGATAAAGTATAGAGGTAAACAAACCGTTGCTAGGCAACGAGTGGTTTACGCCTAAAAGACAGATGTTAACAACCTTTTCTACATTGATGATTTTTATTAAAGCAGTAATCCTACTTCTTACTAATCTAAACAGTTTATTTATGTTTAAGTATTTATGATTTGCATAGAAAGCTTAACCGATTTGAATGAAATATGATGACACACATGTAAGCTAATTTCCTAATAGGTTAATTTTTTTGATACATACTTATTTATTATAATTAGTCCATACTTGAAAGTGTTACAATGCATTTGTTATGCAGTTGATTTAAAAGTAATTAAAATATGCAAAATTGTATTGACAAATGCCTCAACTTTATTCATTGGTTGAATTCCACAAACTGTGTTTAATACCTGGATTTCCTCCATTTTTCTTTTTTTGTAGGGCTATCACACAAAATTAATGTCGACTTTAATGGTTTTTCGAAATACCAAGTTATTATGCATGCTATTTTAGTGATTCTATTGAAATATGCTGCAATAGGAATTGTTAATAAATAGCTAGCATGTAAAAGTCGATAATCATGTAAATAACTGGAGAATTGTAAAATGTGAGTTGAGATACCCCTAAATTGGTTTGTTTACCTCTATTCTTTATGGAGCTAGGCGATGGTATAGGTAGGTATCTACCTAGTATTAAATCAAAGCCCTCGGCTAACCGCGTGTGAAGCTTAACCTGAAGAACACGTTCTTGGACTTATCATCATCTCAGCGTTAATCCCAGTCGCATCCGAAACTTTTTCAGCATTGGACTCTGGGGTCCACTTTACCAGTCTAACTGCTGATATGGCTAAACTTCGACATTTTCCATGAAGCGACTGCCGTCTGACCTCCACAACCCGAAGGCAACATCAAAGCATTGCAGCTAGACCAATTGTTGGACTTTTGAGGGCTCCAACAACCCGTAACGACTGCCATTAGATGTTCGTATGGCAACCGGGACCAACGGCTTAACGTGCTTTTCGAGGCACGACCAGACCAGTGCAAATATTCATATTCATGCATACAAATATTTGCACTGTGCGGAGATCGAAACCGCGCCTCCCTGCGCAGCGGCCGCGTCCGCTACCGCTAGGCCACGGAGGCTGCCAAGAACACGTTCTTGGACTGACACTGATAAAAAACGAATCGATATTTGGTGAAGGTACTTTTTAGTAAAATAAGGCATACCTATGTATATGTATATAACCATGGGTGTACCTATTCTACGTACACCCAAGTCGCTGATATGGAACGAAAATTCTATACTCTGACTCTTGTGGCAATATTGAACCCAGTGGTATCTAACTGCCTACATAAAACTGTCGATAAACATATTTATAAGCATCAGTGTTCTTTGGTGTAGACAACTTTAATAGTTTCACACCACGCCAGCGGCGACGCCGGCGCCATACAGATGTTTTCGTAAGACATCGACAGCTTGACGCAGCGGAACGCTAGAACCCCGCGGTGCTACACATACTTTGATATCTACCTAAGTATCATAACATACAGTATAATATCTGAATTCGATTACCAGCTATAGGCTGCTGTAAGGGCTAGGGGTCGACGCAACCGGGACTGATGGCAATGTACGGACGACAGCAGGTCAAGCTACCCGAAACTGTCAAATATTCCCTATCAAACTTGATCCTTAATGATAAAAAATCTGTTTTAAGCTTTCAATACCTACGTAATACTAGGCATGCCTTTTAAGTTTTGTCGATTCCATATTTAACAGCAATTTTGAATCTTAAAACAGTTGAAAGTATTGGGAGTACTTAATGCTATTGTTTTGTCACAGCCTCGCTTAGAATCTGTCAGGTTACGAAAATGACTCTTTGTAAGGAAAATGTTCGTGCTATAATTTTCTACAACTTTAAGAGGGGCCTGAGACACCTTCAGTGTTTTGAAGAACTAATATCTGTGTTCAGTAATGAAACCCCATGTCTGCGGACTGTCGAACGTTGGTACCTATTTAGAATTCCAGCGTTGACATAGGTACTAGTGTTAGTGACAAATCTCGCAAAGGATACCCAAAATCCGCCTTCACTGAAGATAACATCATTGATGTGCCACAAATAATTCTCGAAGATCGTCATGTGATGTATCGAGAGATACCTATAGGCTCTATTAGGCATCTCAGGGACAACCATTCATAAGATTTTACATGAAGCGCTTGGCGTAAGAAAGTTAGCCTGCCGTTGGATACCGCATCTGTTTTCTGACGATTACAAGGCAGCCAGCGTCAGGTGATGTAAGAAAACTCTGTAAAGGTTCTACTGAGGAGACTCAAATCACGTCTACAACATCATCAGTGGTGACGAATCTTGGATCTATGCCAACGATCCCGATTCCAAACAACAGTCTACAATCTGGGTCTTTCAAAACGAGCCAAATCCGATTAAATGTGTTCGTTATCGAAGCACTTCATAGAAGGGGGCCAAATAGCCACGTTCGTTCGAAAACTGGCTGGAAAATGTTTTTTTTTTCCTAACCTAAGGGTAGATACTCGCAGTACGACGGGTCGTCCGATGATGGAACGGAGATGGGAGAATTAAATTATGCTATTCCCTCGCAAACTCTCTAAAATGCATCCTATAGAACACCGACAGGCTGGCTACTCTTCGCCTGTGCTCGGTTTTGAGCTAAATTTGGGTCGTCAATTAGCACGCCACTCCACCTAATCCAAAGTAGCCAGGTGGCATTTTGCAGCACCAGATATTGTGACTATTGCATTTAAAGATCGTAAAACGGGTAACGCAGAGTGGTAAACCATAGTTTGTTTAACACAAGTCATCGCCGAACTTCGAAATCCTAATTCAAAGCGACGCATCATTCTGCATCACGACAACGATGAGTAAGTACCTACCTAAGAATAAAATACTCTTTATTATGTACACCATATAGATTACAGAACATAAATATAAAGATTTTACAAAGGGTGACATAATGGGCGGTCTTATCGCTAAGAACGATCTTTTACAGACAACCTTTGGATGGAATACTAAGGGGAAGGGGATAGAAATATTGTAGGTTCCAGTCGGGTGAAGAAGCAGTCAAAGCTTTCATGTCAGCTATTTTGAACACCCCGCCTTAAGAGTAGAAAAATGTTTTAAATAACTGGTTTGAGCGAATTGAAAAGTGTATTAAGCTACGTGGTGAATACAAATAAAAAGTATTATTAGGTTTTACTTGTGTTTTTCATCAAACGACAAAACTTAAAAGGCATCGTAGCTTGTCACCAATGTGGCACATTGAGCGGTATTATCGAATGGTGGGATCTTTTAAAGAAAACTTATGGGTGTCGATGAATAAATATTTCATTCGTATCTTCAAAGGAGGAGAAAAAGCGACATCGGTATCTTTTTTGTAATAATATGACACTGGTAGCTTTTGTGTAGAAAATGATGTTTAAATTCCGCGAGTAAAAATTATTCGGCTGTTGAAAAATCGACCATAATGTAAGTAAAACTTTCTTACTTGAGCATCAGTAAGTCCTAACGTTGCAGCTAACTGCCGCCTGTCCGGCTTCGTGATATACTTTTGAATTTGGAACCGTCGTTCGAGTCCCTTTCGTTGAAGGTTGCTGAATACTGCGCGGGACCACGAACGCTTCCTTTTGCCGCTTGATGTGACGTCACATCGAGGTGCGGATGACTGTTGCGGCGGTGATGATGACGGCAGAGGGAGGCGATATACTGGAAATAAAAGGGAATGTTTGAAAGAGGAAAATATCTTTAATTTACTAGATGTTCTATTGTAAATACTTGGAATGTAGGATAAAGGAAATGCTCGGTGGTAGGCCATAACATCGGCTGCCGGCAGAAGTTACCATCCACTAGACAAAGTCTTGCCGCCAAGCGATTCGTCGTGTTCCGGCATGATGTCTGGTGAAGCCGTACGGAGGACGGGTCTGAGCAAATGTGTTGCGATGTGTGGCGCATACGATGCGCTAAATGTTGTTGTGTCGGGAATTTGGTCGTGGAGAGTCTCCAGATCAATCTCCCTTTAGCGCAGCATCGTTTGGTCGTGTTGGTCTTGGGTTTAACATTGCATCATCATGTGACAATCACTTTGAATTTACATTTGTGACTGCTAAAGACATTATAGAATCTTTTAAGGATCTTGATGTAAAAAAAACTGCCGATCATTGGGGTTTGTCAGTATACACTGTAGCTTCAATAATAGATGTTATCGCACCTTTCTTAGCAATTGTTTTTAATTCTTGTGTCACATCTGGTGTATTTCCTGATTTGATGAAACTAAGCAAAGTAATTCCACTGTTCAAATCTGGTAGTACAACTGATCCCACGAATTTTCGGCCAATATCGATATTACCAACTTTGAGCAAAATTTTTGAAAAATTAATTTTGAAACAGTTGTTGAGGCACTTTAACTTACACAATTTATTGCACGTGAAACAATTTGGTTTTACAAAGGGTCGTTCAACTACGGATGCGGGCGTGGCATTGCTAAAGAACATATTTGGGGCCTGGGAGGAATCGCAAGATGCTCTTGGTAGTTTTTGTGATTTGTCCAAGGCCTTTGATTGCGTACATCATGATACTCTTATCAGGAAATTGTACCATTATGGTTTGAGGGACAGAGCTCTCGACCTTCTGACTTCTTATCTGAATAATCGAATTCAGAGGGTTGATGTTAATGGCAAGAGATCTGCAGGATCTGTGCTCACCATGGGCGTTCCGCAGGGCTCAATTCTAGGTACATTCTTGTTTTTAATTTATATTAATGACTTACCTCATCACGTGAGGGATAATCACAACATAGTATTGTTCGCGGATGACACTTCTCTTATTTTTAAAGTCAAGCGTCAGCTAACAAACTTTGACGAAGTTAACAATGCACTCTCTAAAGTTGTCCATTGGTTTAATGTAAATAACCTCCTTTTAAATGAAAAAAAAAACTAAAGTCATTAAATTTTCTACGCCAAATGTCAGGCAGCTAAGTACCAATGTTCAACTGAATGGAGTAGAGTTGATCCCTGTCGAGTCGACAGTTTTTCTTGGATTAACTATTGACGCCAAGTTACAATGGGGTCCTCACATTGAGAAGCTGTCGGGTAGACTCAGTTCTGCCGCCTTTGCTGTTAAGAAAATTAGACAGATAACTGATGTGGATACAGCCAGAATTGTTTATTTTAGTTATTTTCATAGTCTTATGACTTATGGGATTCTTCTCTGGGGAACTTGTGTGGACATCAATACCATCTTTGTTTTACAGAAGAGGGCTGTTCGAGCCATTTATAACCTTGGTCCTAGAGAATCTCTTAGAGAAAAGTTCAAAGAGGTGAACATTCTGACTGTAGCTTCACAATATATATTTGAAAATCTTATGTATGTTCATAAAAATATCTCGAATTTTAAGAAGATAAGCGATATTCATAATGTAAATACCAGGAACAAACACAATCTTGCTTTACATCACACTCGTCTCCACAGAGTAGGCAACTCGTTCATGGGTCAATGTATACACTTTTACAACAAGCTTCCCATGGACGTTCGAAACTTACCCATTAAACGATTTAAGAACCATATAAAGGCCAAACTTTGCAAAAAGGGGTATTATAAAATCACAGATTATTTAGAAGACAAAAAAGCTTGGGATTGAGCTGCTCGCTCTGTTAAGCATTGTTAATTTTTATTAAGCAATATGCGTAATTATAAGGTAAATTATTGTAAACATTTTCATTTTTAATGTCTGGACTTGAAAAAAGACGATGATCCCTGAGTTTGTTTCGGCCATTTCTTCTCAGAGGTAGTCAGTTAGGAAATGCCGGCTTCATCTAGTTAAAAAAAAAAAAATAAAAATAAACATGACGTGTAAAAGTGATCAGTGATCCTACTTGCTTAATAAACGATTTCATTTCATTTCATTCATTTCATTTCATTTCATCACCTCGCTCAACTGCCGTCATCCTTCCTATTCCTAAGTTTTTTAAGTGAATAGGCCTTATAAACTAGTGCGCTTTACCATCAACGATTGCATCACTGCTTACCATCAGGCGGGATCGCAGTCAAGCACTAGTTAATAATTATTTAAAAAAAAAACAAAAAAAAAGTTGGGCGCATTACAGGTAGCTGCAATAATTTTCATGATACTGCCGCCATTAGTGGTGGTCTGCTACCGCTGCCGCTGCCGTTGCTAACCTATCCTAACAGTAGCCCAAAAACAATCATAACAATAAATAGCAAGAGGAGAATAATCAATCAATCAATCATGGATGGAAGATTACGTTTGGTTTGGCTGGCGATCATCCATAAGTAGCTTCATTTTAAGTCCTTTATATTCCATTCGCGTTAGCTTTAGTTAAAAGAGATTCGTAGAAGCAGAGATGCAAAAAAATTAATTTACGAGATCAAAAAAAGAAAGTATCAAAGTCATTCAAAGGGCAATGAAGAGGGCTAGGTTTCACTGCGCGATCGAATCAGGAATGAGGAGACCCGCAGAAGAACGAGAGTAAACGGCATAGCCCGAAGAATTGCAACACTAAAGTGGTAGTGGGCTGGACATATTGCCTTTAGGACCGATGCCCGATGGGGCCGACGGGTTCTCGAGTGGCGACCACGCACCGGAAGACGTAGCGTGGGTAGGCCCCCGACAAGGTGGACCGACGAACTGGTGAAGGTCGCGGGTAACCGCTGGATGCGGGAGGCGCAGGAACGGTCGTCGTGAAGAACCTTGGGGGAGGCCTATGTCCAGCAGTGGACGTTTGGCTGAAATGATGATGATGATGATGAGTGCGCGGGTTCGATTCCAGGTCAGCCAAGCACCAATGTAACTTTCCTAAAGTTATATGTACTTTCTAAGTATATTTTGGACACCAATGACTGAAGGTGAAGGAAAACATCTTAAGGAAACCTGGACTTTAAGTCTAAAATCGCCAACCCGCATTGAGCAAGCGTGGTGATTACGCTCAATCCTTCTCTGATGAGAGGAGACCTGTGCCCAGCAGTGGGACGATAAAAGGTTGATGATGATAAGATGGACTAATTATATTTTTGATTTTCATACCTTGGATACACCCCTATTGCTTCGCACATTTTTAGCAAATAGTTTTGACTAGTAGGTAGGTATCATTGGAACTGCAATTGATACCATTTTACGCTTTTCGTATTAACTTCACTATCCTGTGATATCAATTCGCAGTAAGCATCAAAACCCAAAGAGCGGATGGGTACTGATCACCCCTGATTTTAGAATGTTTTTAATATGGACACTAGTAGGTACTTTACGTAAAAACTAAATAATTTATAGCTATAAGTGAAAATCTCATAAACTGAGAAAATAGTGCAAATGAGTTGATTTAAATACCTATGTATTTATAAGTTGATTATTATAAATTGAGGAGTGCCAAACCAGAACGTTTTAAGTGCCACACCAACTGAAATACGTTTTAATGCAGCAAAATGTTCTATGTGCCGGTGTTTACTTACAGTAAAGAGTTGAAGGGTGTCAAATGCCATCTAGCTTAAATTATTTTGTAAAACAGCATGCCATAACGTTCTAAGTGCCAAATAAGCTGCAAACGTCAGTTCAATCAAAATCTACATTTGAATACTATTTTAGTCGTTATTACTTTTATGTCGGAAGTTCAATTAAGAATTACTATTCGTTATTTGAATTGTATTCATAGTAAGTACAATAACTAATATTTTAAAACTAGCGATCCGCCCCGGCTTCGCACGTGGACAAATGATATAGTGTACCTAGGCCTTCCTCAAGAAACGGTCACTCTTCAATAAAAATAATGTCGACTGTGCCGCCCATCAGCCAATATCTGACTCTGCAAGATACATCGACTTTATTGTCCCACCACACACAGTTACACCACATTCAACAGAATGAAAGCCTACTGGGGTAGCAAGTTTCTTCGAAATAATGGTCCCCCGTTCCGGCCCACTCCCTCCGCGGTTTACTCAAGTAGCAGGCGGCCGGCAAGGGCGCGAGCGGCACGCGGATTTTTTCTGGTGTTAAGTTTTGAATAAATCGTGATTTCTCCTAGATGAAAGAACTAATTCCAATAATTCAGAAAGAGATCTACTGCTACTGAAATTACCTTTGATGTGACGTAATTTATTTGGATAAGGATTAATAATAAGGAACAAATAGTGGGCTCTGATTTCGACTAGCATTTTAATTAACTTTTCAAACATAAAAAGTAGCCATAATGAAGAAACTATAGTAGGTAGACATATGGGCAGACATATGGTGTCGCAGACTTTTTTGTAGGCATTTTTAAGGTCTACAATACTGTAGTACATTATTCTGATCTATGTTATAGGAATCAGCCAGCGTTTGCAGCGTTCACACCTGGGCAGCTTCTAATGTTATACAAAGCACAGGTCCGTTCGTGTGTGGAGTACTGCAGCCACATTTGGGCTGGTGCTGCTAAGTGTCACCTGGCCACTTTGGATTCAGTGGAGAGACGTGCGAAGAGGCTGATTGGTGACCCTGATCTAACTCGAGTTGATCTCCAAAGCCTAGAGCACAGGCGTAGAGTAGCCAGCCTTTCAGCTTAGCATTGTGTAGGTTCAATTTCTTAGTATTGTATAATTGCATGGCAAACGTGTGAGCACAATGTACGAATGTGCTGTAAGGCATTTTTTTGTTGGGTTAGTCTTTTTTATTGACTTGATAGTGCTCTGGCTGTTGAGAGTATGTCATGCTCACTCAAATGTCTCGCGGATGGTGGCGTGTGTGTTGGGTCATTAGGTTCCCTTCAATATGGTTGAGCTGAATGATGCTGATCCATTCGTCATGTTCGTGAACGGACGCCGTCGGAGGGGACTGGTCATCTCTTAGCTGCCACGGCGTATTTTAATTTCTGAATTGATTTTTGTGTGTTTTCCATAATGGACGCTCTCGGCGTACAATTTATTTCTGCATCGTTCTCACAGGGTTGATTTCAACATGAATGATGTAATCAAATATTTGTAAAATTAGCTTGAAAATTTAAAAGAGTGTCCATGGAGTTTCTTGCCCGTTCTTCTCCATAGGTACCTACTCTTTGGAATGGGCGACTAGCTTCATCTTATTGAATGACCGACCTTCTGACAATTCAAAAGTGCCTGTAACTGGTTTATTTGAAATAAATGCTTTGATTTTGATTTTTTTGATTTTTCGGTGTTCTGCATGATTCTGTGAATTGCATGATTTAATTCCCCCATCTCCGTTCCACCATCGGACGACCCGTCGTACGGCTGGTTTCCACCCTTACGTTGGTAACACCACTACGATCCGGACGAAGCGTTTCGCCTCCTCCTTTATACCGCGTACATCGAGGGACTGGAACAATTTGCCAGCGGCGGTGTTTCCGTCGGACTACAATTTGAGTGTCTTCAAGGCTAGAGTGAATAGGCTCTTAATAAACTAGTGCGCTTTACCATCAACGATTGCGTCACTGCTTACCATCAGGCAGGATTACGGTCAAGCGCTAGTTTATAATATATACAAAAAAAAAACTCAAAAAAGTGGGTTTATTTTGCGACATCCGTTAGAAACCTCATAAACAATAGTATTTCTCCACTATTTAATGAATGTTATTATACATACCTACACACAAACAAACCTCCTCTTGAATCACTCTATTAAAAAAAAAAACCCCAATCAAAATCAATTGCGTAGTTTTAAAGATTGAATCATAGAAAGCGGCATAGAGAAAGTAAAAGTGACTTTGCTTTATAATATGTAGTGAAAATAATTGTTCTAATAATAGTTATAAGCTCCTTTTAATTTCAAAAACCTCGGCTTCCCTCCTTCTCCGGCCAGCGCACCGTCGGTGGGACAGGAGAGTGTTCAGTACCTCCCTTTCCCGTTCGGCCGTCTCCTTCGCGGAGATTACCTCCTCGCAGAAGGAGACGACCGCGTCCCATGACTCTTCGCTGTCGACCATGGCTCTGACCACGGCCGGCAGCGAGAGGTTGTTTCCGCCGATCGCTGCAGTGAGCGCACGGCGCTGCTCGTCCTACGCGGGACACTCCTCTAGGGTGTGCCGCGCCGTGTCCTCTGTTCTGCCACCGCGGTGATGGCACGCTGGTGTCGGCTCCCGAACGATATGACACAGGTAACTGCCGAAATACCCGTGTCCGGTCAGCACCTGCGTCGCACGGAAGGTGAGCGCCCCATGCTGTTTCCGGTCGATCCACTCCTCCATGTAGGATCTTACTGCCGCTATGACGGCGTGCCCTAGTGTGTGTAGGTACCCTTAAACAACTTAACCTAAACCATTTTAACTTCTGTCTAATGCGTAACACGAATGGATTTATAGACGCCTGAGAACTAAGTATGATATCCGCGTGTGAAATTTGGATAAATGGCGGATTAGATTTATTGTGACAGTGGTGTGGAGACCGTAAAGTGTGTATAGAAGCTTTAATAACTTTGTAATTTATTTTTATTAAGTAGCTACTTAAAAATAATATTCTTCATTAATATTCTAGTAACTTTTAATTATAGGAGCCTATTGGAGCGAAATATATTATTTTTAGGGTTCCGTACCTCAAAAGGAAAAAACGAAACCCTTATAGGATCACTTTATTGTCCGTCTGTCTGTCTGTCTGTCTGTCAAGACCCTTTATCTCAAGAACGCGTGGACGTATCAAGCTGAAATTCACATGAAATACTCGAGTCTATTGTCCCTTTAAGCTGAGAAAATATCAAACTTCTAAGCCAAGCCAATCAAAAGATACAGCCGATTATGTCGATATTTTCAACAAATTTTCGACACCCGCAAAGGAATCAAAACCTACAGGGTACTTCCCGTAAACTCAGAATCTTGAAAATTGGCATGAAGCATTGTCATATAATGCAAATATAGGAAAAATTGCGAAAATCACATTTTTTTAGTTATATAATATAATATATATATATATTCTTTATTGTACACCAAACAAATATCGAACAAAAAAAAAATCAACACAAAAAAGAAACATACAATGGGCGGCCTTATCGCTAATGCGATCTCTTCCAGGCAACCAAAGAATGGACAGATTCTTCCAAACCACAAATGGGACTGTCGTTGGTGCAAATATTATTACTACAACATACTAAGATAGATACACAAATACATACATATACATAAATAAATACATAGGTACTGAGCAGAACAAGTTAACAAATAAATTAGCGAAACAGTGTTGAATAAACATATTTTAATAAAATGGAACTTACTACCTTATTTCTCACGAACGAATAAAGTTATCAAATGAAATTTATACCAAATACCTAGGTCTATTGTCCCTTTAAGCTGTGAAAATATCAAACTTCTAAGTCAAGCCAAACATAAGATACAGCCGATATGTCGATATTTTCAACAAATTTTCGACACTCGCAAAGGAATCAAAACCTACAGGATACTTCCCGTAAACTCAGAATCTTGAAATTTGGCATGAAGGATTATCATATAATGCAAATAAAGGAAAAATTGCGAAAATCACATTTTTTAAGTTATATAATATAATAAACATATTTTAATAAAATGAAACTTACTACCTTATTTCTTACGAACTAATAAAGGTATCAAATTGAAATTTATACCAAATACCTAGGTCTATTGTCCCTTTAAGCAGTGAAAAAATCAAACTTCTAAGTTAAAGCGATCAAAAGATACAGCAGTTTATACCGACACCTTAGACGAATTTCCGTCACACGCTAGGGAATCAAAACCTACAAGGTACTTCCCGTGAACTCATAATCTTGAAATTCGGCACGAAGCAACGTTATATTATAGTACAGACAGATAAAGGAAAAATTGTGAAAATGATAAATTTGAAGTTACATAAAATATTAAAATATTATTTTTGCTTAGATGACATAAAATATTTTTTTAATAATTATAAACTTACTACCTACCCTTTTTCACATGAACGCGTAGAGATATTAAAGTTGAAATTCATATCAAACACTTCTTAAATCTAATTGCCTCTAAACTGTGAAGAATTCTAAAACAATGCTAGTATTATAAATGCGAAAGTAACTCTGTCTGTCTGTTACGCTTTCCCGCCTAAACCTCTCAACCGATTTTGATGAAGACACACAGACAATCTTTAGACCCTGAGAAAGAACATAGGCTACCTTTTATCCCGGAAAAATTTGATGTTCCCGAGGGGAATTTAAACAGCGCGATATAACCGAACTCCACGCGGGCGAAGCCGCTGGCGGAAAGCTAGTACGTCATAAATTGTAAACCGCTACGTTTGTACGGCGGAACCCTCGGTGTGCGAGTCCGACTCACATTTGGCCGGTTTTTTTTATAATTAACCATAAGTTTAAGAAATCAAATTCTTTTAGTCGGACGTTCCGTTCAACATAGGTACATCGTTCAGGTAGAGTTTAAATTACAATTATAAAATAGGTCCCTGATCAAACAAACAAATAGATAATTAAAAATGCGCGGCCTTTCGGAACTTCTCGCTTTCAGAATAGATAACGTATTGGTTATCTATTCTGCCGTGTAAGTTTGCTGGAATGTTGGAGTTACAAAATAAAAGAGCGCTCTGCCATCCTATAGGTAGGCATACTTACCTACACGGCAATAAAATATTTACAACCTCGTAAACCTGCACTACTGTTTATAAGCTAATTTAAAGATTTTTATCTTAGACTTATATCTTTCAAGGGGAAGTAATTCTAGCAGTAATAAGTAGGTATATATGCATTTATTATGCATATTAATTGCAGTTACACACCGCTGCGGCTATCTATAGGTAGCAATCACAGTCACTTATTCTTCCTAACTGCCCGTTCTTCTCCATAGGTACCTACTCCTTGGAATGGGCGACTAGCTTCATCTTACTGACTGACCGACCTTCTGAAAATTCAAAAGTGCCTGTAACTGGTTTATTTGAAATAAATGCTTTGATTTTGATTTTATGATTTTGATTTTAATCTTATTCCAATGGGCCATTGCAACATTGTACGTAGGTACACATATAAGTACTTATTATTTGATCTATTTCACAGTAGCTAGTCGTCAATAGGCAAATGACACTCTACTTTTATTACAAAACGAGATCGAACTGCAGTTCCAGACTTAACCTTTGAGTCAGTCTTTGTATTTTGAACTTTATTGAGGTTAAGCCAAAGTTCTTAATACAAAACACAACTTAGTACCGAACTAAATTGTCATTTTTATACAAGGAACTGTATTTCTATAATGGTTAGGTGCATAATTCAGTAAGTGATCAGGTATTTTAAACCTGATTTAAATGGATCAAGATAAAACATGGATGTTTTGTAACAATTGGTAAATGTTTATAATATGTAAAATAATCAGTTTTTAAATTTCAATCTTTATAAATAGGTAGCTAAAGCTGGAGAAACTAAGCGACTGTAAGATGCCATTAAAGTTTTCTTAAAAAAAAATTTTCAAATTATTAATTGACTGTAGGTATAACCCGCGCAGATAAAGAAAAGATCTGAAAATGGCGGCGGATACTTACGGTACGGTTAACAAAACATGCCATTGTTCAATCACAAACCAAAAGCTAAGATAGTAAAATGTCAAATTTACGTTGTAAATATTGTTATTTACAATGTAAATTTGACATTTTACTTGTTTGTTGCTGTGTTTGTTTTTATTGTTGTTTTTGTTGAGTTTGATTGTTCAAACTCAATAAAAACAACAATATCAACAAAATAACAGAGACTTTAGCGGAACGAAATTAACGATAACTCGGAGTGCGTCAAAGTAGCTTCAGTAGTTTGGAAAGCGAATCCTGAATTCCGGATCGATGATTTTTTTTTTGCAGCGATTACTTCACTGTGTGAGTATAGACAGCGATAGAGAGTGAGTGAGAACGCATGCAAGCGGACGCCATTTACAGATCTTTTCTTTATCTGCGCGGGTTATAATCATTTTTCACGAGTAAACCTGCCAGTATTGTTTAAGGAAATGCAGCCTTACCTTTATCTTAAATAATTGTTTAGTAACCTAACTAGGTAGGTACAAACCATGTGTCCCCTGGAATTTCTCATGCCAAGGATGATGAAAAACACACATTACACATATTTTTTCTCACATTGCCTTAGTTAAATAGGGATTTAAGTAAGGCAATATGAGAAAAAATATGTCCTTAGTACAACTTTTGTAAGGAGGTGTTTAGGCATTTCATGCTGCTAGAATTTGCTGTTAAAGATTTTTGTTAAAGTAGAATATACATTTACAATTTCTACACACTTAGTCGAATTCACTTGCATCGTTTATAACTCATGTTTTATATGATTGATACGCGAAATACATCTTACATAATTCTAATACAATTGATGCGCTTTACCAGTTGCTTAGCAAGACTGCAGACTGAAAAAATATTAAGGCGTCAAAAGGACGAACAGCAGTTTGCTGTCCACAACTTCAGCTGTGAACAGAACTAACTTTTCAGCTGTGGACAGAACTAACTTTTCAGCTGTGGACAGAGCTAACTTCAGCTGTCGACAGAGCTAATTGCAGCTGTGGACAGAGCTAACTTCAGCTGTCGACAGAGCTAACTTCAGCTGTGGACAGAGCTAACTTCAGCTGTCGACAGAGCCAACTTCAGCTATTGGCTGCTGGGCTGCGCGTCGCGGTTCCGATTCCCGTACGGAATAATTATTTGTATGACCTACAAGTAGTTGAGACTCCGACTGCTGCCAACCATGTCATCAGCTTTATTATAGTGCGTTGTGAGTGTTATTGTGGTAAAGGAGTAGACAGTAAGTAAGTACTTAGTAGTTCTTCAGCTCCGTAGACATAAAGTCGAAATCGTTCATCGTGGATTCATAAAATAGTATCTTACAAAGAAGAAAGCTTTGACACAATTTTATTGCTATAATCTGCACCCTAATTGCATAACACTCTATAACTATCAATCGGAATTATTCTGGAGCAAATTGATAATCCATTGCTCCATATGTCCGGAAAGACTGCCTGCTCAACAACATAAATAACGCAATGAATGTTTTTGAACTGGCAAAATGAAATCCATTGCTAATGATAGTATGTTGCGCAATTACCCTGCCGGTAGGTACTTGGCAATTTCAGATACAATCATTTCTTGATCAATGCAATAAGCAAGTCAAAATTAATACCGTTGTCTTTGGGAGACGTCATTTTAATGCGTGTTATTGCTTGATCGATTTGAAGTCGACAGACAAGGCAGCGCGCGTAAATAAATTACTAAGCCCAGTATGGACCGAATTTAAGAAGACCCATAAAGCCATTTATTCGGATAACATTCATGTATTTGGTGCTTCTTTACTGTCTGTAAGTCATCATCATCTCAGCGTTAATCCCAGTCGCATCCGACGCTTTTCCAGCTTTGGAGTCTGGGGTCCGCTTTACCAGTCTAACTGCTCATTTTGGCTAAACTCTGATAATTTTCGTGAAGCGACTGCCGTCTGACCTCCACAACCCGAATGCGATATCGAAGCATTGCAGTTAAACCAAATAATTATTGGTCTTTTGATGAGCCCAACAACCCGTAACGACTGCCATTAGATGTTCGTATGGCAACCGCTACCAACGGCTTAACGAGCACGACCAGACCCAGTGCAAATATTGATATTCATGCATACAAACACAGAGCAGCACACACAGCAGAGCTTCCCAACAAGTGGGTCTAAAAATGAACATGGATAAGACGAAGATCATGTCGAACTCTTATGTCGCACCCACTCCAATTGTAGTTGGTTGCTCTTCACTCGAAGTTGTTGACGAGTATATATACCTGGGACAGACAGTCCAACTAGGTAGGTCCAACTTCGAGAAAGAGGTGTCTCGGCGAATTCAGCTCGGCTGGGTAGCGTTTGGGAAGCTACGCTACATCTTCTCGTCGTCCAAGATACCACAGTGTCTCAAGACTAAAGTCTTTGACCAGTGTGTGTTGCCAGTGATGACTTACTGAACTGAAACGTGGTCGCTCACAATGGGCCTCATACGAAGGCTCAGAGTCACACAAAGGGCAATGGAAAGAGCTATGCTAGGAGTTTCTCTGCGTGATCGAATCAGAAATGGGGAGATCCGCAGAAGAACCAAAGTCACCGACATAGCTCTGCGAGTCGCTAAACTCAAGTGGCAGTGGGCAGGGCACATTGCTCGTAGAACCGATGGCCGATGGGGCAGCAAGGTTCTGGAGTGGCGGCCACGTACTGGAAGACGCGGCGTAGGGAGACCCCCAACAAGGTGGACCGATGACCTGGTGAAGGTCGCGGGAAGCCGATGGATGCGGGCAGCACAAGACCGGTCATCGTGGAAAGCCTTGGGGGAGGCCTTTATCCAGAAGTGGACATCTATAGGCTGAGGAAGAAGAAGATGCATACAAATATTTGCGCTGCGCGAAGATCGAAGCCGCGCGTCACCCAAATACAAATCAGTAAGGTCAAAAAGAAATTAGAACGCAAATAAAACAGAGATACAGAGAAGGTCTCTGACTACGTCAGGGGGACACTTAGAAAGGCAGGAGTGGGTTTTAGCCGGTAAGAGTCCGGTACTGCCCAGACTGGTTCACTAGTGAGGCAGTCTGGGCGTCCACGAGGATTTCACACTCCTGCCATAAAAAAAAATCTACTCCACCTGATTTCCATCTGGCTACTCTACTCCAGTACCTGCAACTTGCCTGATATCATCCTATTTGTTGTCTGTCTCGTTCCCATTTACCTTCCATTGGGTACCATTGTGTAATTATTTTACCATTAGTTTTTCCTCTGATCATATGTTCTGATCACTTCCATTTTAGTCTTTTATTATCAGGGTTTATGACCTGTATCTTGGTATTCCTAACATTGATGTTTGTTATTCTTTTCATCTTTCATTCTTTCTTTCTCCTTTCATGCTTCTCTCCCTTGCTCGTTGACAAATAGCAATTCTTATGGTTGTGTTTTTGGTAAAACACAACAAAATGGGGCATATTTTATTTTGGTATTTTTTGGCATTGGTGAAATGTTTTTGAATTGAATACTTTGCTCTTTGTTACTATATGAAGTGTTTTACCTTTCATAACTTCCCTTAGGCTCCAATATAATTAATAAGAAAATAGTTAGAAAAGGTATTGGGCCCATTGAAATGATCCTTACCAATTTAATTCCATCAATTTTTAGGGAAGTAAAACTTCTGTTCTGATGAGTCACACCACAGACTACAGAATACTACAGTCACACTCACAACGCCGTAGGAGACGTGGGTACCTACTTTAACACAAAGTTGGCTGTGACAAAATGTTTACTTTAATATTTATCAAATCAACTAATATGAAAGCGTTTTATTGAATAAAAGACATAAACGAGATGCGCCAATCGCTTTACAAAATAGAGCAACAATCAAAAGAAGTGAAGTCGTGTAAAATTATGTAGAAACAAACATACACACATCAACTCACTCTTCTTCCCCTACAGGGTAGGCAGAGAATACAAAACGCCAACTGCAACAATCCTTACATACCTACTCCTTTTATCTCATTTATGTTCATACATCCCACATCTGCAGAGCCTAGCCGTGGGTTTAATTTTGACAGTTCAACAACATTCAGTGCGTTCTTTACGTTGTTGAGTAGACACATTTTTCAAACATATGGAGCAATGAATCGGCAATATCCTTCAAAATTATTCAAATTTATATAGTAATTTTGTGTTACGCAGTACGCAAAGCTTTATGAAGAACATCATCAATCATCATCATCATCAACCCAGCGTTAATCCCAGTCGCATCCGAAGCCTTTTCAGCTTTGAAGTCTGGGGTCCGCTTTACCAGTCCAACTGCTGATATGGCTAAACTTCGACATTTTCCGTGAAGCGACTGCCGTCTGACCTCCACAACCCGAAGGCGACATCGAAGCATTGCAGTTAGACCAATTGTTAGACTTTTGAAGGCTCCAACAACCCGTAACGACTGCCACTAGATGTTCGTATGGCAACCGGGACCAACGGCTTAACATGCTTTCCGAGGCACGACCAGACCAGTGCAAATATTCATATTCATGCATACAAATATTTGCACTGTGCGGGGATCGAACCCGCGCTACCTTGCGCAGCGGCCGCGTCCGCTACCGCTACGCCACGGAGCTGTCGCACGAAGAACATCACCAATAAGGCCACTATTATCTTTCTAGGGCCTTCACCATCCTTTATTACATGCTTTTTATTAGCTTCACTTGTAGGTATGTTTGCTTGCTTGTTTGCTTGCTTGTTTGTTTGTTTGTCTCGCACTCTTTGGACTAAGAGTGAGCGGCTCATTACTGTAAAATGTCCCACCGTTTTCAATACGTTCGTTCGTTCGTTTTTTTTTTAAAGAATACCGAACTAAAAAGTTGAAAATAAATATAGTTTAAAAAACTAAACAAACATCCTTTGAAAGAATATCAAACTAAAAAGTTTACACAAGTTTGCACAAAGCGCCTCACGCTTTTTTAAAAATTATTTTTAACTTTTTAGTTTGATATTCTTTAAAAGCATGTTCGTTTAGTTTTTCAAACTATATTTATAAACCTATCCGTTAAATACAAAAAACTGAAAGTAGTTACTTGTTCTGTACAAGTTACTACTTTCAGTTTTTTGTATTTATATTGTAAAGTTTTACAAAATATTGATTTGATTTTTCATTATACACTCACCTACATAAATAGTTTGTCATCTACTAAACATTAAAAAAAAACGAAAAACAATTCGGCATATCTAGATCCAGCACAACCTCACAAAAAAGTAAGGACAAATGTTACTGATAGGCATGTATTAGGTTCATACGCACTTTATGACAAACCTACAAAAATATACAAGAGGAACAAAAACGGTAGGTAGAGTTAAAACTAACTGTGTTGAATGTTTTAGCTACTTAGGTACTTCTTCCTGAAACATCTTACTGTTTCTCTCTGAACTTTTCAATTCACAAACGAGGCAGAAAATCTTTATGAAAACAGAAAGTTCATTCAAAGAAACTTACCAGTAGTAGGCCTTAATGCTGGATGTAAGTGTGTGTATGGAAGTGGCAGAGGCAACTGGAGCAGGGGTGGTTCGTCCCTACAGCAGCGGTACAGCGCGGCAACGCACCCCGCGCATGGTGGTTCCTGGCTCCGAGCCACTTCCGTCATCGCCCCACTCGACCGATTACTATCCAAACCCAAAATACTGTCCACACTAAACTTCAGTTTATTCACAGAATTAATATCACCATTCAACGACGTCATTGTCACTTTATTTCACTAACGAGCCGAGGGAAGACCTTCTGTTATGAAAGCAACTGAAAAACTGACAAGCGTCGCGCCTCTGTTATCGGCGCAAGCGCAGACCGGGGGCGTGCCGATTCTAATGGAGCGTTCCGATTGGTCGCTGATTATTGGGCGTTGCGGCCGCATTATGGAGTGAGCCAGCATTGACTGATCGTGACGGTACCAACAACTGCAGTTGTTTACAATAAACTGCTTCTTTAATGTGTTTTATATGACTTTGCACTTTGGATTAAACTTTATTGCTAAGGAACTTGCGTCATTCGTCAGTTTATTCTTAAAATTACATTTGGTAGATTAAACCAACTGTTTAACTGAACGCTGTAAGCAGGTATGTAATAAATAGATAGCTACGTATTTATGTACGGATGACACCAGGTCAAGCTACCCCAAACTGTCAGATACCTATTCCCAATAAACCTTAAGCCTTAATGATTTAGAGATAAAATTGAAAATCTAATAAGAAAATCTGACAGTTTGTAGTAGCTTGATGTGCCGTCGACGCCGTCGTCTGTACATGCCTACTTACTTATGACGGACTAAGTACATGAAATAGACCATCAAATTATAGTTAACTAAGTTCTGCCCGTGACTACGTCTGCGTCTAGCTTATTATTCCTCTGACACAACCTATCGCATAACCTGCCCGCGCTATCATTTCGATTAGAACACAGAATATCAAAAACCATATTGTGGTCTCTGAACCAGCACGCAAAAAGTAATTAGTCCGTGATCGGACTTTGCAAGGCTACCGAGTTGTTTTGAGCTGAAAGTGAATCTGTTGTCAATACCTAGGTATTGAAAATCCCTAGGATCTGGTGGGATAACAGATCACTTCATGTAATTTTTCACGGTGAGAATTTTACAGAATAAAAGTGCACATTTGCTTCTTCAATTCACCTTAGATATTTGTAGAAAAGGCAAAATCGGCTTTGCGTAGGTACCATAGGTAATAAAAAAAAATAATAGAATAGACTTTACAGAATAGACTCGCTGTGTTTTTTTTTTAATTTAGGTTCAGCAAACAGTACCTAACGTGATAATAAGTAAACAAGTAAGGTTTGTGGTGCAAGCTGTCATTTAACAGTTAGCTGGGAAATTGTCGACCCCATTTACTTAGTTTTATAACATTGATTAAAAAATTATGAGTAAAAAAGATCTATTAATTCTACGGCTACATTTTGCACACAATGTGGGAATATTACAGATCACACCACCAGATTACACCAGTTAATTTCGTTTTATTACCTAACCTTGAACTATAATCATGAAAAGCGAATTATACAAAAACCATTACATAAGTAGGCTACTTCCTAAGAATTCTGATCACATGACACATAAGTAGATTTAGAAACTCTATTCTCGGTCGTATCAAACGCTCCTGATTTAACGCATTCTTAATGACAGAGTGAGCAGTGTGTGTAGTGTCTTCCATTACGCGGGCCTTTCTTCTTCTTCTTCAGCCCATAGATATCCACTGCTGGACAAAGGCCTCCCCCAAGGCTTTCCACGCTGACTGGTCTTGTGCTGCCCGCATCCATCGGCTTCCCGCGGCCTTCACCAGGTCCTCGGTCCACCTCGTTGGCGGCCTCCCTACGCTGCGTCTTCCAGTACGTGCTCGCCACTCCAGAACCTTACTGCCCCATCGGCCATCAGTTCTACGAGCAATGTGCCCTGCCTACTGCCACTTAAGTTTATCGACTCGAAGAGCTATGTCAGTGACTTTGGTTCTTCTGCGGATCTCTTCATTTCTGATTCGATCACACAGAGAAACTCCTAGCATAGCTCTTTCCATTGCCCTTTGTGCTCGGGCCTAGTGCGTAGAAATTAGTGATACCTACAGAATAAGCATCACAACATCAAACGAATACCTAATGCAGACTGTAATTGAGTATACGGAATCAAAAGTTTCCACTGAAAATAAATATCTTTGTGCAAGACGGAAATGAACGAAACATATTTGTTATTATTTTTGTTTTGAAGAGTTTTGGATGGATATAAACCTACTTAAATAGGTACAAGTTTTGAAAACCAAATGGGTAAGAGATGATTTTGAACACAAAATAAATGCAAATAAAAACAAATTTATTTAAAAAACGAAAAAAATATATGAAGAGCAAACTTACATAAGAACATTGCAAGTCAAATTAAAGCTTGCAAAAATAGGGTGCAAAAAAGTGATAATAAGTACTTAATGATTAAACCCGTAGTCGTAGCCGTACCGTGTACCTAGTAGTTGTACCTACCTATTTAAAACAAACAAGAATTTGAATTACTTGAAATTGAGATTGAAAAGTCTCTTAATAAATCCCTACAGTTTCAACAGAGCATACTGAATATGGCGGCACTCAAAACAGATCCAAGAATAAAACTGAATATTTCGACCACACTCGATTATACCCACTTACCTAAACATAATACAGAATCAATCGATATAAGAGCAACTGTTAGCTCTAAAACGCTTAAATCGATTACGGTTGAGTTTATTTTGCTTGTCAGAGCACACCTGTGCTACATCCGCGGCAACAGATATAGATCCCATCATTACAGAGCATCGGCACGCTGCGCGGCGCACATTGTTTACTCGATAAGTATCAATGATCTGTGGCCAACGAAATTATTATGCATGTAAGTAGGTATACCTAACTACTAATTATAGCGAGCTCCGCCAGATGTGGACGTTGTAATCGACAGTTTTATTTAAAATATTCCCATCGCTAATGGCTCGGGTGGTTGGGGAAGCTATTAAGGATTTTTCCGCTATCAGATGATGTAGTAGAGCTCAGCAATACATACATACGTTCAGTCTAAGTTACTTTTACACTGGTTGCTGCTTGCTTCATCAATGAGGCAGTTACGCAACAGCTGAATACGAACAAATTAAAAAATCGTAAAGATTACCTTTTCGATATTTGAATCATTTAGAGTTCAGAATTGTACATAACTATAGGTTCAACGCTATGAACGCTATGGTAAAAGGCCAATTTTATTAGTGCTGTAAGGATTTCATGGTCGATATTAGCTGACCATAAATCAGTTAATATATAGTAAAGAGTCAAACAAGATTGTGTCAGTCGCTCTCGGTTGGCAAACGCAACACCAATAGGATCAAAAGATTGGCTCGAGAACGTATGGCTTAGCACACGTGTGAATTATCTGAGCGGCTGCGGGAGCTCTAAATCATAGCTATGATTTATTTACCAATCATGATAACCTATATTTTATGATATCCGATAATTTGTAAATTCCTGTTTATCTTCTTCGCAAAGCTTTTCCATATTCTCGTTCTATAGGTAGGTTGGCAGATATCCTAACTTGTTACCTAGGTTTTTTAAAATATATTTTAGCAATAAATTATAATCTGCTTCATTATTTCGTGCTATAACTAATAAATTAACAGTACACAAATCTTACAGGATGTTACACCCGTAAAACGTTTTATTTATATTATTTAACAAATATGTATGTAGGTATTAAGGTAAAATGCAGAGCTGAATCTGATACCATGGCCTTTTGCCGGTGAGAGCAAACCAATGATAAGTCTGCAAGGGGAGTAACTGGAGAAAGTTGGAATATCAGGATAAAAAGTAACCTATGTAATTCCTGGTTTTAAACTATCAGTGCGCTAATTTTTTAACCAAATCCATGGGGGAGTTTTTCCGTAAAAGAATAATAATCATACATCCATTTATAGGTACTCACAAACTTTCGCATTTATCATATTAGTACCATGGTCGTGCCATACGAGGAGGTAAAGGAAAAAAGTAGACGTAGGCATATTAAATACCGAACTAAAGTACTCTGCCAGGGAGAAGATGAAAATTAGTAATAAGTCATAGAGTCCATGTTACAGATAACCATTTAATAACCGTATGGGTTGGGAAATGAAATGAAATGAAATCGTTTATTAAGCAAGTAGGATCACTGATCACTTTTATACGTCATGTTTATTTTTTATTTTTTTTTAACTAGATGAAGCCGGCATTTCCTAACTGACTACCTCTGAGAAGAAATAGCCGAAACAAACTCAGGGATCATCTTCTTTTTTCAAGTCCAGACATTAAAAATGAAAATGTATACAATAATGTACGTTATAATTACGCATATTGCTTAATAACAATGCTTAATAGAGCGAGCAGCTCAGTCCCAAGCTTTTTTGTCTTCTAAATAATCTGTGATTTTATAATACCCCTTTTTGCAAAGTTTGGCCCTTATATGGTTTTTAGTTCGTTTAATGGGTAAGTTTCGAATGTCCGTGGGAAGCTTGTTGTAAAAGTGTATACATTGACCCATTGATTGAACGAGTTGCCTACTCTATGGAGACTAGTGTGATGTACAGCAAGATTGTGTTTGTTCCTGGTATTTATATTATGAATATCGCTTATTTTCATAAAATTCGAGATATTTTTGTGAACATACATAAGATTTTCAAATATATATTGTGAAGCTACAGTCAGAATGTTCACCTCTTTGAACTTTTGTCTAAGAGAATCTCTAGGACCAAGGTTGTAAATGGCTCGAACAGCCCTCTTCTGTAAAACAAAGATGGTATTGATGTCCGCACAAGTTCCCCAGAGAAGAATCCCATAAGTCATAAGACTATGAAAATAACTAAAATAAACAATTCTGGCTGTATCCACATGAGTTATCTGTCTAATTTTCTTAATAGCAAAGGCGGTAGAACTGAGTCTACCCGACAGCTTCTCAATGTGAGGACCTCATTGTAACTTGGCGTCAATAATTAATCCACGAAAAACTGTCTACTCGACAGGGATCAATTCAACTCCATTCAGTTGAACATTGGTACTCAGCTGCCTGACATTTGGCGTAGAAAATTTAATGACTTTAGTTTTTTTTTCATTTAAAAGAAGGTTATTTACATTAAACCAATGGACAACTTTAGAGAGTGCATTGTTAACTTCGTCAAAATTTGCTATCTGACGCTTTACTTTAAAAATAAGAGAAGTGTCATCCGCGAACAATACTATGTTGTGATTATCCCTCACGTGATGAGGTAAGTCATTAATATAAATTAAAAACAAGAATGGACCTAGAATTGAGCCCTGCAGAACGCCCATGGTGACCGCAGATCCTGCAGATCTCTTGCCGTTAACGTCAACCCTCTGAATTCGATTATTCAGATAAGAAGTCAGAAGGTCGAGAGCTCTGTCCTTTAAACCATAATGGTACAATTTCCTTATAAGAGTATCATGATGTACGCAATTAAAGGCCTTGGACAAATCACAAAAAATACCAAGAGCATCTTGCGAATCCTCCCAGGCCCCAAATATGTTCTTTAGCAACGCCACGCCCGCATCTGTAGTTGAACGACCCTTTGTAAAACCAAATTGTTTCACGTGCAATAAATTGTGTAAGTTAAAGTGCCTCAACAACTGCTTCAAAATTAATTTTTCTAATATTTCAAAAATTTTGCTCAAAGTTGGTAACATCGATATTGGCCGAAAATTCGTGGGATCAGTTGTACTACCAGATTTGAACCGTGGAGTTACTTTGCTAAGTTTCATCAAATCAGGAAATATACCTACCAGATGTGACACAAGAATTTAAAACAATTGCTAAGAAAGGTGCGATAACATCTATTATTGAAGCTACAGTATATACTGACAATCCCCAATGATCGGCAGTTTTTTTCTTCATTCTATAATGTCTTTAGCAGTCACAAATGTATATTCAAAGTTTTGTCACATTCTGGAACACATTCTTTTAGTATGGCGTAAGCAGAAGTGGAGGAAGAAGACAAAGTTTTTGTTGTTATTATTGGAATATTAGTAAAAAAATTCTGAAACTCAGTTGCTACCTCCAAGTCCGCCTTTATATCTTCATCGTTTATTTTAAGATGGAAATCGCGATTTTGTACTTTGGTTCTTCCAGTTTCAGAATTTATAATTTGCCAAGTTGTTTTGATTTTATTGCCAGAAGATTTTATTTTATTTTTAATGTGTATGGCTTTTGCTGAGGAACAGGCTCTTTTAAATTTTTTTGAATAATCTTTAACAGATTCTTGAAAAGTTTCATCATGGTTAAATGTTTTTTCTTGATACAATTCATACATTTTTTCCCTGCCTTTATAAATACCTGGGGTTGCCCAGTCACTAAATATAATACGGTCGCTAACAGGCAATGTTTTTTTTTTGTAAAAACTTTCATAAATTCACAATTAATGTGGTTAAATAGTACACTATAATACTATGGGTTATGCCGAAATGGATATCTGTAACTACTAAAGGTACTGTTGTTTGGAAATCTCAGTAGACGACTATTGCAAAATAGTATGCAAACATTTACAAATAATTAATTGACTGCACGGTTAGCGCAGTGGTTAAGCCATTGACTGCTGCGCTGCGTGTCGCAGGTTCGATTCCCGCACGGAACAAATATTTTTATGACTTACAAGTAATTGTTCTGGGTCTGGATGTTTGTGTATGTGAATTTATATGTTTGTAAACGCACTCACGACACATGAGAAATTCCAAGTGTGGGGCAAAGTTTAAAAAAAATCGTATGTCATTTCATTTAACAATAACAATGCGATCTCTCACAACTTCACAACAGTTGTGTTTTACTTTATTATTTATTTTCCACATAAGTAATATTCACTTATAGTTATACTGAATATAATCATTATATTTTTGTTTTCTATTAATTATCCAGCGATAACGTTCACCCGCACTCACAAATGATGTAAATTGTAATTTCCAAGCCACATTAAACAACTGAACACTGCCACCCAAAATACAAGCTTTCGCTTTGTTTGGAGGTAGCATCAGAATCTATAGCCCATTACATTTACCTGTATCTAGATATAAGTCACCCTATGAACTGTCTTCATCTTCAGCCTATAGATGTCCACTGCTGGACAAAGGCCTCCCCCAAGGCTTTCCACGATGACCGGTCTTGTGCTGCCCGCATCCATCGGCTTCCCGCGACCTTCACCAGGTCATCGGTCCACCTTGTTGGGGGTCTCCCTACGCTGCGTCTTCCAGTACGTGGCCGCCACTCCAGAACCTTGCTGCCCCATCGGCCATCGGTTCTACGAGCAATGTGCCCTGCCCACTGCCACTTAAGTTTAGCGACTCGCAGAGCTATGTCGGTGACTTTGGTTCTTCTGCGGATCTCCTCATTTCTGATTCGATCACGCAGAGAAACTCCTAGCATAGCTCTTTCCATTGCCCTTTGTGTGACTCTGAGCCTTCGTATGAGGCCCATTGTGAGCGACCACGTTTCAGTTCCGTAAGTCATCACTGGCAACACACACTGGTCAAAGACTTTAGTCTTGAGACACTGTGGTATCTTGGACGACGAGAAGATGTAGCGTAGCTTCCCGAACGCTGCCCAACCGAGCTGGATTCGCCGAGACACCTCTTTCTCGAAGTTGGACCTACCTAGTTGGACTGTCTGTCCCAGGTATATATACTCGTCAACAACTTCGAGTGCAGAGCAACCAACTACAATTGGAGTGGGTGCGACATGAGAGTTCGACATGATCTTCGTCTTATCCATGTTCATTTTTAGACCCACTTGTTGGGAAGCTCTGCTGAGGTCATTGAGCATTTTGCCCAAGTCTTCCAGGGTCTCAGCCATGACCACGATATCATCTGCGAAACGGAGATTAGTGATGTACTCGCCGTTGATGTTGATGCCAAGTCCTTTCCAGTCCAAGAGCTTGAAAACATCTTCCAACGCAGCAGTGAACAATTTAGGAGATATGACATCTCCTTGTCTCACTCCACACTGCAGTTGGATCGGTTTCGAGTCCTGATCCTGGAGACGGACTGACATGGTGGCGTTTTTGTACAAACACTTTATCACCTCAATGTATCGATGGTCAATTTGGCACCGCTGGAGAGACTGTAGCACCGCCCAAGTCTCAATCGAATCGAAGGCCTTCTCATAGTCCACAAACGCCAAGCATAGTGGTTTGTTATACTCCTCGGACTTCTGTATAACTTGCCGCAGCGTATGAATGTGGTCTATGGTGCTAAAGCCTTTTCGGAAGCCTGCTTGTTCGGGAGGCTGGAAGTCGTCGAACCTGCGAGCGAGACGATTCGTGATGACCCTAGAAAACAGCTTGTAGACATGGCTCAGGAGGGATATCGGTCTGTAGTTTTTCAGGAGGGTATTGTCACCTTTTTTGAAAAACAAAACCACCACGCTCCTGTGCCACGCCTTAGGCGTTTCGCCTTTAAGAATGACGGAATTAAATAGCTTCTGAAGCGCTTTAAGAACCGGTTTGCCACCCGCTTTCAACGCCGTAATTCCATCATCTCCAGCCGCCTTATCGTTCTTGAGCTGTTTCAGGGCCATACCAATCTCGTACAGGCTGACGTCCGGGATATCGTCGGTGTAGTGTCGGGTTAGTCTGGCTCTAGGATCATTAGCCAGGCTTACAACAGGTGCGTGTGTTGATGTGTATAACTCTCCGTAGAATTTCTCCATCTCACCCAAAAGCTCGGGCTTGGAAGTGACGATCCTACCATCCCCAGTCTTCAGGTTCGCAAGTAGACTCTGTCCAACAGACAATTCTCGTGCGAACACTTTGGAGCCTTTGTTCCGCTCGATAGCCTCTTTAATACAATTTGTATTAAATTGGCGTATTAGCGTATATCGCGAGTCAGAGACTTTGAGATCTGTCTGTTAAGGCATCTGATGCGCGAAGCGTCATCAGGGGATTTTAAGATCACCTCCCGTCTTTCTTCCATTAGCCGGCGGGTGGGACCGGAGATCTTCTTCTGTCTTTTTGAACGGAGGGTTTTGTAGAACTTAGACCCTTCCGTTTGGAGAGTTTCCACAAACCTGTTGTTGTAGTCGTCCACATCTACGCATTCACCGAGGCATTCGAAGCGGTTTTGTAGTTCGATCTGAAAGCTCTCGGGGTTTTGGAGTTGTGTTGACGCTGGACGGAGCGTAGACTTCATAAGTCGAGGCGTTCGAGCCTAATGTTGAGGTTCAAGATGCCTCTAACAATACGGTGATCACTCCCGGTTTTTACCGCATGGATCACGGAGACATCGTTGAACACTTGCCTTCTCGTTGACATTATGAAGTCTATCTCGTTTTTGGTCTGACCATCGGGGCTGAGCCATTCGGTTCGGGGCTATGAACTGTAAACCTTGCGAAAATAAAGCTTTATATTAATCATCTGCATAAAATATAGGCAGGTATTTCGTTCACTAAATAGGTACAAAAACATAAATCAACTTTAGTGGCGCCTCGTATGTTTATCATACTTGGATTAAAAACATGATAGTCCTGGAATCAAATGGGAATAGCAGTGACGGGTGTTCCGAACGACTTCCTTATACGATAGCCATTCTAATTCAATCACTTTCCGGAAATCACATCTTGAGGAGATTTATTAAGTCTGCTCTTGTTTGTGAGATAGTAAAATCGACATTAATGTCTATAGCCTACCGAGTTACGTCGGATCCTTGTACAATTAGGCCATCGGATTCGAAATAAGTGAGTCAACAAACACACCATCCTTCGGGGAGCGATGCCCGTTCATTGTAGCCTTATTTATAGATTTGTGATTGTTATATTATCGTGTTGCTTGATTATCGGGGTAATGACTTTTATGATCCTCTTCTGAATAAATATACAAGTGTCCATGTTTACATACCAGTATAAATATCGACGCGTGGTCAAGCGGAACACGTACCCAATGACCGGCGTACCACAGTGCAGCTACTATAGAAGCAGTTACACTTTCTTCACAAATTAATTTAATTCATTCCTTTGTCCTGGTTATTCCATATCTAGGGGTGTGATTCAAAAGACTTTTTAATTTTTAAGCCTATATTCTAATTGAAACGAAATCATTTCTAATCATCCTAACATAAATACCTAATGATACTGAAACGTGGTCGCTCACAATGGGCCTCATACGAAGGCTCAGAGTCACACAAAGGGCAATGGAAAGAGCCATGGTCGGAGTTTCTCTGCGTGATCGAATCAGAAATGAGGAGATCCGCAGAAGAACCAAAGTCACCGACATAGCTCTGCGAGTCGTGGGCAGGCCACATTTCTCGTAGAACCGATGGCCGATGGGGCAGTAAGGTTCTGGAGTGGCGGCCACGTACTGGAAGACGCAACGTAGGGAGGCCCCCAACAAGGTGGACCGATGACCTGGTGAAGGTCGCGGGAAGCCGATGAATGCGGTCAGCATAAGACCGGTCAGCGTGGAAAGCCTTGAGGAAGGCCATTTATTATAAAATAAACTTTTATTACAATTACCGAGAAATAGTGTTCTTATAAGCATTACGAACATAGGCTCCGTGACATCTCAAGTCTATGCATTTACGCAGAACTGCTACTGTACCTACGCTAAGTAAACACAAGAATTCTATGGCCAATATAAATTTCTGAGTCAGCCGTTCTTTACATAAAGAAAAAATGTATACTCTCATGTAAAAAGTAAAGGCTGCTGCTTGCTGATCGTTGGTTAGATAGAGGTAATATAAAATAAAACTAAAGATTAGGTACATAAAGTTTAGATTACACTTATAGAATAGAATACTTTAATATTACAGAATATAAATGTAGATATTTTACAAAAGGTGGTACAAAATGGGCGCTTTTATCACTAAAATCGATCGTTTAAAGATAACGTTGGTATGGGTTTAAAAGGGGAAGGTGAGATATTGGCGTCGATTCTGTTGTTCACAAACTAAACTAATTTTAAGCTAACTGCATCTTTTTCTTTCCATTTCGTTAAGAAAAGGATAGAAGATAACATTTTAATTTAATCCTGTCAAATTAAGATACTCCATAGACAGTTTAGACGCGATTAAAATCATAACGACTAAAAATATGCCAGTTTACGTCAGGTGCGCACTAATTTGACAATTTGACAGGTCTAAACTGACTTTTTATCTTCTGCCCTTTTCTTGGGAATCAAGGAAACAAGGAAATCGGGCCCTGTTTCACAAACTAAATAAAATTTAAGTTCCGTGCATGTTTTTCTTTCCATTTCGTTAAGAAAAGGACAGAAGATAACATTTTAATTTAATCCTGTCAAATTAAGATACTCCATAGACAGTTTATACGCGATTATAAACTTGGCGATTAAAAATACGCCAGTTTACCTACGTCAGGAGAACACTAATTTGGCAGGTCTAAACTGACATTTTATCTGCTGTCCTATTCTTAATGATATAGAAGGAAAAGATTCATTTAAGGTCGTACCCTCACCAAATGACCTCGAGCATTTGCTCCCTCTTCACCGCGCCCCACCTCTACAATACTTCGCAAAATATTACTAGCGCCGTCTGGCGGACGAAGTACTTACAAATACAAGTTAAATTCATAGACCACAGAAGTAACAGACATGGCACTTTTATTTTTGTTTATTGGTGCGCCCAAATACTTTTGGTTATTAAGTACTCAAACAAATGTTGACGATACTTTATAATAAAAATTCTGCGGTGTTTATTTTTTAACCGACTTCAGAAAAAGATGGTTCTCAGTTCGATTTATTGTCGCTGATAACTTTATGGTTAATGAACCTATTTAGACCATTCTTTTTTTATATGAAGGGATATGTTGCCTATGTAATCCCATTGTTACCACGTCAGTGTCGATAATGGAAATTCTGAGAAATTTAGGCCAATTATCGAAAATTGTAGGCACGCTTCGGGTGACAACTTGATACTCGTGTTTATATCGGATGATACTATAAAACCGTGAAGATTTGGGCCTGACCTGATGATGGAGATGACAGAATATCAAGGGAATCCACATCGGAAGCAACTGTCACGTGTTTGGGCTTATTTAATGTGTATTGATTAGACCTTTATAACTAAATATGTTATGACTGTAACTTCAGGGTTGGAAGTTAGTTTTGTAGATTGAAAGTTAGCTAAGTCAGATGGACAAAGGGATAGAAAAATAATATAATAAAGTTTAATTTATCATTATTTATTATTTTAAGGGAAAACGTAATCAGGGTCAAATAAATTTCTGCAGAACTGACACATTTAAAAAAAAAAATTCATGTTTTTTTTTTGGGACCAGGCAAGACTGTGAAATTATATTATTAACTTCCGAAATTAGTTATTTTTCACTTTGTAGTGGTTTTTGAAGTCGGTTGTTTTTTTGTAAAAAGTTTTTATTTTTATGTTTGTTTGCGGATAACTTCGCCTAAAATTTGGTATTTCGATGAATTTTTGGGTATTTCGACATGGGTGTCGTGATAGGGGTTTTTGGGAGTGCAGATCACGAATATGACGTAATTTTTGAAATCCAAGATGGCCGACACCAATTTTATGATATTTTGACATGGGTGTCGTGAAAGGGGTTTTTGTGGGTGCTAATTACGAAAATGACGTCATTTTGGAAATCCAAGATGGCCGACACCAATTTTATGATATTTTGACATGGGTGTCGTGAAAGGGGTTTTTGTGGGTGCTAATCACGAAAATGACGTCATTTTGGAAATCCAAGATGGCCGACACCAATTTTATGATATTTTGACATGGGTGTCGTGAAAGGGGTTTTTGTGGGTGCTAATCACGAAAATGACGTCATTTTGGAAATCCAAGATGGCCGACACCAATTTTATGATATTTTGACATGGGTGTCGTGACGGGGGTTTTCGGGGGTGCAGATCACGAAAATGACGTCATTTTTGAAATCCAAGATGGCTGACACCAATTTTATGATATTTTGACATGGGTGTCGTGACGGGGGTTTTCGGGGTGCAGATCACGAAAATGACGTCATTTTTGAAATCCAAGATGGCTGACACCAATTTTATGATATTTTGACATGGGTGTCGTGAAAGGGGTTTTCGCGGGTGCTAATCACGAAATGACGTCATTTTTGAAATCCAAGGTGGCCGAAATTATATTTCATGATATTTTGACTTGGGTATCGTGACGGGTTTTCGGGGCGCTGATCACGAAAATGACGTCAATTATAAGCTGTGGCATAGCTTCTATTTCTTTATCAAAGTCAAAAATAAAACATCAAATATAGTTTAGTCGCTAAATCGCCACCATTTTTCGCACTCCTTCAATGACGTCACTGGTAAAAAATAAATAAATAAATAAACTACAAAAAAGAAAATACATACTTATACAAATGTATACGTTAATTAGCAAAATAAAAAAAATACTATGTCATAAATAACTAATAAAAAATTTCCTACTAACTACATACTGCGGAACTCGGTGTGCACACCTTTGCGATTTACCCCGCAGCCACGCGCAGGATTGCGTTTTTTATCTGCATTTTCATGCACATCTGCAGCCCTGCGCGTGAGCGCAGATTCAATGTATAGTACCATGCGTTTCTCCATACAAAATTTGGTACTAGCGAACATCTATCTTATATATAAAATTCTCGTGTCACAGTTTTCGTTCCTATACTCCTCCGAAACGGCTTGACCGATTCTCATGAAATTTTGTGAGCGTATTGAGTAGGTCTGAGAATCGGCCAACATCTGTCTTTCATCCCCGTAAATGTTAGGGGTAGTCCACCCCTACTTGTTTTTTTTATTTTTACACAACATTTTTAGTTTCTATTTTTTTACAACATACAAAAATACATACAATCCTAAATTTTCACCCTTCTACGATCAATCCTTCAAAACTGATCAATCGTCATTTAATTAGTTTTATTCCCACGGGAAATCTAAAAAACGCGATATAACCCAATTCCACGCGGGCGAAGCCGCGGGCGGAAAGCTAGTACTAATATATAAAGCTGAATAGTTTGTTTGTTTGAACGCGCTAATCTCAGGCACTACGGGTCCGATTTGAAAAATTTTTTTTTGCTTTGGATAGCTCATTAATCCAGAAAGGCTTAAGGCTATAAAACATCACGCTGCGACTAATAGGAGCAGAGCATTACTAACTCAACGCGAACGAAGTCGCTGGCGGCCGCTAGTATAAAATAGCTTTACCGCGGCAGCCCTGAGTGCCACATGTTTTTGTTTTATTAGAAAGACGATATCTTCAAGGTAGTCTCATGTTTAGGAAATTAGGGTCTGATGATGGAAGACTAGGTAAATCTAGAAGAAATTTAAAAATCAAAGGGGCGTCTAGGGCTTTTCTAAGTTTTTTCATTAAGTGTTTTAACGCACTACAATTTAATAAAGTTCGGAGTTGATGATGGAGCCGGGAGACAGCCGAGGAAACTCCTTAACGATTCACATCAGCTGCCTCGTGTTTGTGCTTAATAAATTTGTGTTGATAAAAACTTTACACCTAAATGAGTTGTGATTATCATTAAAGCTCTGATGTTGAAGACAAAGGCCAGTTAAGGGAACTCCTTAAAGGTTTACAATAGTTACCTTGTGTTTAGACTTAATTCATTTATATTAATGAAAACTTTACACCCATATAGGTTTAAATGAAGGTCTGCAATAGATCTGATGATGAAGACCATAGACAGTCGAGGGAATTCCTCAACAATTTACAACGCTGTACTTTAACATAGTACAAACACTACCTACTCGTCATGCTTATGCAAAAATCAAATAAAATCAAGAGACTGAATTTAAGTTGTGTTATTTCATTGCGTTATTTCTAGAAATGCTCATACTTTCATTGTGGTCTTATAGTAATTAAAGCAAACTTATGTTTGGACTTATTTCTGTTCATTTATATTGATGAAAACTTTACACCCATATAAGTAGGTTAAAATGAATGTCTGCAATAGATCTGATGATAGAGCCGAGAGAAATTCGAGGGAACTCCTCAACGATTCACAGCAGCTACCTTGTGTAATATCTTGATTAATTTGTATTGATAAGAGCTTTACACCTAGATGGATTGTTATGATCATTAGGAGTCTGATAATGAAGACGAAGGACAGTCTGTTGAGGGAACTCCTCAAAGGTTTACAGTAGCTGCTTTGTGGTTGGACTTAATTCATTTATATTGATGAGAAATTTGCACCCATATGGGTAAAAATTAAAGAAAAAAAACATGATTTTTTTTTTTGGACCAGGCAAGACTGTGAAATTATATTATTATTCTCGTTTAATAAAACAAATACGTAAATTGTAAAAAATAAAACTATCGTATATCAAAATAAATAACAAATACATATACTATAATATTATTTACGCAAAGCTTCCTTTCACAGAAAAATAATAAACATCCGACTAATACAATATCCGATCAGACTGGACGTTGACGGCAGCATATTTGGAAAAGGCCTGCAAGCAAACGATCTATTTCGTTTGCTTTAATTCCTTTAAGACCACAATGAAAGTATGAGCATTTCTAGAAATAACGCAATGAAATAACACAACTTAAATTCAGTCTCTTGATTTTAATTGATGTTTGCATAAGCATGACGAGTAGGTAGTGTTTGTACTATGTTAAAGTAGAGTGTTGTAAGTTGTTGAAGAATTCCCTCGACTGGCTATGGTTTTATCATCTGATGTAATTCAGACTTTAATTTTTACCCATATGGGTGCAAATTTCTCATCAATATTACTATTTTATACTAGCGGCCGCCAGCGACTTCGTTCGCGTTGAGTTAGTAATGCTCTGCTCCTATTAATCGCAGCGTGATGTTTTATAGCCTTAAGCTTTTCTGGATTAATGAGCTATCCAACGCAAAAAGAATTTTTCAAATCGAACCCGTAGTGCCTGAAATTAGCGCGTTCAAACAAACAAACTCTTCAGCTTTATATATTAGTACTAGCTTTCCGCCCGCGGCTTCGCCCGCGTGGAATTGGGTTATATCGCGTTTTTTAGATTTCCCATGGGAATAAAACTAATTAAATGACGATTGATCAGTTTTGAAGGATTGATCGTAGAAGGGTGAAAATTTAGGATTGTATGTATTTTTGTATGTTGTAAAAAAATAGAAACTAAAAATGTTGTGTAAAAATAAAAAAACAAATAGGGGTGGACTACCCCTAACATTTAGGGGGATGAAAAACAGATGTTGGCCGATTCTCAGACCTACTCAATACGCTCACAAAATTTCATGAGAATCGGTCAAGCCGTTTCGGAGGAGTATAGGAACGAAAACTGTGACACGAGAATTTTATATATAAGATAGATGTTCGCTAGTACCAAATTTTGTATGGAGAAACGCATGGTACTATACATTGAATCTGCGCTCACGCGCAGGGCTGCAGATGTGCATGAAAATGCAGATAAAAACGCAATCCTGCGCGTGGCTGCGGGGTAAATCGCAAAGGTGTGCACACCGAGTTCCGCAGTATGTAGTTAGTAGGAAATTTTTTATTAGTTATTTATGACATAGTATTTTTTTTATTTTGCTAATTAACGTATACATTTGTATAAGTATGTATTTTCTTTTTTGTAGTTTATTTATTTATTTATTTTTTACCAGTGACGTCATTGAAGGAGTGCGAAAAATGGTGGCGATTTAGCGACTAAACTATATTTGATGTTTTATTTTTGACTTTGATAAAGAAATAGAAGCTATGCCACAGCTTATAATTGACGTCATTTTCGTGATCAGCGCTCCGAAAACCCGTCACGATACCCAAGTCAAAATATCATAAAATATAATTTTGGCCACCTTGGATTTCAAAAATGACGTCATTTTCGTGATTAGCACCCGCAAAAACCCCTTTCACGACACCCATGTCAAAATATCATAAAATTAGTGTCAGCCATCTTGGATTTAAAAAATGACGTCATTTTCGTGATTAGCACCCACAAAAACCCCTTTCACGACACCCATGTCAAAATATCATAAAATTGGTGTCGGCCATCTTGGATTTCCAAAATGACGTCATTTTCGTGATTAGCACCCACAAAAACCCCTTTCACGACACCCATGTCAAAATATCATAAAATTGGTGTCGGCCATCTTGGATTTCCAAAATGACGTCATTTTCGTTATTAGCACCCACAAAAACCCCTTTCACGACACCCATGTCAAAATATCATAAAATTGGTGTCGGCCATCTTGGATTTCCAAAATGACGTCATTTTCGTAATTAGCACCCACAAAAACCCCTTTCACGACACCCATGTCAAAATATCATAAAATTGGTGTCGGCCATCTTGGATTTCAAAAATTACGTCATATTCGTGATCTGCACTCCCGAAAACCCCTATCACGACACCCATGTCGAAATACCCAAAAATTCATCGAAATACCAAATTTTAGGCGAAGTTATCCGCAAACAAACATAAAAATAAAAACTTTTTACAAAAAAACAACCGACTTCAAAAACCACTACAAAGTGAAAAATAACTAATTTCGGAAGTTGGTGTCTTTCGTTTGGTATATTCGTTTTAGACACCGAGTTCCGAAATTAGTTATTTTTCACTTTACATAGTGGTTTTTGGAAGTCGGTTGTTTTTTTCTAAAAAAGCTTTAATTTTACATTTTTTAGTTGTTAAAAGTACTATGTATTCAGTTGCATCCGGTCAGACTGGAAGCTGACGCAAATATAGTTGGGAAATGACGTACTTTTGTTTACTTTAATTTTTACCCGTAAGTACCTATTCCCTCAACTGCCTATGGTCTTCATCATTAAATTTACTGTAGACTATTATTTTAACCTAATCGGAGTAAAGGTCTTATTACTTTAAATGAATGAAGTCCAACCACAAAGTAGCTACTGGAAACCGTTGAGGAGTTCCCGGAACTGGCCTTTGTCTTCATCATTAGAGCTCTTATGAGAGTCGCAACCCATCTAGGTATAAAGTTCTTATCAATACAAATTAATCGAGCCCAACCACAAGGTAGCTGCTGTCAATTGTTGAGGAGTTCCTTCGACTGTCTCTCGGCTCCATCATCAGATCTACTCCAGACCTTTATTAAATTGTAGTGCTTTAAAATATTTAATGAAAATGCTAAGAAATGCACTAGTCGCCCCCAATTTTTGAAAGTTCCGCTTGTTTTCTCTGGACTTCCACCATCAAACCTTGATATCCTTATCAAGGGACCACCTTGGGAACGTCTTCCTTCCAACAGAAAAAGAATTATCAAAATCGGTTTATAAATGACGAAGTTATGCGCGAACAAACATAAAAAAAAAACATATATGGTCGAATTGAGTAACCTCCTCCTTTATGAAGTCGGTTAAAAATTGAACATAAAAAACATATAATTGAGCAACCTCCTCCTTTTTGAAATCGGTTAAAAAAACGAACACCAAAATAAACATCAATAACAGATATACTCTAAGATAGTATTGTACTCTATGCGACATGCGGTGCGTGAGCGAGCAAGCAGATGCTTTCTCGCTCACGCGCCGCCCGCTTATGCTAGCGGAGCGCGCGATGACGAACGACACGGGTTCCCCCTTCGAGAGCTTGTGGCATACTGAATCTCAATAGCCCGGGCAACAGAAATGATGGCGAATGCGCTCAGATTGTTGAACAAAATTTTGATTTTGGTCGTTTTAAAAAAATATTTCTACAATAATGTTCGTCATGAAATTACCTATCCATTAGTTTAAGAACGCAATCTAAATAATGCTTACTTTCCGAGGAGATGCACGTTTATGATAATTATTTCTCTTGTCAGTGGTTTCGTTGTGAAGGAATTATTTAAACATTATACTTAGTAAAATAAAAAAAAAATCTACAATTTTGGAGCCAAGATTATGGAGAAAATTTACGTATTTTTAATAAGTTGATATTTCTTTTGGATAAAGAGTAGATAGCTCCGGAAAACTACATAAAAACGGCTTGCGGTGTGTTTTTCCTCTGGAGCCGCCTTAACTTAAAATTAGTTTAGTTTGTGAACAACAGAATCGGCGCCATTCGGTAGTTAGTGGTTCACCATTTACATAGAATCTATGTAGGTACAATCATCATCATCATCATCCCAGCGTTAATCCCAGTCGTATCCGAAGCCTTTTCAGCTTTGGAGTCTAGGGTCCGCTTTACCAGTCCAACTGCTGATATGGCTAAACTTCGACATTTTCCGTGAAGCGACTGCCGTCTGACCTCCACAACCCGAAGGCGACATCGAAGCATTGCAGTTAGACCAATTGTTGGACTTTTGAGGGCTCCAACAACCCGTAACGACTACCACTAGATGTTCGTAGGGCAACCGGGACCAACGGCTTAACGTGCTTTCCGAGGCCCGACCGGACCAGTGCAAATATTCATATTCATGCATACAAATACCAGCAGCGGCCGCGTCCGCTACCGCTACGCCACGGAGGCTGTCAAAATTATATATCTATGTAGGTACAATAAATGCCTAAATCAAATTATACTATTTTTGTTTCTTATTTTTATAAATTAGTAACTAGTGTTTGACGGCAATTCCGCCTGATGGTAAGCAGTGATGCAATCGTTGATGGTCAAGCGCACTAGTTTACTAAGAGCCTATTCACTCTAGCCTTGAAGACACTCAAATTCACTCAAACTCGAATAAAACTATTTCACTTCATGCAAAAATGCAATTTGCAACTTCTAATATATTTTGAGCTATCTTTGACATCAATCCGTCAATAATTTAAAACATAGTTACTCGAGAACATTCTAACAAGATCGTAGAATGTCCTGAGATTATCAAAAAGTATTGATATGAGATAATTATTTATACGAATCGCTGTTTCATATTGGGTGTCGCAATAAATATTAAATATCGACGCCGTTAAAAATATCCCCTTACACTTTATGAGAGCGCTCGTCGACATATTTACGTACGGGAGGAGGCTATTAATTTCGTTTTTTCATCCGACCTTACGATATAGGCACCTTCCTCGCACGCAGGCGTTCTCTTAGCACTGAATGCTATAGGTATTGTTATGATTGGCGTACTTCATTTTGTATGAGAAACGATCCTTGTCATGCGAGTTTTTATAATTGACCTAGAAAATACAGGAAGCCACAAATTATTCAGGCAGACCTCTTATCATCACTGAATGAACAGCAGATGTATTATGTATTAAATCAATCCATCTTATGTATAATCTAGCCGCTAGATTTAACTATCCTTACTAATAATATAAATCGGAAAGTGAGTTTGTTCGTTTGTTTGTTCCGCTTTCACGCCGTAACTACTGAACCGATTGCTTTGAATTTTGCAGACGTAAAGATAGAAGCCCGGATTTAATAATAGGGTACTTTTCATCTCGGAAAAATCTAAAAAGCGCGATATAATCGAATTCTACGCAGGCGAAGCCGCGGTCGGAAAGCTAGTAGCTTATAAATTTAAGCATACATTTAGAGAGGTGACATTATTGTCTGAAGAGATATAAATTTAACACAAGACGTTACGTAGGCTGTATTATCTACCATCCCACAGAATACCTACCTAAGGCCTATCCAATTAGGAAATTCTATTCAAAATGTCACAACAATGACCTATGAGGGTGCTTACCTAGGTAGGTATTCTGTACCTACATGGCATTTATACATACCTATACCTATATGGCAGTTTTGAGATTTGCACTTCGTTCATCATTAATTCATCATTGATTATATCTATATAGCAACCAACTGATTTAATATTCCGTTAGCCTCTCCTTCTTTTTGTCCTTTTCCTAATCAGAGGCAATCGTGTCTATTTCGTGGCCATTAAAGTCGTCGGCCTCTATTATGTTATCTTCTTTTCTCGTCTTTGAATAAAGTAAAAGTTCTTGAATACATTTTATGTTTTCAAGTTTAAAAGTCTAGGCTTCCCACAATACTTAAAAAGCCTCCGCAGTCCCAAGCCGTGATTAATCTCACTAAGCCAAGAAGCAGTTCATCAAAAATTATCCATAAATATAAGTTCACCTATGACACACATTGTTACCAAGTAAAAGGACATTAAACAGCTGATAAATCTCGTTGGGTCGCCCACGACCTTTCAAACACATATTAATATTTAATTGTAGGCGCGATATCATCACGGAGCGCATAACTAACTGTTAATAAAGTGTATTGTTGACTTGAATTATCCTCATAAGTCTGCCGAACGAGACTCAGATCGCGGGGGGCTATTCTCATGTACAGGATTTACGGATCAATATTGTTGTATTGAAGCTAAGTAAACACTTTATTTGTGGTGATTAAAAAGTCATAAGTTATGCAAGTTGCTTGGTTTTAATTTTGTATAATATGTAACATACCTACACACCTACATATTATGTTACCATTATTATTAAGTATATAATTATATTATTATTATTATATTATATTACCTACCTTTATATTTACAATGTATGTAGATGAAAAATCTGCACCTACATTTTTACAATCATGTGGAATAGATGTTAGACGTTATCTAGGAATTCTTTAATGTAATTCAAATACATAGCTTTTAGACCTGTTTTCCAACGTGATCAAATATTAACATCAATAAAATTTAATGTTTCCAGCAATTTGTAATTAGTAATAGACATTAATAATGTGAGTAATTCTTTGGTTTCCTGCTGCGAATTACCAATGTCTTTCATAATTTATTCTAGTTAAATAAAACTAGAATAAATTAAAGCAAATAGGTATTGCTATCGATATAATCTTGCTAATATTTTGTTATACAAAACGGTTAATATGCATCGGTATTGATGATCAATAGATTATAAGTTACACATAGATACCTACTTTTTTAAATTTGCATCAAGTTGCAACAATGTAGGTACTACTAGATAATTTTGAAAATTCCACTTTGAGATTGTCTAGAATTCGATAGATTTTGTGCGATTTTGGAATTCTTCTTAATCTATGTATTGTAAATGAGCAAAAATATAAACTTGCCTTCAAATAGCATCTTGAACATGAGAATATAACCCTACGTTAGTCGCCGGCGCACTTGGATGTCGCCCGGGGAAATGCTTTATATCGACGCATAAGCTCGCGCCCAATAAATGCAATAAATAATACCGCGTCGTGTGAGTCTCGCCACGGATCCCATAACAACCGTCTTAAATATCTGTTCCTGAATGTAATAAAACAACCTGACAAAACATTATTCGAAGCTAATTGGTTCAGTATTCTCAGTTTTCTTTTATTGATATAAGTATGTATAATATTAACATGTTTTACATAAAGATCACTCCATAATAAATTTTTGTTGTCTATAAAAAACTCATCATCATCAACTCAGCGTAATCCCAGTCGCATCCGTAGCTTTTTTTTTCAGCTTTGGAGTCTGGGGTCCGCTTTACCAGTCTAACTGTTGATTTTGGCTAAACTTCGATTTTTTCCGTGAAGCGACTGCCGTTGACCTCCACAACCCGAAGGTGATATCTAGGCATTGCAGTTAGACCAATTGTTAGACTTTTTAGGGCTCCAACAACCCGTAACGACTGCCACACAGAAATCGTAATAACATTGACTTGTTATTACGATTTCTGTGGACTGCCACTAGGTGCTCGTATGGCAACCGGGACCAACGGCTTAACGTGCTGTCCGAGGCACGACTAGACCAGTGCAAATACTCATATTCATGCATACAAATATTTGCACTGTGCGGGAATCGAACACTTGAATTGAACTTGAACTTGCGCAACGGTCGTGTTCGCTACGGCTACGCCATGGAGGCTGTCTATACAAACTACGGACTGATTTTTCCTTCTCCAGAAAACTTTTATTTTAGGAATTAAATTGACGTTTGACAGTTTTCCTATAAAATAACTGTCACATTTTAAAATTATTTCTCAAATATAGTTATCAGATAATTGAAAAACCGTTTCATTCCTTGACAAGAATTTTATTTTTGCATATATCTTAGATTTACGCAGAAGCTAATTAACACTAAACACACAGGTGACATTTATTGAGTTATTTTTTATTCGCATGATTTAAGATATTGGAAAAGGAAGTGCCTGACAATATTTTAAATTAATTGCAATACAAGCTTAAGGTCCAAATTCGTCTAGAACGTTACATGATATGTTAGATGCTTAATGCTGATATAAAAAAGAATTTGCCTAATTTAATCATCTTGGGTTGCGGCATTTTTGGGGTTCTTTCTCGCATAAGTTAACGATTGAACCCAAAAATATATAAAAGCCGATAACCGTACATCACTTTTATTAGTTCCGATAAATAACATGAATAACTTTCCGATGTGATCGATTCTAATGTGTTGTTGTATTTATTGTAATTAGGAGCGGGCGGGTTCTGGCGCGCGGCTGCGCCCGGCCGCTATCCGAAGCTCTCGTGTGGCGCGCCCATCAAATGTATAAACTGTTTATTAAGAACTAATAATATTTGCATAATCACATTTTAATACCATATTCTATATGAAATTCAATATTAATCGCCCATTAATAATGAAAATTAGCTCAATATACATGTATTCAATGAATTTTTTATAATAATAAATGCACAAAATTATTAAACTCCAATCAATAAAATATTATTAATAGACTTTGGAATAGATATCGCATTAACTAAGTGGGAAAAGGAAATTGTATTTTTATTGCTATGCTAAGCATACCATAGCATACAGATAGAGATTTCAAATTTCAACATCCATCTTGGATGTTTTTGTTAATTTTAAATTCATACTTATTTTATAATTATTAATTTTATTCCTTCGATTTCTATTAACTAATTTATATGATATGTCTCAAATCATTGGTTAAGTTTTCCCCAGTTTTAAAAGACATTGCTTTTACAATGGCTTTATGATAGAATGAATACAAATTAAATTATTAGTCGAGCCAAAAAGCCTAAAAATATTCCTAACAATATTCTAATAGTACTCAAAGATTAATAAAACTCATTACCCTGAATTTGAATAAGGTAAAAATATAAATCTGTTGTGGTGGATTTCTACCTACAAGTAACTGACATGTAACAAGAAATTTTAGTTATAGAGTGAAAATGTGTTTCAAATACTCTATGTAGTTCCACCTTCTAGTAACATCTCAAACTGTGAAATTCTATCTGATTACTAGCCCCGCACGATGATATTGCGATGGAACCTTGTCACAATAACAGCGTTGTGACGTCATCTGTCACACAAAAGGACAGCTAGCAAAAGAATGTTAAATGCAAAATTAATATTAGGGTTAAGGGTTTATTTGTATTTTATAATTTTATTACACTCTTTATAAAGAGTGTATGTATAAATTAATATTAGGGTTAAGGGTTTATTTGTATTTTATAATTTTATTACACTCTTTATAAAGAGTGTATGTATAATAAAATTAATATTAATTTTGCATTTAACATTCTTTCTTCGGTATACTTACTCACCCATATTCTGACAAATAAACTTTCATTATTAAAAATTTCAAGGAAATAATTTTTGTAGACGTAAGAAAAATATACTTACCTATTCGTATATCTTTCTTACATGTATACTATGTTTTTCTAACCACATTTCTGTTAATTTGCGAGCGGGAATTGAACCAGAGTCCACTGTGTAGTAGTCATGTTTTAATTACTACCTACATCTATCAGCTTATAAATAAAACCGGGATAATATGTAAAAAAATGTATATAGTCTTCCGAATCATAACTGCTTTCTGTGTCTGTCGTTTCCGATTCACTGTCGTCGCCGTATTTATGACAAATAACTCGTCAATTATTCGATCTTTATTCCAATAGGTATTCCTCTTCAAGCCGTTTAACATGATTGACTTCCTTTCGCCAGTCATCTGGAGTTATTGACACCAACGACTCCAACGTCAGAGCTTCAATGCGACTTTCTAACTGCTCCATATTCTTTTCTGACACCCTCATCTTTACCAGATTCCAGATGTACTCAATGGGGTTGAGGTCGCAGTTGTAAGGTGGTAATCTAACGACTTCATGGCCATTGCCAGCTAATAAATTGTCAATTTTATAATTTTTCGGCGGTCTGTGCCGTTTAATTAATAAATACAGTTCAGGTTTTGTACTGTCGTTGGGAAAGTCTCAACAATCAACTGTTTTTTATTGTTCATACTTGGTGGCCTATTCTCATCCCTACTGTGATAAGGGGCGTTGTCCATCACAATTTTTGAGTTGCGTGGTACCCAATAGTACCCAACATGGGTACTATTTTGTCTGTAAGCCACTTGGTGAAATACTCAGCATTCATTTGATCATAGTAATCCCCCGTTTTGGTGTCTGCTTTAAACATTAAAAGGGCATTGTCAACAAAACCGCTTTAACTTCCCGCGTGAACTATTATCCATCGGCGGCCGAGGCTGTCGTTCCGTCTCACTCCATCGGTTGCTGTTTGCCAACATTTTTCTACCGTTTAGTGTGCATGTATCCACGTTTCGTCGAGATAAATAACGGGTCTTTTGTTATTACCAAGCGAGTCATTTTCTTTCATACGTCGTAAATATTTAGCCCTCCACGCTTGAATTTGGGGTCTTTGAATTAGGGCCAGTCTTTTTTGTAGCATCGTTTAAATTGGTAGCCTAAATCACATTTAATTATTTTTCTTAATGTAGGTAGTTTCACTACCAGTATTAAGGTCTACTTTTGAAGCCGCCAAGATTTTGCGCATTGTGGGTATTTCTCTCCTCACCGTACACATTGAATCTATAATATTTCTTAAAGCTGTTAAGGAAAACCCGTCGAAATATTTCTTCTTTTGTCTTTTTCCTTTAGTAGGAGTTCTCATTTTGCTGCCACTGGCTGTTGCTGACTCATGCTCTCGTCTCAATTTCGTCACAGTATTTTTTGCAACGCCTGTGGCACATGCCACACACTCCGATAGAATTTTGCAAAATATTTTTAATAACTGTAAGCAGTTGCTTCGGTATTAAAATGTCCGAAGCACTTTTTAAAGCACGGTTTATACTTTCAAGAACTAACTTACAATCCTCTTTCTCTTTAACAAAATAATTGTCCACTTTAATTATAATTTCACGAGCACGACTATTAATTAATTTCTTACTCATTTTAACGAGTAACAGTTAACAAAACTAAACAACAAAACTCAAGAACAACAATAAAACAGGATAACAAAAACAAAAAGCTAACAAAAATATTCGATGTGCGTAAGTGGGTAAGCGCGGACTGAACTTGCGAACGGTACCGACGGTGCGAGTTCGACTACGTCACCAAGATGGCCGCCAATCGCAATATCATCGTGCGGGGCTTATAAATGTAGACAGGCACTAAGCTTTTTACGCAAAGGATGCTTGTTGTTTCGTACCTGGCGACGAAGTAGTGGAATCGGGTAAAAATGACTGGATGGAATGGAATCGTTATTTTATAAAAAGAAAACACACAAAAATATCTCTAAAAAAAAGCCAGAAGAAGATCTTTTTAATTTTTATTTAAGTTAACCGTTGGAAATTAGAATAATTTAATATAACAAAGCATTAGCCAAAACAGTTTTCCTATATTTTCTTCCAAAATGGCTCAAGCCTTCAAAACCTCGCTTCCCTAACCAGCTCGATCAGCGATCACAATCCACGGAATCGGCATTTACCCGCGTAAATTCAGATCGTGCACGTTGCAAAAAAGGTGCACAAGAAGTTACAAAGGTTGTTGGGGTGTAAATCACAATAAAAGTCTGTAGAGACGCCTGCGAGGCCGGCGGAGGCACATAGACGAATTATGATTGCCGCGAGACGCTCATAAAGCACCGAGGTAGCGGTTGTACGGTGCACTCAATTTCGTACTGTGTATTTAATTAATTAATGAGAAAATGCTCCCGTGTTACTGAAGATAAATGGAATAGTAGTAGGTACTTGGATGGGGTAATTGGAAACTATACAGCCGATATTTTTTCATGGCTTTCACAATACTTACTAATTAGGTATATTGAACATGCCTCAGTGTACTTATTTTTTCTCTTTTACTTTTTAAGTACGAATAATTTTTTACCTTCTAATTATTACACCTAAAGGGCAAGTTTTCAGGCTCTCTGAATGTTATAAAATATTATTGCTGTTATTTAAAATAACCTTTCCCTCCATCAAGCTGGTGCGTGTGTAACGCAACTCATTTTCTGAGTCCAGCTACCACATTTATCACTCTAGGAGTCCCACTGTGATAATACTATGCAAACTAAATTGTCAATTAGTAGTGTTGTGACGTATTATAATTTGTTCAGTGTATAATTGCGTGTGTAAGGGGGCGCAGGCGCCGTGTTCCCGTATTTCGTGTCAATTTCTTAGGAAGCGAAGCAACATAAAAATAATTTAGTAACGGCACAATGATCGATACCCTTGTAACGCCTGTTTTTTGAATTTTAATTGCTTATTAGATAGATGAATTACTTTTTAAAAGGGCTTGTATTAGCTCTTTATTTTTTGTGATGTTACACGTTATTTTAATGTTTAAGAACATAGTAGATTTTCTACACGATTTTATTTTGTAGGAAGATTATACTGGGAAGAGCATTGAAAATGTAAATATGTATAATAGTATAGTGTAGTTGTAGTTTAGACAACCTTTTAGCTTAATTTAGCAAAATGCAACTATCATTCGCAAGAAATTGTTCTCAAATTAAATGTCTCAAAACACGACTTTCCAAATTTTCGATTCCAGTCCCTTCACCCACATAAACTTTACTACATTTTCGTACACGCAGTTTAGACAAAAACTCGTAACTATTCTCATAAACTACCACCAAAAACGGCATCACCACTTCCTCAATAGCCCATCGTAGGCGTGTACTGGCGTTGTGGCTGTTATGGTGACCCTACACGGTAAGGAGGGGGACGTGAGGTGTCCAGCGCGGGCGCAGCGTGCGATAAAGCAAGGCGCCGCGGGGTCCCCGGACCTCCAGCATGGCGGAACTGCCAGTAAGCTTAATGTGGATATGGTTCAGTGACTGACCTCCTCGTGTATATCGATTTTTTTTTTGACGTTTATTTAAATGTAGATAGCCATTGATGCCGCATTACAAAACTTCTTTTCTTTAAAGTAAACAGGTTTAGAAATGTCACAGATTAGTGACAGAACGAACGCACTACATACAAAGCCAAACTTGTTTTATAGTCGATAGGTATACCTACATACCTATATCTATACATATATCTGCTACTTCAAGTACAGGGCTGGGCGTAATTTCACTGTTTTAGTTAGGGTGGCAAAACTTTCTGTGGGGGTCTATACCTTCCATTGGGTCCGGGAACCACCGGAAGTTTTTTTGCAAAAATTGGTCAAAATAGTAGTTTTTTAAGCTATTTCTCAAGTGTTTTTCACAATATTTCCACAGAAATTATTTTACGGTTAAGGTCTCTTCTTTGAGCTTAGATCCGAAGCTCTGCTGTAACGAACGTCAACCCAGGTGAAAAATACCGTGTGCTTACGCTGTTCAGCTTTAACACAGTCGGCGCTGAACCATGGGCGAGCCGAGCCACTGACGGGGACGTCACTAAAAGGGATAAAATACTCCATAGCTTGACGCACCACATAAATATAGCGTTCGCACAGCTCGACGGATTGTCAGAAGAGAAGCAGACCTGCTGCCAAGGATAAGATGCAAAGAAGTAACGCATCTCATCCCAATCTGCTGACTTGTATCGCCACATTCGCCGTTCACCACGTGAGTCGCAATCTGGTTGGGAGAAGGACGATACAGACTTCACCAGACAGTGGTCTGAAGTTCCCAACGGTGAGGAAACTGTTACAACATATGTGTCGGGATCAGAGGTCAGCAGAAGGTCCAGACAATTGGCGGTATGACCAACTACATCAGGCAGCCTAGTTGCTTGATCTACCAGCTAAGAAAGGCCCATTGAAAGCGCAAGGTTTCGCGCTTCTCTCCCAGCGTGGTCGTTCCTCTGGGAATGGAAAAGCCAGTCTTGTGTGTCTCAGCATCAGCAGCCTCACTAAGGTGGTCACTGGTGGTGGAGTTTACTCACTCTGAACTCATCAATCACTTTCTGAATGTCTACATCTATTCTATTCGTCGTTCAATTGCTGAAAGAGCCGCCTCTCCTGGTATTCCTTGTGTAAGTTTTCAACCTTTTCTACAGAATCAGTTACCTATGTCGTACTCTTACAACTTTGTTTAAAATGTTAGTATTATTATATTCTACATAGGTATCATCATATTTTTTGTTTACATTTTGGGGTGGCAAAAAACTGACAAAGAATTTTTTTGGGGTGGCAGTTGCCACCCCCCGATTACACCTATGTCAAGTAGGTACTTATTTAATTTCTAATTTCATTAAACCACAAATGTCTTGCTCTCTAGTGTGCTCAATAACGTGTGTATTTACTTAATTTAATTTATGAACACATTAAAGTAGCTGTAAATCTTTTCATGAATGCACGCTGTAAACTGTGAGTTCTTCACTCTTAATAGTATTCGGATCAAAGTCCATTGCATCGTGTTTGTGTGCAGCAAATACATTACAGTGTTTAGTGTAAAAATGTATATACATGCTTACATATTTCGACCATATTACGAGGATTTAGCGAGTACAATATGAAATTATATTTTAATTTCTGAATTGATTTTTGTGAGTTTTCTATAATGGACGCTCTCAGCGTACAATATATTTCTGCATCGTTCTCACACGGTTGATTTCAACATGAATGATGTAATCAAATATTTGTAAGAATAGCTTGAAAATTTAAAAGAGTGTCCATGGAGTTTCTTGCCCGTTCTTCTCCATAGGTACCTACTCTTTGGAATGGGCGACTAGCTTCATCTTATTGACTGACCGACCTTCTGACAATTGAAATAAATGCTTTGATTTTGTAATATTCGACTCGAATAAACATAACATCGTTCTTATTCCAAAAATATTCCGCGGCTCATCCACTGCATTCCAACTTCAATTCTCGCGCCCACTGCACCGTGTAAATAATAATTAATTTTATTGTAAATGCTTATATTTTATTGCAGGATTTGTCAACAGAGTGCGCGATGTATTTTGTTGCCTGAGATATTTATTGTTAGTTTCTTAATGTAATGCCTAAGTGGGCATGTGGCCATACATGAGTGTTGCAACTAGCGACTATCTGTGCCAGTACGTGTTCACTGTATGAACGTCGTGCCATTTTGAATAGTAATTTGTTGGGTCTGCGTTCATAATAATAATTCATAGTCGATTGGCGTATTATATGACGTTCTGTTGGTATTTATTTGCATATCTATAAAAAGACTACCTAATACTTTGAAATCTTTGTTTTTGCATACATTATCTAATTAGTAGACCGTTTAAGATATTAATCTTGATTTTATTAGGATTTGTCTTATAATTCACATGTACATATTCGAGAAGGGAGAGTGTCAATATTATCATAATCTTTCCATATTATTGTTGTCAAAACGTGACCTCAAAATTGTTTCTATTAAAAGATTACAGTAGGTACCTACATTATTTGGTCCTTCATTCTGAAAAAAGAATACTTTAAATATACTTTATTGTAAAAAAAAATACATTTACACTACAAAATATATAATAGACAGCCTTATCGCTAATGCAATTTCTTCCAGACAACCTTAAAATGGACAGAGATTTTCCTGGACATTAAATGGAACTGTCATTGGTGCAAATATTACTTAAACAATACACTAAAATAGATATGCATACGCATCGAAAATGTATTTAAGTATATATTTTTATTTTTATGTATTTCTACTAAAAAAATATAAACTAATTGATAAATATGAAACATAAACCGTACAATGTTTTTATTTTGCCTATTACCTTAGGAGACTATCCAACTCCCATTTACATGATACTTGTTAGATTTATCGTTTCTAGTCTTCATGGCGATTATACGACTTCTAAGCAATATCGTTATCGATTACTTACGACTGCGTCCAGCCACGATGTTACGATCTTTTACTATAAGAACCAGTACTTATAAGACTGCTTACAAAACTAGTTGTTGGTTGGGCCCAACTACTTCGTAGATCTTACTTATCAGTGAGTTTGACTCCAGGGTGTGGTAATGAATGATTTTAAAGTGGTTGAATTATCTTAATGAGTGTTGTTCGAATTAATTGCTAATCTGTATAATTTCTTATTATGATGTAGATGAGTTAGGAGCTTGTTATTACCTATTTCTAGATGCTTATTTGCAGGAGTGTTGGTTTTGATATGTGTCGGTGGCTGCGTATGTGTGTTGTGAAAATTTCTCGTCGCCATTTTGTCACGGTCCAGAGAAATCGGTTTTCATCTATTACAATACGGTTTTATTGTTGTTGTAGACGTTGTAGTATAATTAAAAATCAAACGAACTTACCAAGTGAAGTTCGATGATAATTATGTGAGCAGCTTCTTTCGACGCGATTTGGTTAACAAATTGTAGATGTGTACCACGCATCAGCCTATCACACGGATTTTTTAAATACATTTTTTTTTTTTTAAACACTGGCAACTTACTTTTACCCCCACTACCCCCACTCTGCTGCTGCTGCCGGTTCGAACGGTCGGCGCGATCTGCTCCTCATTTTAGTTGAAAGTATAATTATATATGTATATTTTGTATTTGTATGTATGTTAGGGTAGGGCATAAGTACTTATAGCAAAATGTAATATAATAGGGTGGGTGTATATAAATCGCGTCGAAAGAAGCTGCTCACATAATTATCATCGAACTTCACTTGGTAAGTTCGTTTGATTTTTAATTATGTTTCGCAGCTTCTTTCTTTGCGATTTGGTTAACAAATTGTAGGATGTTTAGAGGTGACAAATATAAAATATACCTATATAGGTACTTAAGTTTTTATAAAACAAATTATTTCATAATAAATGAATAGTTTTTACTAATATTATATGAAATTTTCGAACACCTCTTTATAAGCAAATCATAACAGATGTTCATTTAACAGATTTACATGTATCAAACGTAACAACAGATTTACATGTATTAATCTGTAGAATTTAATATTGAGCTTGCAAATTATCCTCGACTATCGATCTTTTATCAGCAGTATTTCTAATCACATCAATACTGACACCTGAGCTGCTGGCTCTGGATGTGGCTGCATGACGAGTACTATGCGCACTAAATATACAAATATCAATACCACTCTTTTTGTAATATTTTCTTAATCCAACAACCGTTGGGATGACACCTTTTTATAAGGTTTCTTGTAACTGATGAATAAATAATCATTATTAGTCTGTCGAATGGAATTTGTTTTATTTATATAGTCATGTAAACAGGTAGCTGGACATATATTAGGTTTTTCATTACAGAAAGGTAATTTCAAAAAGGGTTGAAAAGAATTCGGTTTCGAGGTGTTTATTAAATCTGGATTTTAATGGTAATTAGGTTTTGATTAATGACATTAATATTGCTTATTTTTATTTGTGAAAAATGTTTATACTCTACGAACAGTTACTAGAGCCAACAAGTTAAGTGAATACTTTGAAAGAGTTTCCACCTGGAAACTCTTTCAAAGTATTCACTTCGTTCAGATAAATAGCCAAGAACAGTATCAGTATCCCAAGTCATATTATACCTTGGTTGACATGGTCTTGATCTGAAAACTCTTTTCATAAACCTTTTTATTCGCGAGTCCTGTAATATATTTGGAAATAATATTGACAGGGCGATTTGTACGAGTTAATTGTGCCATATTTGGCACCTTTATCAAATACTTTTGTAAGGAAATCTAAAATTACGGTAACATTGGTATCCAAATAGTCACAACCGCTTTGTTTACAATATTCTAACCAGGGTCTAATACAAGTGTCATATTGCTTGTACGTGTTATCTGAAAGCGAATTGATCATAATGCTAACCGTCCTCACTGGTATTAATATCTTCAGATATTTTTGCCGGATAACTTTGCGGCAACTAAGCGAAGTGTCTTGTGAAGATTGTTGGGTGTTCCGAAAGGAGCTGACAAAAGATTAACGTCAGGACTGAAATGTATAAAGGATGGGCAGGCTAGTCTTAAACAAAGGAAACGAGGGTTGTTATGACCAATATGGTACAACTACTGCTTCTTCTGCCTTGTCGGCTTTTATTTTTCGTAACACTTTTAAAATTAAAATAAAGGGGGGAAAAGCATAAAAATATAATTATGTCCAGGACACAGTAAAGGCGTCGATAGTCCATGCGTCAGGGTCGATCTTCCAAGTAATATACATTTGGCACTACAGCGACTCTCTAACTAATCTATTTCAAAAAAGGCCAAACACCTGACAAAACTTTTTCGAAAGCATAGTCTGCCAATTCCCATTCCGTATCCTGAAATGCCTTTCTAGACAAAATATCGGCCTCACAGTTATCTTTGGTATTTAGGTAAGATACAAAAATATATATCTTTCGGGACACACACCATTGCCAGATTTCTCTGGATACATTGTTTAAATGTGGGTACTGCACGTTTCCCATACGGTGGATGCAACAAATAGCCGTTCTATTGTCGATTCTCAATAAAATGTCTACTTACATTATAAAGATCCTTTGCCAAAACCTTAAGTGCGAGGAAAACAGCTTTTAATTCTAATTCATTTATGTGTGAACAAGATTCGTCATTTTTCCAATAACCGGACGCTTCCTTATTATTACAAAAAGCGCCCCAGCCAGTTAAACTCGAATCGGAAAATATTTCGAAACTAAATTGATTAAATCTAAAAGGCGAACAAGCACTATCAATGTGATTTAACCACAAACAAAAATCATCTTGCAATTTTTAAAATTACTGGGTAGGTGAATAATTTGTTCTTGTTGAATAACTGTCATTATTTTGTAAACACAGGTACTTGTGACGTTCAAACAATTTAGTGTATAACCCAGAATATTGAACCGCAGGGCAATACAAACCGGCAGACCAATTTATTCTAGCAAAATTGCGAAGTTTGCATTTTCGTTTGTGTGTCCTTTTCTGTTCTTTTTGTCAGGAAGGTATAGTGTCATAAGTTTTGAATCGTAAATAAAACCTAAAAATTTGCATTGTTGTTTTGGGGTAAGTGAACTTTTTTCTGTGTTGATTATAAAACCTAGATCTGTCAAAACTTTCATTGTGTAATTAACGTTATCGTTACATTCTTTATATGATTGGCCGAAACAAAGGATATCGTTTAAATATATAGCGAATATGTAATCTTTATTTCATAAGTATTCTATTACGGGTTTAAGTAATTTAGTAAAAACGTATGGTGCTGTACATAACCTGTACATAACTAGTAACAAGTACATAAACCAAATGGGAGGCAAGTGAATTCGTACAATCACCGGTGAGAGTTTTGATAAGTGCGTGATTTGAAACGCAAGTATTTTCGATGTGATTTAGTAACATTGATTAAAAAATAAGCGTCTTTTAAATCGATAGATGCCATGAAACAGTTTGGTGTTATTAATTTTGAGGCAGTGCGATAATCTTCTATCTTAAAATGACTTTCCTGTTTAGGTTTTTATTTTTTGTAACTATTAGTTTAAGTTGATTTTTGTGTCTTTTGCGTAACCTTACGGGCCTCTGCCGATTTTTGCACATTATTGGCATGTTTTACTTTTTCGGACATAACGTCGCCAAAAAAATATTTATCTGTGCATGAATTTACGAGGGTATCTCGAAGACCGGTACTTATGGATGAAATAACAAATTTCTTTCCCATTTTGGTTGAAGTTTTCGAAATTAGACTTCAATAACCGGAGCTAACGCTGCGAGTGCAGTACCTATTTATTTCTGCCTATACATAAGCGAGAAATCCCGTTTTTAAGAGTTCCGTCAATGCGGTTTTAGCCTCCGGATTTAATAGAGGCGGTACCAACAATTAGCAATTTTTGGGAAAAAATATTCCTTTGTTAGTTATTCCTTGACCTCCTTGCAGATGTAGTATAAATCTTTTTTCTCCGTTAAGTTTCGGTACTAAGAATACACCAGATACAAATTGAGTTTTCGTAAGTACATTTACGAATTGCCCCAATTTTAAGTAATTTAATTAAAGATTTTTGAAAATCTGCGGCCTCTTGGGGTGATTTTGTATATGAAACAATACTGTTACTCTGGACTGGTGGGTTATTGAAAGGAATAGTGTAGCCTTCGGCCCATAATAAGACAATAGGATCATTTGTAATGTTCGCCCACCTTTGTGAGAAAAAACGTAAACGTCCTGCGTACAGTACCTCTTTTTGCGTTAGCGGCGAGCTTGGACGTTTCTGCCACGACGCGGCGGTGAGGCGTGCGGCGGCGGTGAGCGCTCGCGGGCTGCTCTGCGCGGCGGTGGTGGCGGGGCCCGGCTGCTCTGCTGCTGGTGCTGGCGGTGAGGCGTGCGGCGGCGGTAAGCGCTCGCGGGCTGCTCTGCGCGGCGGTGGTGGCGGGGCCCGGCTGCTCTGCTGCTGGTGCTGGCGGTGGCCGGGCTGACTCTTCCGTGCATACTGCTTGCCCGCTGCTTTTGATGCAGGGGTTTGAAGTTTAGTCTCCGGTTCTGGCGCTTCACCTAGCAACGCTAGGATGTCAGTGTCCAGGACGGCGTCTTCGACTGCGCCCGTCAAGCCATCAGCGTCAGTATCTTGCATTGGCGGCGGGTCAGGAACAGTCTCCACGCCAGCCACTGCAGCTTCGGTTTCGAGTTGGTGAGCAGCCAGCAAGAACGAAAAGTTCTTGTAAAAACTTTGAGGGTAAAAGCCCAGAGTAATGGCAGTTACGCATCAGTTTATAATAAAAGTGGATGGATACAACCCAGTTATTCATACTAAATAAGTATAAACGGTAGTTGTTCGCATCTTTGACGGTAAAAGCCCAGAGTATTGGCAGTTACGCATCAGTTTATAATAAAAGTGGATGGATACAACCCAGTTATTCATACTAAATAAGTATAAACGGCAGTTGTTCGCATCTTTGAGGGTAAAAGCCCAGAGTATTGGCAGTTACGCATCAGTTTATAATAAAAGTGGATGGATACAACCCAGTTATTCATACTAAATAAGTATAAACGGTAGTTGTTCGCATCTTTGAGGGTAAAAGCCCAGAGTATTGGCAGTTACGCATCAGTTTATAATAAAAGTGGATGGATACAACCCAGTTATTCATACTAAATAAGTATAAACGGCAGTTGTTCGCATCTTGGAATGTTAAGAGCCAAAATTAGGAAATAACGCAATAATTGAATGAATATCAATCACTTACGATCTGTATCTTCATCAGAATAAATAATTCGTTTCTTAAGTTTTTCATTTAACCTCCTAATTTTTCACCTAATGATTTCTTCAGAGTCCTCGTACTTCCGTTTCTTCCCCATGTTCAAATTCAAATAATGGTGCGGCAGGGTTCTTTCCCAATGACGTGCGTAGGCTTCGGCACGGAAACACATAATGAGGAGCAGATCGCGCCGACCGTTCGAACCGGCAGCAGCAGCAGAGTGGGGGTAGTGGGGGTAAAAGTAAGTTGCCAGTGTTTAAAAAAAAAAAAAAAATGTATTTAAAAAATCCGTGTGATAGGCTGATGCGTGGTACACATCTACAATTTGTTAACCAAATCGCAAAGAAAGAAGCTGCGAAACATAATGTATCTCGTTATATTACATCTAAATTTGAAGAAAGGTAGGATTAATTTTTTTCGAGGAAAAGCTATTCTTTCCTTATACATATAATTTTACCTACGAGGCTGGCATAAACGGCCTTTTTATGATAGGCATTTTTTTCAAATTTTCTTATAAGATCAGTAAGTAGTTTAAACCGTTCTTCAGGATAAAATTTAAATTTAATCACAACCAAGACTGAGTTTACTTTGCGTACCTACATAATTTCATCACAAACGGTGAGAAAATTCATCAACATGAAACCGGCATGGCGTAAAAAAAATCAAAGACCTGTGACATCTGGCAATCCGCACTGGGCCCGCGTGGTAACTACATAGATTGCAAGCTGATTAAGACTATGCAGAAACACCCACTTCATTCTAAACTGGGTGTTTGTTAGTGTAGAACAATTTGGTTTTAAATACTATAAAGTCGGCTGGGTGGCTTTTTGGGCGGGTTGATAAAAAAATCTTATTTCAAAATAACATTTGTTATTTCACATAAAGTTAATAGTCACTAGTAAAATCTTGCTACTAGCAGCCGCCCGCGGACCCCGGGCTCCAACGCGAAAGCCGCGGATGCAACCGGGATAAACGCTGAGATGATGATGATGATGACTAGCAGCCGCCCGCGACTTCCTTCAAGTGGAGTTAGTTATTTGAACATTTTATTTAACCCCAAAATACAAATATACAATACAAACAGCATACATTTTACATTTTTGTTATGCTCAGCTCCTATTGGTCGAGCGTGATGTTATACATAGCCTAAAGCCTTCCTGAGTTAGTGAGCTATCCAACGCAAAAAGACTTTTTCAGATCGGACCAGTAGTTCCTGAGATTAGCGCATTCACACAAACAAACAAACTCTTCAGCTTTATATATTAAGCTCCGATTTGAAAAATTCTTTTTGCGTTGGATAGCCCATTAATGCAGGAAGGCTTTAGGCTATATATCAACGCTGCGAACAATAGGAGCGGATCATAACAAAAATTTAAAATGTCTCAACTCCACGCGAACGAAGTCGCTGGCGGCCGCTAGTTATTACATATTTAGCCAAGAATCGATATTCATTAAAAACTACCGCACGGGTCGATTGATCAGCTTAAGCTATGCTTGCCGCAGCCGGTATCTGTAGATAGGCTATCTTTACATACCGAGATCCCTCAGTACCTCGGAATTGGCTATAAGCCATTCCAGATCTTTAACGTTTCGGGTCGTCAGAAGCCTGATAGTCTAACCACCAGTCTTATCAAGGAGTGTCGTATTACCCAGTAACTGGGTTGTGGAGGTCAGATAGGCAGTCGCTCCATCAGCATGGGCGTACCCAGCCTTGGGCTCATGGTAGGGCAGCAGTCAACCTATGCCCCCTCCCGGATTTTTTATTTTTTTTAAATTTAGTTAGGTACCTTATACATCAGAGGCAGAGTGGGGCAAGCGCCCCAGTTTGCCCCAGTGTGGCTGCGCCCATGGCTCCATGTAAAGTACTGGTATTCAGCTGAATCCGGTTAGACTGGAAGCTGACTCCAACATAGTAAGAAAAACGCAAGTAGGTAGATGATGATGACTTGATTTAATAAATATCCGTTTTGCTCAACTCAAGAAAAAAGGTATTGGCAGCATCATTTCAATTTTACTTTTTCCTTACTCACGCTGAAAAGAACTGTAAGTAATATCAAAATAATTCAGTTATAAGAGGACGAGGAGGGTGATCTCTGGTGTTAAAACATAATCCTGCTAAATCTGCTATTATATATACTAAAATAAAATTGATTGGTCTGTTTGCAACGTCAAAATAACAGTTTTTTAAATGCATAGAAAGTATACATTACCTACTCAAAACAAAAGGACTAATTTTAGTAAATTTATTTATTCGTTTGTTTCATCAATCTCCGAGAGGGATAAACCGATTTTTAAATAGCTTATGTCTCAGATTATTCTATAATCTGAGGCTTATGTTATAACGCGAAACTTATGGTACCTTTATTGTAGAACAAGAAAGGGTTCCACAAAAAAAAAATATATCATGAAATCAAATGTGTTTTGAAGAATAGGTGTAGAGTTGTTGGTGTTGTTGTTGTGTTGACTTTAACTATTTCTTTTTCGGCATGGTAAGTATAGATGCCATTAAGCGGACATCTACTCGTATTGGTGTCGAAATCTCTTTTCCTACCTAGATACTTACCTGTAGCATTCCAGCAATTTTCCGATCTTGTCCGGTTCGTCATAAGATTAGCTGACAATTAACAATAAAAGCAAATCAAAGGGGCCGCAAACTATTAAGTATTATTGATTAGTGACACATTCCTGGACCTGAGGTGGGCGGCAGATAACATAAACGTTGTCGTTAACTCGCTTTTATGTAATAGCCAATAGATTACGAACTGGGTCCTTAAGGCACGTCGTTCCTGTAAGAATTTCATGATAGAACCCTTTGACGATACGATTCCATATTCACACGGACACAAACCTCTCTCATTTTCACTTTAGGTACAAATGAATTGAATGAATTTTTGTAACAAAGCTTAACTAAACTAAATACCCTTGGGTTACCTACTTTAGTGTGACAACAGACAGAACCCTACTTGTTGTCCGAGAGGTTGGCCATCATCATCATCATCATCATCAGCCTTTACTCGTCCACTGCTGGACATGACTCTTCCATGGCACCCCAACAAGCTCGATTCTGAGCAGTTCTCCGCCAGCCACTACCAGCCACCTTTTTGATGTCGTCGCTGCATCTCGCCAAGGGCGTCCTACGCTACGTTTGCCGAGACACGGTCTCCACTCGAGGACTCGTTTAGCCCAACGGTTGTCGGCCCTGCGGCATATGTGACCAGCCCATTGCCACTTCAGCTTACTAATCCTCTCAGCTATTTCGGTGACTCTGCTCCTCTGTCGGGTCACCTCATTTCTGATGCGGTCCTTCAGAGAGACGCCCATCATAGCCCGCTAGGTTGGCCATAGCCGGATATAAAATCATCATCACCATATGAGTCAGTAAAAGACAACTTAACCTAGACAAAAAAACTCTTTTTTTATAATAATTATAAACTTGTGCTTGACCGCAATCCCGCCTGGTGGTAAGCAGTGATGCAATCGTTGATGGTAAAGCGCGCTAGTTTATTAAGCCTATTCACTCAAGACATCTAAGTGAATAAGAAGGAAGACGGCAGTTGAGCGAGGTGATGCAATGTTAAACCCAACAACACGACCAACGAAGCTGCGCCAGAGGGAGATTGATCTGGCGACCCTCCACGACCAAACTCCTGATACAACAACATTTGGCGCATCGTACCCGGCACACATCGCAACACAATTGCTCAGACTCCTCCTCAGTACGGCTTCACCAGACATCATGCCGGAACACGAAGAATCGTTTGGCGGCAAAACTTTGTCTGGTGGGTGGTAACTTCTGCCGGCAGCAGATGTTATGGCCTACCACCGAGAAAACTCCCCATGGAGGTCCGCAATGAAACTTAGTACCACAAGCACAAGCAAAAGTTTGGCGATCGCAACAAGCAGTTTCTTGCTAATAAACTAAGTACTACCCTTGTATTTTAATAATAAATTACTCTCCTACTTCAGATAAAACGTCAATTAGAAGTTGGCTAGAAAAGACTAGTTAAAATAATACCTATTGAACACCTTCTATCGGTGAAAACCTCCAATTCTGATCGAGTAGGAGAATCAATATTTTTGTACCAATAATATTGATCTTTCGATTCCTACAAGAATTGTTGCACTGATATGTTATGTAAATGTTTATGCAGAATGGTAAAGTATAACATTGATTCAGTGCTGGATTGTTAACACCATTAGAGAAAAAAAAAATGTGTTTTTTTTTTAACATCAAACGAAAAACGGCCAACTCATGGAGTTTCAGGATCATATACTGAGACTGAATCTGGTAGTCGTGGTGGCCTAGTGGTTAAAACAACAGCCTCTCTAGTATGAGTGTGCGGGTTCGATTCCGGATTCAGGACCGAATGGACCAATGGGCGGTCCGAACGATCCCAACTGATACCAACTAGTCGCAATCATTTAACAAGAATGTGTTCGCCGATTAGGGGGCAGGTCAGGCAAGTACCAATGTAACTTTTCTAAAGCTATATATACTTTCTAAGTATAGCTAGGATACCAATGACTGAAGGTGAAGGAAAACATCTTGAGGAAACCTGGACTTTATAAGTCTGAAATCGCCAACCCGCATTGAGCAAGCGTGGTGATTACGCTCAATCCTTCCCTGTATGAAAGGAGACCTGTGCCCAGCAGTGGGACGACAAAAGGTTGATGATGATGATAATACTGAATCTAAGGTTGATGTCCTGTCTCCCTGTAGGCCCTACCTATCTACCTACCTATATCAGATTCGAAACAGGAGCGACTTAGTTCGATGGTGTACGTGCCCATAGTCAAATGGACCTATAATACAAATGGGTGGGCCTACTGTGCTATTTAAATGGTTGACAACATTACTTGCAACATAGCGCGAGGTGCAGTTGCTTTCTTATCTTTTATTTTACAGCTCTTTTTCGAATGTCCCATAGGCTATAACATTCGAATTGATTGTAAAGTCTTACGATGAGTTCTTTTACGATGCGATTCCGAGTCGAATTCAATTTAGTTTAGAGGGTCCTCAATCGTAAACCTTTGACCTAAACACACTCGATTATTCGAGTCATATTAGCACGAATAAATCGAGCCATTAAAATAAAATGTTAACTTATTCAATTCGCCATCGATTTGGTAAACATGATGTTATATTGGGTAGATTATTTCGATTAGATTCTGAATTATTATTAAACTAGTTTTCCGCCCGCGGCTTCACCCACGTGGAGTTCGGTTATATCGCGCTTTTTAGATTTCCCTCGGGAACATCAAATTTTTCCGGGATAAAAAGTAGCCTATGTTCTTTCTCAGGGTCTAAAGATTGTTTGAGCCAAATTTCATTAAAATCGGTTGAAAGCTTTAAGCGGGAAAGCGTCACAGACAGACAGACAGAGTTACTTTCACATTTAGGTATAATATTAGTATGGAGGGATATAAGTACTGATTAGCCCCCTTATTAAAAACGCTGCTTAAGTAATTAGCGATTCTTTAACCATACATTTTTGACCTTTTAACGTCACTTTACTTAAATCATCCTTTATGAATAAACACCTCAGTGTTTAAGGCATTTATTTATTCATAAACGATAATTAAAATTAAGTGACGTTAAAAGGTCAAAAATATGGTAATATGATATAGTTAAAGAATCGCTAATCACTAGTTAACTTTAAGCAGCGTTTATGAATAAGGGGGTTGAATGTATAGTGCCTGTATTGAATGATTAGTGTCATATTTGAAATTGTATCTAATAAACAAGCCGAGTATTTATTTTGTTCTGTTGTCTTATGATAATTCTAATATAATAGGTAACTGTTTATTGAGCTGAATATTTTAATAGATCTTCAGATCATAATATATTTACAAATCTAGGAATCTTCGATGTATTCCCAAGGAACAGGCGTGACAATGGCGCCGATTCGATTCTCTTGTTCATAAACTAAACTAAGTAATTTTAAATTCGGTGCATCTCTTTTTTCCATTTCATTAAGAAAAGGACAGAAGATAAAATGTCAGTTTAGACCTGTCAAATTAGTGCGCTCCTGACGTAAACTGGCGTATTTCTAGTCGCCATGTTTATAATCGCGTCTAAACTGTCTATGGAGTATCTTAATTTGACAGGATTAAATTAAAATGTTATCTACTATCCTTTTCTTAAAGAAAAGGAAAGAAAAAGATGTACCTAACTAGCATATTTACTACATATGTCAAAGTACCAAGTTAAATTGTTTATTTGCATAACCCTGAATGTTTGTAATACATTACCAAATGGTTGGAAACGTTTAAATACAGTAATATTATCATCATCATCGACCTTTTTTTTCGTCCCACTGCTGGCCACAGGTCTCCTCTCAGACAGAGAATGATTGAGCGTAATCACCACACTTGCTCAGTGCGGGCTGGCGATTTCGGACTTAAAGCCCAGGTTTCCTCAAGATGTTTTCCTTCACCTTGCAATTAGTCATTGGTGTCTAAGATATACTTAGAAAGTACATATAACTTAGAAAAGTTACATTGGTACTTGAATCAATGACCGGGAATCGAACTGCACACTCATATTTGAGAGGCTGGTGATAATGATGAATAGTGGTGTACATAGTAATGTTGGGTGATAACTGTAATTTTTTAATTAATGTATCATTTGTTTTATTATAAGCCACACACTAGGATTTATTCTTGTCGACAGCCTCCGTGGCGTAGCGGTAGCGGACGCGGCCGCTGCGCAAGGTGGCGCGGGTTCGATCCCCGCACAGTGCAAGTATTTGTATGCATGAATATTTGCACTGGTCTGGTCGTGCCTCGGAAAGCACGTTAAGCCGTTGGTCCCGGTTGCCATACGAACATCTAATGGTAGTCGTTACGGGTTGTTGGAGCCCTCAAAAATCCAACAATTGGTCTAACTGCAATGCTTCGATGTCGCCTTCGGGTTGTGGAAGTCAGACGGCAGTCGCTTCACGGAAAATGTCGAAGTTTAGCCATATCAGCAGTTGGACTGGTAAAGCGGACCCCAGACTCCAAAGCTGAAAAGGCTTCGGATGCGACTGGGATTAACGCTGGGATGATGATGATGATGACTAGGATTTATTCTTGTACCGTGGGTGCGTTTACAAACATTTAAAATCACATACACAAACAGTAAGACCCAGAAAAATTACCTGAAAGCAATACAAATATTTGTTTCGTCCGGGAATCGACCCCCGAGACGCTGCGCAGCGCGATCGCTCAGCCACTGCATCAACCGTGTCATCTAATTAAATGTGTGTCTATTGAATGGTAATTGTGATGATAACGTTAATTTAGCTGATGTATCAAATTATAAATTGTAAAGATAATTTGATCATTTGAAATTGGATGACAATAATCCATACTAATATAATAAATGCGAAAGTAACTCTGTCTGTCTGTCTGTCGGTCTGTCTGTCTGTCTATCTGTCTGTCTATCTGTCTGTTACGCTTTCCCGCTTAAACCTCTCAACCGATTTTGATGAAATTTGGCACGGATAATATTTAGACCCTGAGAAAGAACATAGGCTACCTTTTATCACGGAAAAAATTGATATTTCCGAGGGAAATCTAAAAAGCGCGATATAACCGAACTCCACGCGGGCGAAGCCGCGGGCGGAAAGCTAGTTGGTTATAAAATATAGGTGGCGACGCATCGAACTATACGTATACATTCCCAGTTTTTTACTTGTTATTGTATAGCCGTTCGTTATGTTGTTTGTATGTAATGTAACGTGGATGAGCCTATAAAATTTATGTAATTTTATATCATACTAGCGGCCGCCAGCGAATTCGTTCGCGTGGAGTTAGTTATGCTCCGCTCCTATTGGTCTCAGCGTGATGTTATATAACCTAAAGCCTTCCTGGATCAATGGGGTATCCAACGCAAAAAGAACTTTTCAAATCGGACCAGTAGTTCCTGAGATTAGCGCGTTCAAACAAACAACCAAACAAACAAACTCTTCAGCTTTATGTATTAGTATAGATATGAGAAAAAAAACTATTCTATTCGTTAATATCCGTTTATTGAACACTATTGTTCATGGAAAAGATACCTAAATAGTAAATGAATCGATAAGCAAATATTCTGTGTTATTTTCTCAATATCTTTTTCCGTAGAGTCAAGGCAATCCTGTATTTTTAGTATCTAGAACTCTTAGAACAAATTAGGATATTTTTAAATGGTGAATTCGGCGAACATGCGTTCATTTCTTTAAACGTCCACTACGCACCTCGCGAAAGTGACTCACGTTTACTAGTTGTATAGAGTATGCTTAGTTCTATTTATTTTTGTAATAAAATTAAATACAAGGAGGTTGGTCGGACTGGACAGGAGTTGTTCAATATCGCACGAGGCCTGGGCGGGTTGACTGATTAATGATATTAATTTTATCATCTCCACAGAAATAGATTTATCTGAGAAAGCAAACAGCACTGAGATTCTGTAATCATCTTACTGTGTAAACTTATGTGAAGTGATCGTGGAGTGAGCAAGAGTGAGCATTGCAACTAATTAAGCTAAAGAACGAAGAATTAATAAAAAATATTAAAAGGGTTTTTTAGTATATGTTAGTAATTGTGGCGACTGTTACTGGAAAAACTAAAAGCGCGACCGCAGATAGAACAGACCGGGTAACAAGGGCTCTGATCACGTCAGAGGAACACTGAGCAAAGGCAGGAGTGGGTTTTAGCCGGTAAGAGCCCGACACTGCCCAGACTGGTTCACTAGTGAAGCAGTCTCGGCGTCCATGAGGATTCCCCACTCCTCACAAAACAAAACAAAATGGCAGGGATAGCTAAGGATTGACACCATTGACTTCACTCTAAGTAGGTACAGATGACAGCACATCAAGCTAATACAATCTGTCAGATTTCTTTATTAGGTCTTCAGCTTTATGTCTAAAGCATTAAGGCTCGAAGGAGAAGCAAGCAAGCAAGCAAGCAAGCTTCGAGCAAGGTCGAATGAGAATATTTGACAGTTTCGGGTAGCTTGACCTGCTGTCGTCCGTACACTTCGCGCAACGATGAGATTTTTATGGAATCGATTAGCAGTGCCTATGCCCGATGTAATTTCTTGGCGAACTTTCATGCATCATTTAACTCTGTTCGGCTATGAATTAAAAAAAAATCCTTGCTTTATTGTTACTTTTTTTACCTCGACATTAGATGCTTCTAGACACAGCTGTTTACGCTGTGAGTAGTCTGTCAGTGAATTTTATTTGTTACTAGCTGCGCCACGCGGTTTCTCCCGCGTATGTTTCGATATGCTCCGCTCCTGTTGGTCGCAGCGTGATGTTTTATAGCCCAAAGCCTTCCTGGATTAAGGGGTATCCAACGCAAAAAGATTTTTTCAAATCGGACCATTAGTTCCAGAGATTAGCGCGTTCAAACAAACAAGCAAACGCTTCAGCTTTACATATTAGTATAGAATATAGATTGATTAGACAAAAGGACTGTACCTACACATTCTGTACAGCTGAGAATCTGTTCAGCTATGAATCTGTCCAGTTGCTTCAGAGAAAACACAGGTAAAGTTAAATACGAACGTACGAAGATACATAGACTATTTATTCCTCGATAAATGGATATTTATATACAAAATGCATACCTTCCATAGATCCTCCTTCCTTGATGGTTGTATAGGTATTAGATTAGACTGCATAGGACGTTTCGGAGGGGCCCTCTTAAAGTCTCCCCTGGGATGTGCCTTACAGGCGTTGCGCAGGGAGGTCCCAGAATTGGTCATTTAAGAGGAACCGGGACCACCCCTAGGCGCAGAAGGTGATCACCGGGGTGGTTTTAGTGAGGTAAAAATCCCACACTACCCGACTTCATTCCTCGGGGGTCAGGTGCCTTTTGAAGGTTTCTCCCCGAAAAAAAAAAGTATTCGATTAAACTAGTGTCCTCGCTATCCGACAGCAATGATTACTAATGTCCACCACCCTATTTTACTTCTATCACTTTGTTTAGGTTAATAGGCAACCAAGTAAAAGTCCTCGAGTGGAGACCGCGCCTCGGCAAACATAGCGTAGGACGCCCTTGGGCGAGATGGAGCGACGACATCAAAAAGGTGGCTGGTAGTGGCTGGCGCAGAATCGAATGAACTGCTCAGGATCGAGCTTGTTGGCGTGCCAAGGAAGAGGCCTATGCCGAGCAGTGGACGAATAGAAGCTGATGATGATGGTGATGATGAAGCAAAAGTATTACATAAAACTATACTGGCTTATAAAATAAATCGATTCTATTACAAAGTTTCTACTATACATTTTATTAGTATATTTATGACTCTGCATTAAAAAATATATGTTTCTAGCTAGTAGAATGGTAGCGACATTTAAAAGATAATGATCTTAGATACAGAAGTAAGCTTGTTTACATGTCTTCGTCGGTGGATGGCATGTGGTGTGTGAGGGTCTTTATCTCAGAGCTACAGGGAAACAGCCGGGTTGCACTGTGTATAGTTAAGTAATGTTCAACGTTGGCCCCGATTGACTTGTTCACAAATTAAACTTAGTTTAAAATCAGTGCAGCAGGTTCTTTCTATTTCATATTATTTAATTTGACAAGACTAAACTAATATGTTATTTTATATCCTTTTCTTAATGAGAAAGATGCTCTGAACTTATAATCGGGTTGTATCCTAAAAAATAATTTAATAGCCATCATCATCAACATCCTTTTCATCGTCCCACTGCTGGGCACAGGTCTCCTCTCATACAGAGAAGGATATCCAGCAGATAGGTTTATAAAAAATATTGAACACGATTTTTTTATTTTTTCTTTCATTCTACTTAGGAAGATATATTGATTTGAAATGTCGCATGACGTCACACCGTGGTACAAAATATACTACGGCGTGACGTAATTAGCCCCCACTCCGTAACTTTAATACGCTGTATCTCAGTAGTTTTTGGTAATTTCGACAAAATAAAAAATACAGGACTTAGCTTTTTTTATTAACTAAGTATAAGGCGGACTAATTATTTTTTTGATTTTCATACCTTGGAAACATCCCTATTAGGTTTTTTTTTTTAATAATTATAAACTAGCGTTTTACTGCAATCCCGCCTGATGGTAAGCAGTGATGCAATCGTTGATGTTAAAGCGCGCTAGTTTATTAAGCACATACACTTAAAAAACCTTAGTGAATAGGAAGGAAGTCGACTGTTGAGCGGGCTGGTGCAATGTTAGACCCAATAACAACATTTGACGCATCGTACCCGGTACACATCGCAACATAACTGCTCAGACTCGTCCTCCGTACGGCTTCACCAGACGTCATGCCGGAACACGACGAATCGCTTGGCGGCAAGACTTTGTCTGGTGGGTGGTAACTTCTGCCGGCAGACGATATTAGGGCCTACCACCGAAAATAATTAATTGTGATCAAGAGACCGGCCCCAGTATAGGGTAAAGTTTTAATTTCAACAGCAGGGTAATTGTGAAACACACTATCAGTAACAATGGATTTCATTTTGACATTTAAACAACATTCGTTGCGGTATTAACGTTGGTGAGCAGACACATTTTTGGAACTTATGGAGCAATGGACTAGCAATAGGCTTAAAAATGATTCCAATTGATAGTAACAGTGTCTTACTCAATTAGGGTGATGAAGGAGCTGATGTAAAGATATATGTATATGTAAATAAAGTTAGTCTACTACCTACATCATCATCATCCCAGCGTTAATCCCAGTCGCATCCGAAGCCTTTTCAGCTTTGGAGTCTGGGGTCCACTTAACCAATTAAACTGCTGATATGGCTAAACTTCGATATTTTCCGTGAAGCGACTGCCGTCTGACATCCACAACCCGAAGGCGACATCGAAGCATTGCAGTTAGACCAATTGTTGGATTTTAGAGGGCTCCAACAACCCGTAACGACTGCCACTAGATCTTCGTATGGCAACCGGGACCAACGGCTTAACGTGCTGTCCGAGGCACGACCAGACCAGTGCAAATATTCATATTCATGCATACAAATACTTGCACTGTGCGGGGATCGAACCCGCGCCACCTTGCGCATCGTTACGATGCGTTAACCTACTACCTACATTCTTATATAATTGTTTTGATGTTTTCTCATAAAGTAAGTATAACTCGTTTAAATAACCAAAAAGAGTAACTAGGTAAGTCGCCTAGTTTGCAAGTGATCATTGCAAACTATAAAACGTAAAGCATAATAGTTTATGACAATTTCAAATCAAAAAACCGTGTAATTAAAACCATATAAAAGGAGCATTTTAAATAACAAAATTAAAAAAAGTAATCTTAATGAGTATGAAACAGAGTTCTTGTAAATTACAACAAACAATTTTATAGCTGGTAGATAAATTAAAAATTTATTTTTATAAGATACGTTACACGGCTATTTCGCATCACTAACTGTGTATGTGGGTACCGGCCTGTAAACACTAGAGCGGTCGCGATGACAGACCGAACGCAGCCCCTCATTACCGACTCTTAAACAAAACCCAACACTCGCTACAAGCTAAAACATCATAAAAATCTTATCCAACACACTGGAATTTAAACTCTAACTGGACAGTAATAAGTAGAATTTTCAGTTACAGAAACTCAAAGTGAATCTTCACTTGAGAGGAATGTTTAATAGAATCTTTAAAGCGAAGATGCAGCTATTATTAGGTGTTAGCGTGATTATTTGACAGTTTGAAAACGTTTACAGATTGTAGGTATATTGCTGGGCAATCTGGCTTCCTGTTTTTAATGTAAACAGTGTTTTGTAGCTCTCCGCTTTTTAGTGAAAAATAATAATATCTTCATAGTCTTTATGTGCTGATTCTTATTAAGATGGAATACATAAATAAAATTTAAAACTGAAATACACCTGGAAAATAGAAGATTCTTTAATCATTTCACTCATACACTTCTCAACTTATAACCACTACTAAGATACCACACTTGAAAGAAACTATAATACCTACAGCAAAATACATTAGATTTTTCGACGCTCTTCTCAAGGCACGGAATAATATAAAGTACGTCACTCAAAACTACATATTAGTAAGCTCCAATATCTCCTCTCCTATCACTCCATTTCGCATAACCCTCACAAACGTGCAGCAACGCTTCAAACAATTGCTCAGGAGGTAAATCCAACATCTTTAAACTCCTTCTAAACCTGATATCTCTTCTTCTTCTTCCGTACGACGATGCAAATTGAGTTTGAGGCCTCTTTTTAATTCCCGCACTCACAAAGAACGTCGTTGGCTGTGTTGTGGGGATGCCAGTATTATAACTTTGCTTCGCTTTCACTGCTTGAACTATTAAACATAGCAAGTATCCGCCAAAAGCCAAAAACGCAAGCGTAGTGACAGATATTGAGAAAATGTTGCTGATCTTGCCGTAGCTTTCTTTCTTGTACAACCCATCTTCATAGTCTCCTCTTTTCACTGGTGGTGCTTGTATAGCCATTGCTTCAGCCCCGAATCTTTGTATATAGGACGGTGTCGTAGTTGTCACATTTTCGTATTCAACTGTCACGAGCTCTTGAAGCGAATTTTTGAGTCTCAAAAGCATGTCTATTGGCATCTCATTGAGGAATTCCACGTCATTCGGTGTGACGTCAGCGGTCGAGATTTTTAATGTTGAAAACATGATGATGAGTATTAACATGTTGGGAGACTACCACTCATGGGCTTGTAGATGTTGAAATAAAGTTGAGCACAACGTTGACGATGTGATCATTATGGTCTGCTAAGCGAGACAATCGCCTAGCGGTCATGATAAATAGAACAGTGCGTTTTTGACTTAAAATTGGGTACGTAGTTTAAGTTCTTGTACTTAATTTTCCAAAAACGATTTCTAAAACAACAAGTTAAGTGAAACATTGATGGTGCTTTGTTTCTTTTTAGCATGCAAAATAAGATTTGAGTATGGTACAAACGCCAGCACATCAAGCTACTACAATTTGTCAAAATGTAATAAATTTTCAACTTTATCGTCAAAGCATTAAAGTTCAAGGTGATTTAAGAAAATGTAATATTTTTGAATAACTTGACCTGAAGTCGTCTCAAGCTGATTTTTACTCGAAGTTATGCTAAATGTGAACAATTTGAGAGTACCTTTTAGTTTTGCATACAACTACAGCCATTAGCTGATTCCTATTTCTCATTTTGTAACAAATATGAAAGCAACGAGCTCTTCCATAGCTTACATTTCCGTTTCTATTGTCCTCTGTCAGCGAGTCGCAAAACGTACATACAGGAGGATGATTCTTGCTCCACACTGGTACATACTGTGTAATTAATTAAGATTTTTTTACATAGTGGTAGATACATATGAGGCGTATAAAATCAAATACAGCTAAATCCAATTATCTTTTTTTTTCACAAATAAAGAAAAACGTTAATTTGATATTTTTAGGCTAGATATATTCTACGAATTTTGTTCTAGACATATAGAGAAGTTATTAAAGGCTCATGGATAACCATCTAAACTACCCAAATGAAAGGTTCTTTTTATATTGAATTAATTAAAATGGACATAGCTGATATTGATCCCAACTTTTGGATTTAGACCGGACATAGCTGGCTTTGTTACCAATAATTTATTCATTACGCTTTCCCTTGTATAGCTTCTGGTACACTAAGTTTTTATTCTCTTTTATTTCCGAATCAACCCAAAAACCCAAGTTTTCATTAAAATAACACCACACAAAATGAACTCGATAGTATGAGATCTGCCAGATTGGAAGCACAAAAGAGCTCTCTGATTGGTCGGTTATAACATTAGCTGTCCTCGTGGATCTATCTGCTTTTCGTGCCAAAGAATTGAGGACATAGTTAGCATTTTGCTTAACGAATAAAACCCGGCTTAAAAAAGAACTATAAATGCATTTAGCTGTTTTTGATTTTATACGCCTCTTAAACCGTTTTCAGTAAGTGTTATAGATAGCGACTCGACAAAACTATTGGATGAAACTTCGATCAGACAAATCTGCAATGCGATTCTGTAAACATCTCACCGTGAAAACGTAGGTGAAGTAAGCGTGACCTGTCATTCCAACTAATGCTAAAAGAGTGACACTATTAACAGAATTCCGGAGTGGAAAGTCCTCATGGATGTCCCCACGTGACGTCTTAGAGTGGCGTGCGTGGACCAGTTCGCACCGCCACCTAAGGTCCTGATGTTTGGAGCGCGACAGATGTCCCCGAGTCTGCCGCCCCTAAACTCATTTAGGGGGGCTGGAAGAGGGCGTTATCCGCCCTTCGCCGACGCCCGGTGCGCCTGCTGTGGGCCGTGTGAGATGACGAAATCCCCCTCTCCCTTTCCGCAGCCTCATGAATGATACAGTGTTCTCGCAGAAGGAAACCACCGCATCCCAGGACTCGTCGCTGCCGACCATCGACATGATTACGGCCGGCAGCGACGGGTCACTGCCTACTGCAGAGATGAGGGCACGGCGCAGCTCCTCCCAAGCGGCACACACTGCCAGCGTATGCCGCGCCATGTCCTCCCGGCAGTCGACGCAGTGGTGACACCGAACGTCCGGCTCCCTGTTTATGCGATTCAGGTACTTTCCGAAGCAACCATGCCCCGAGAGCACCTCAGGAAGCCGTGGCTTCTCCCGGGCCAGTCCGCCAGTACCGGCCGGATCGCCTCGATGGTGGTGAGGCCGGTGGCAGGGCGGGAAAGCATGATTAACAGCTCCCCCTAAGCTCACTTTTCCAAGTTTACGCGCTAAGATTTTTACAGAATCAATCGGCAGGTAGAAATAAATTGTGAACCGATTACAACGAAATTGATGTGATAATAAAGCGTTTAAAATTGAACCCTTTTCGAACCCTATTTTAGGAAATCAGAACTATGAACGTGAATCAACACTTAGGTCCGTATTCCAGAAGGAAACTCAAGCATTGATCTCTGCTTAAGCATTACTTAAAACTAGTTTCAACCAATCAAATGGCTTCAAACGAGATTTAAGTAGAGTTTGAGTTTTGAGTGACGTTCTGTAATACGTACCTTAAATTCCGGTATATAATGTGTATCATTGGATAAGTAGCGCCATCTGTTAAGAACCATAAAAAGAGACTAAAATAATTAATAGAGGTATTCAAACATTTTGCTACTGCCTGTCGAAAACACATTCAATAAAATAATAAAAAAGAAACTTAACATATTTTTCAAACAGCCTTTACAATTGCAGAGACTCAATTATTCCGAAATGTTATGCTCTAGTACGACAATTGCGTTTTCGCACCCATTACAGTAAGAACCGAACCATGGCAGAACCTCTCGCTCCGCATCTCCTTGTAGTTCAGTGAGGGACTTCAAGATGGCGCCACGTGTTCTTTGCGTGCTACTCGTTACTTTCCAAGTTGTGTGCGCCAGTGAACAATACAGAAACGAGGGATTGATGGACCGATTAAGTAGCAGCGGGATGAAATTCGCTCAGAATTTACTTGGTATGATAGAACAATACTAGTAGCAACATTTTTACCGTTATTAACGTGAATTAGACCGAGTAATGCACGACTCGATACACATTTTGATCTTAGTTGATACATATCGTTAACAAATGATAATTTTATAGTACCTATTTTTGTTATCTTCATTACTCTATAAATATTACTACGGTAGCTACGTGTATCTTTCTTAAGTCATAGGTCCTACCCAGCCAACAACTAAATGTGTTGAAAAGAATTATCTACAGTCTAATAGCTGTTTTTATCAATGTTGGGCTCGGATTCCTGGCCACCGGAATTTCTAAGATAACGGCCGATGAATGTTTTTCTTAATTACTTTCAGGGTCCGAATCAGTGGCTTTAAAAGTAGCAGAGTTCGTAGTTAAAGCTTTCCAAACGGTGAACAAACCAGCAACGTCAAATAGAAGGTGGCCTCTAAATGATCTTCACAACGAGGATTCGTCTTCATACAGTGAAAGCGAATCATACAGCCCAAACGAAGGTCCGGATTATGACGTCAATGAAACGCAGAGTCCCCTGACACCTTTGCGACAAATAGTTCGACTGTTTGGACTGCAGCCAAGCCAAATAAGTGCTGTGGCTGTCAACGCTTTAGTATTCGTAGCGCAAATGGTAAGTACCACCATATTCCGTTCGTAGTGACAATTTAAGTACCTGGCTTTCTGAATTCTAAGGATAAGCAGAAAAAAAGCTTTTTTATTAATTTAAATTCTTGACGTTATCCACCAAAGAACCAATTTGGTAGAATAATAAAATTTTATTCAAGTTCATTGATTCTTACTGTAACGCTACACTTTCCAGATATCAACGTTCCTATCAGGACCCAGACGACCATCAAAACCTTATCGGTCAGAGGATCCCACAACATGGATCCTAAATAAAAACTCAAGAAACCTTCAGGACCTCATTGCAGCCGCTAAAAACGAATCTCTACCAGACACTATTGATCAATTAATTCTAGAACAAGGTTCGGAGGAAGAAACGAGTTGTATTCGACTCTTGGTTTGCAAAGTTACTCCTTTTATTTCTAGAATGCAGAAGACTGTATTCGGTGATGAAGAAAAGACAAAAGACGAAACGTTTTCTAAGAAGGTTCACGGTGCGGCAATCATGTACCGTCATCTACCGACGGCGGAAGAAATTAACGACAGGAACGACATCTGTGAGCAACAACATAAAGATTGTAATCTGAATGAATGAAATTGCCGCGCAGACGCAGTGTTAATCTATTTCTTTCAAGATTGTCGATACCATTAAGTATTTATTTGTATTTTTTATTTTTTACTTCATTTCGATAAAATAAGTCGTCTAATACGTTTTATTTGCTAAGAATCCATACAAAATAAAATTGAGAAGCTTTTTTCTGAGTTGATTTGACTGTGCCAGGGTAAATTTAAATCTAAATTGGCAGTATTTTGTTTAAATTGTAATGAAATCTTTAAAACTACTATAGAAAAATGTGAAATAATGGATCACTGGCTCAACAAGCTGACAGTATGGATGGGTTCGTTTTGCTGCATATCTACTTCGGAGATAACGGGCATATTGTTTTAACAAGGATGTAGCTACGCTTGCAATGTTACCACCTACATATTAAGTTGCTTAACAAAGACCACTAGTAACCTAAGTACACATTATCACTCTGCTTAAAACTATGGAACCTTTGGGCTTTCATATATTATGTACCTACATATTTGATACCTACCTACTATACTAACTGACGTGACAAGAACCTCTAGGCATAGCCAGTACTTTCTAGCAAATATTATGCAACCGAAGGTCGATGGCCGTTAAAACAACATATTTGGTCATACATGTACTTATCATTTTTAATAAAATTTATGTAATATGTCTGCAGTAACAGACTGCGCGGCGCGGCTCTTGAGTGAATTTTTGGGCATACCTAGACTATATGACACAGTATTTAGCTAGCTACGTGAATAATGAAATCTAGGCAAACGTTAATAAAGCTCTCATCGTCTAGGATATTGTAGTTGCGAAATTCAAACAGGATTTTAAGCAGAAAAAAATGAGCGTTGAGGATATGACGCATTAGTTTAGTCTTAAATTATTATTCAACATTCTTGATCACAAACAAAAACAGGCGTTGGTTAAGGTAAAAAAGACTAAAAGGCTTGAACATTAAGTAATGTTCAAGCCGAGACTAACTAAAAAAAAAACTAGTTTCAACAAATCAAATGGCTTAAAACGAGACTTAAGTAGAGCTTGAGTTTTGAATGATTTTCTGTAATACGGACCTAAGACTGTGTGCGCAGTACCTATCAAGATTTCATACATACCTATAATATCGTACTCTATTTGGTTAGGCCATAACGTGGATATTAGACTCTTAAGACTTCAAAATTAATTAAACAAACATTTGGTCTATTTTCAATAATAAAGTGACAGAAGACGGATTGATTGATGACTTAAATTGTCGAGTAAGTAAGTGCATTGCAACATATAAACGCTAAAAAGAATGACTCATAAGAATTTATCAGTACATAAGGGTTAACCACGTTATAAATAATAGTAACTTCCACTCCAAGCTACATATTTCTGTATCCGCCTTACCAATGGGACAAAATAGATAACAAAGTTAGAGAAAGTAAGTATGCTCATATTAAACGGTCAATGCTAATAATGGTTTGTTATTGAACGAGGACTGAAGGTCTTGGTGAGTACGTTTAAGGTTATTAGCCAAATGGTAAATAGACTAAACAAGGCGTTAAGCTAGAGAAACTTTGAAGATACTTACTACTAAAGAGACACATCAAACGACGGCCTCTAATTACGCACTCCATTTAGACTTAAAAGTCTAAATGGAGTGCGTAATTAGAGGCATAAAACAAATAGGAAACTAAATAAATTTAGTTTCCTATTTGTTTTATTATGTTATTGTAATTAAAAAATAAAGAATATGCACATAACGGTTCTTAAAGTGCTGATTCTCAGCTTAATTTGAATAAATGACTTTTAATTTTTGGTTTCATTGGAAAATGTTCATGAAAGATTCAACACAAGTTCTAAGACACAATCGCTTCTCGTCAAATACTGGTATTAGCTTCATAAAGTTAGTCATCGTGGTTGCGTTTAAAACCTTTCAACTCATATAAACAGCCAGACCCGGAACAACTCATCATCATCATCTCAGCGTTAATCCCAGTCACATCCGAAGCCTTTTCAGCTTTGGAGTCTGGGGTCCGCTTTACCAGTCCAACTGCTGAAATGGCTAAACTTTGACATTTTCCGTGAAGCGACTGCCATCTGACCTCCACAACCCGAAGGCGACATCGAAGCATTGCAGTTAGACCAATTGTTGGATTTTTGAGGGCACCAACAACCCATAACGACTGCCACTAGATGTTCGTAAGGCAACCGGGACCAACGGCTTAATGTGCTTTCCGAGGCACGACCAGACCAGTGCAAATATTCATATTCATGCATACAAATACTTGCAATGTGCGGGGATCGAACACGCGCCTCCTTGCGCAGCGGCCGCGGCCGCTACCGCTACGCCACGGAGGCTGTCAAAGACCCGGAACAACTACCCCTCAGTATTTATTAGAACCCGCGACACGCAGCGCAGCAGTCTTTCGCTCAGCCACTGCGCCCAACCGTGTCAGTTTAGTGCATTCTTTTTTCTTTCTATTTCATTAAGAAAAGGACCGAAGTTTTATTCTTTAAAAGAAGTCAGTGCCTGGCGTACTTCCTTGTTTAATTAAAAAGTGAAAAAATATGCAATGAATTTAATTTTAGTTTAGTTTGTGAACAGGGAATCGAAATTTTCATAACGAAATCGGCACCACTCATCATCATCTCAGCGTTAATCTCAGTCGGATCCGAATCTTTTCAGCTTTGGAGTCTGGGGTCTGCTTTTACCAGTCTAACTCCTGATTTTTGGCTGAACTAATCATAGTTCAGCCAAAAATGCGCCTTCGGGTTGTGGAGGTCAGACAGCAGTCGTTTCACGGAAAATATCGATTTTCCGTGAAACGACTGCCGTCTGCCCTTACAACCCGAAGGCGCAGTGCAGTTAGACCAATTGTTGGACTTTTGAGGGCCCCAACAACCCGTAACGACTGCCTGATGATCGTATGGCAACTGGGACGGTCGTAACATGCCTCGTGCCGTCGTGCCTCGGAACGTGCTTTCCGAGGCACGACCAGACCAGTGCAAATATTCATATTCTTGCATACAAATATTTGAACTGCGCGTGAATCGAACCCGCGCCTCGGCTGTCACGACAACAACGAAATCGGCACCACTATCCAATAAATTCATTCTACTATACTACCGTGACATTCACCTGAAGAGTACATCAACATCAAGCGACTTCACGACATGATAGTTAATTATACTCCTGCATTTGCACGTAATAAACATTTTTGTATATACTTGCAAATTAAAAGCTGAATCATAACATTCATAACAACAGAAACAGCAATGATTATCATTATAAAAACGTTTGCTCATTGAATAAATATGGAAATAATCTTCAACCATGTTGATGATCACGACTATTACTAAAACATCAAATTCAAATATTATTGATACCCGTGTCCTTTAAAGACGTATTGTGTAACGAAGCCACGCTGACTTATTTTCTCCTTTCTTTATATAATATTCTATAACTCATACCCAAGTTTTCTTTACTCATTAAGAACACTTAGATAAATGTTAGCTAGTAATCTCAACAGGACGAAGAAGATTGGCGTATCTCATTTCTCTTACGCCCACACATGTAGATACTTACTAAACCTTTAGGTGCGTATTCCAGAAGGAAACTCAAGCATTGGTCTCTGCTTAAGCATTACTTAAAACTAGTTTCAACCAATCAAATGGCCTGTAACGAGACTTAAGTAGAGCTTGAGTTTTGAGTGACGTTCTGTAATACGGACCTTATTCCTATAAAATAAAACTTGAGTAACGCAGAATTACCCAACCAAGTCAATGAATAACGCTTAAGCATTAAATCTGTGACTATAAGTATATGTCATACACAACTCACAAGGCAGCGGTCATCGAGAGAAAGTGAACGCGGGTCGTTGACCCTGCTGCCCAATTCTCTCACACGATACTCTCTTGGTAATAGTTATAATTATAATTAAATCCTTGTACGCCTGCGTGACGTAATGAACACGTGTTAGGCTTTTGTCGGTACCTATTGTTTTTAGATGCCTAGGTAATTGGTCAATTTTCTTCGAGTTGGCCAATTTGATAGTGGAGTTTTTTTGTCAGGAGAAAGACTTTTGTTTTTATTTATTGGCTTATCCATACTAAGTATGTTTTGCGTCGCGACGCTTCTGTAGCGTCTAGTAAGACAGGGCGGGTCGGAAAGTCGCGTGCAGAGACTATTATTTAATAATATCGTTCCCAAAGAGAGAATATTTGTATTGTACTTATACCATAACACAATTGGAGAGGAAATAACCATCAATCATAATCCATGCAAAAAGTAACAATTGCACCGTCACCACAGTAATAATATCCGGTATCAAAGGATGGACTGGAACAATATGCCTGCGGTGGTCTTCACATTTGATTACAATTTAAGTGTCTTCAAGGCTCTTAATAATCTAGTGCGTTTTACCATCAGTGATTGCATCACTGCTTACCATCAGGCGGGATCGCAGTCAAGCACTAATTCATAACATTAAAAAAAAATGGTGATATAGCGTGGATGCATAGACGCAACTATTCATACTTGCTGCGCATCTGTTACATTAGGTACACTTCCTATTTCCTTAAAAACATTTTAAAATAAATAATGATACTTCTGAATATTATTCGCTAATTTGTAACAAATGCATCATGGTTTTTAGAAGCGTGCACCAGTATTTGAAGGCCGTATAGGCCAAGATGAAGATGGTGTTTCAAAGAATTAAGTCATCATCATCATCATTTCAGCCGAAAGACGTCCACTGCTGGACATAGGCCTCCCTCAAGGTTCTCCACGACAACCGGTCCTGCGCCTCCCGCATCCAGCGGTTTTCCGCGACCTTCACCAGGTCGTCGGTCTACCTTGTCGGGGCATACCCACGCTACGTCTTCCGGTGCGTGATCGCCACTAGAGAACCCGTCAGCCCCATCGGGCATCGGTCCTACGGGCAATGTGTCCCGCCCACTGCCACTTTAGTGACAAGACTTAAGTAGATTTTAAAATTTCGAAAATATGTATGTTCACTTTATCAACGTTCGGATAACTTCTCCTCGTCCTACTAGGTATCAATTATATTTAAGAGTTCCTATATATCACAGAAGGCACTCTGTAATGAGGAATATTCTAATAAAAGGGAAAGCAACGTAATTTCTGAAATAAAATTAATGGTTTTAAGAATTTGTCCTACTTACTCATTTTCTTATACAAAAGACATCAACGCATTCTCACTGCCACAACTGAATTATTCCTTAGATATTTTAATTTTAAACTTTATTGTTTAATTAGTTAAATTTTAATTCTTAATTTTTTTTCCTTAATTATACGTTAGATAATTACTAATTAGGCACATTCAACTAAATAGGTTTTTGGTGAGAGTTGGTTTTGGTTTTAGCAATCAATGTGGGGCTGATTGCAATTCCAAAAAGAAATGTCTATAAGTTAAATCTAAAGGGGTATTGAACTGTGGAAATCTTGAAATCTGAACTTTTCATTTAGATATTAAGTGCATGCAACTATGGTCTTTGTAAATTTGATTATCAGAATAAAACTTAACAATGATATTCAATAATATTTTGTCGCCAACTATGAAAAAAATATAGCGGCCGGCCGCGACTTCGTTCGCGTGTAGTTAGTTATCATACTCCGCTCCTATTGGTCGCAGCGTGCTGTTATATAGCCTAAAGCCTTCCTGGGTTAATGGGCTATCAAACGCAAAAAGAACTTTTCAAATCGACTTGTGGTTCCTGAGATTAGCGCGTTCAAACAAACAAATTCTTCAGCTTTATATATTAGTACCTATACATAACCTGGATTCCAATAGGCAGACATTTCGTGTTTACACCAACAAATAAAAATATTCGTTTGACATAAAACGCACTTAACCTGTTAACATCCGACCACAGCAACTACCTAGGCATTCGGGAAACACACCACTCCTTTCTTTAATGAATAAACAAAAAGCAATTACACTCTCAAAATTCACACGCCGCGCCGCCGTCACAAACATTATACGCGTGCAGTGTCCAAACATCGTGCAAACCAATCGGCGAATGTCAATATTTAAATTAGCCGTTTCATAATAATGATTGCGTCACAATTAGATAATATCTAGGAGATCAATGACCGCCAGTGAGAGGCCTTACGTAACGCTATTTAAGTAGTTACTTATCTATATGAAAGAAAGTTTAGACGAATTGAGACCTACCACTCTTGTCACCCATTGTGGCATAGATGTGTCTCGGAGCAAAAAATACAATAGAGATGACATAGACATTGTATTGTCAGTAAATAAGTCTCACGCAAACCTCAATAAGAACATTGTCAAGTGCTCCATCGATTAATAGTGCTGGTTTTTAAGACAATAATGATCATTCAAATGTTTGTTTTCTACCTAAGTACTATAGGCCAGCAGGCTACCCCACCACTGATCCTTTCCCCCCCTCCACTCTTGACATTCTATTTCTCTACTTCCCTACCTTCATGAAAAAGAAAAGATACATTTCAGCACTCCAACATTATCGGTATTTCGTATTGGACGAATTCATGTAGATTTAACGACGCGACGATTTAATGCAGTTTAAGTTTTAAATGAAGGAAGACGTTCGAGACAGCGATTCAAACGCATTCAAATAGCCGACATTTATATATAAAATGCTATAAATCGATTCTCTCCGCGTATATCCGCGTATTTTCCTGTTTTCCGATGTTGTAGAAAGCGTTGAGGAAAAACGTGTGTCTTTTTCTTTCATAATGCACGCTTAATTTATTGATGTTATTCATGCTGTATTCAGTGGATAATTTTTAAGCGACTGTATTTACTTAATTATATGTAATTATTAAAATTTTAATGACCCATTAATCAAGATTTGAAAAAAAAAAGATGACAATCAATAATGTTGATGGTAGGTACCTATTACATCTTTTGCCATAAGTAACTTTATTTTATTTTTATAGGTATAAAACACCAGTTCGTCTTAAAATATACACACGATATTCTAGACAATATTATTGATTCAAAAATGTAAATATAATTAGATTCTGATGCATTAAGGCTACGGAACAGCTATTGGGGTCAATAATTTATCACTAGTAGTAACTTATACAAATATATTTTATGGTTTGTCAAAGCGAGTCGCCAGAGAAAGTGAGCTGGTGTGGTCGGGCACAAGCGTCAGAAAAAAGCGCCCAAATTATGTTGAAAACAAAAAGTAAGAGACTACAGACGTTCACCTGCGACGGAGGGAAACTAAACCAAGTGTAATTGTTTCAATTTAGCTTAATGTTAACGAAAATTAGTGTAGAATTATTTAAGCGTTTCTATTAAATTGGTCATTTGACGGAACTGACACGGGAATAATAGAACATATTATGTTCTATTATTATTCTGTATTTTACACAGCACTAATGTAATTATTATATATGCCTTTTGATTGGCACATTCTTGGTGTAGTTCACGAGGGGAATGGTGCTGATAGCCGAAATACAGGCTATGCCTAGTTCGGCTACGGACGCTAAACTCTTATATTTTAATTGAAATTGTTGCCACATAATATCATGTATAAATAGTACTAAGCTTTTGGAAATAAATTATTATTATTATTATATGGAGACGCTGCTACTTAGTTTCTAATATTGACCAAACAGAGTATTTTCAGTTTAAGCTATTGTTTGTTCAGAACAAACTGTTCAATTGTTAAACACATTATTTTTTGTGGGTATCAAGTGTCGTCGTGTAAAAAACTTAATGATCATTATCGTCTAAAGGTTATCGTGCCAGTCTGAGGCGCCACTTTCTCACAAACTTTAAACTTATTGCAATTTAATATGTTTGAATGAGCGAGCAATTTCATATCGTACTCGAACATCTTTCGTGAAGCATGGGAGAAGCGGCATCCATTCAACTTTGATTGATGGAGAGAAAACGAGAGAAGAAATAATGGCGTACACGGGATTAACTAAAGACCTTTTTCTTTCGTAAATTAATCAATGACACCTTTATTATACCTTGTTAATAGCTTGGAAAAGTTTTGCTAAAAATTTGCCTACTATGAAAACTTCTTTTTGGCAGTCGTGTAAAAATTACGAAGTGTTTTAAAATATAGAACACCAATTAGGTAACAATTTATCTCTCTCTCTCTCTCTTTTCAAACTGTAAGAATCTGAAACTCGATCGCCTGCTTAATAACGTTATGTAATTTATTAAGAATATACTTATTTATATTTGTATTTAAATAATACGTGCACACATCTACTAAAATTTATTGTAAAGTTTATCTGCATTGTAATCAAGAACAAACAGATTTTATCATCAGTTATGATAGCTGTGTTTGCCTAGAACTGTTTAGTCATTCCATGGTTGGGTTAGCTTAGGGCATAAGATTTTGCAAAATACTACTTATAAAACCTCGTGCCACTTAGATAATAAAGCCAAACCTTCAATGTCAATACTTTTCAGGCAGATAATCTTGTGCGAGCCTAAACAAAGGATCGTCATCGTAACGAAAATATGTACCTATATACAAACAAATTATTTATTTTATACTTTCTTTAGGCAAGTTAAAAGAACTTTAAGTTGGTCTGTGGTACACGTTATAAAAATGTTATCATAAGGCGATTAAATAACTCGCTACAGTCACTTACCTACTTAATATTTAATAATTATGTTTTTAAAAACTTGGATGTTATAAAAACGGCAAAATATTTTAATGCATACAGCGAGCATTTTTTTGTTTACTGTCCAAATTGTTTTTTACTCTAATCCAAGATTGATAAAAAGTGCAGTCTCATTTTGAATCAGGATTTAAGCAGGTCAACTGATATTAAAAACTTCACTTTCTTTTGAATGTTCTGAGATTGTTGTTGAACTAAATACAGTCAGAATGTTTGAAAATAATAATAATAATTCTAAAGTTAAAATTAACAAACATATTGACAGCAACTCCTTCATGTCTGCCTTTCAAAATGGATGTAGGAGCGGGTCCCGCGGTACTAAGGAGCTGCCTACTCCTCATTGATATGGATATTAGCCATCAGGCTCGTCGCTCCTAAAAGGATCTATCGACATATTGGATAGATTATAAGAAGGCCTATGATTCAGTGCTACATATGTACATATATGGCTCATGAGAGCGCTGGAGTTGTATAAAGTAGATGCAACTCTGCGCGCTTTTTTAATAACGTGTATGAGGCAATGGAGAACGGTCCTTTCCTATCCAGGCTGTCGAAATATTCAGAGGAATAACGAACTGATAAGGATCGAGAGAGGTATATTTCAGGGTGATAGTTTGGAGTCCGCTTTGGTTTTACTTACACTGCTGGAGGTTTCAGGCCTAGGCTATAGACTGAGGAGAGGTAGTCAGGTTATATCGCGGATAACCTAAAACTCTTTGCTCTCAAGAATTTGCAACTGAAGGAGCTACTGAAAATTATTGAAATTATCAGTAGCGCCATCAGGATGGAATTTGGTGTGGACAAATGTGCGGTCATGCATGTAAACCGAGGAGAGATTGGAATCAGTGGGACCCAACTCACAAGTTCCTTAAACCTTAGCGCCCTCTCCGCAATCCGAAACCTACATATACTACTACTACTATGTATTTAGGTATGTCGGAAGCGTTGGGTATCATGATCATGTCAGAAATTGATTGAGCAATAGTTGAAGGAACGTTTCTTTTTTCCACCTGAAAAAAATACTTAATAGTCTTCTGACCGGCATGACCCTCTCTTATACATGTCATGCCGGTTTTGATGTACTCTTTTGACATACTCAAATAGACCGAACTTGACGCCCTGGATCCAAAGGGTTCACACGCTGTTGAGAAATCGATTGCATCACCCACGGTCATCGGTCAGTGGCTGAGTATGAGGCTGTATATCCCGATAAAATGTGGAGGTCGAGGCTTTTTAAACGCTAAGACACTCCACAATCGTGAGATATGCAGTCTCAGGGAATATTTCCTAGAAGCCGACGTGGGTATGCATCGGGTTGTGGTCGTGATTGACAAGGGCCTTACTCCGCTCACCTTGGCTAAAGAGAACTGGCGCAAGCCACTAATGATCGCATCGAGGTATCGCACAGCAAGGAGCTTCATGGACGCTTTTCCGAGCCCTACACGGGCCTGATGTATTTACAAGCGTCCGTAGCCTGGCTGTGTTTCGGTGACCTTTTTGGGGAAACCGGAATTTTTTTCTGTGCAATTAAGGACGAAGTTATGATGACGAAAGACGGTACAGTTGACATCTGCCGGATATGTCACCGGCCGCGGGAATCAACAAGGCATTTTCCCCCTTATTCATAAAAGCTGCTTAAAGTTAACTAGTGATTAGCGATTGTTTCATCATACATTTTTGGCCTTTTAACGTCATTTAACTTTAATCATCGTTTATGAATAAACTCCTTTAACACTGGTGTGTTTATTCATAAACGGTGATTAAAGTTAAGTGACGTGCAAACCTCTAAAATGTATGGTTAAAGAATCGCTAATCACTAGTTAACTTTTAACATCGTTTATGAATAAGGGGGATTATCTCCGGGTTTCCTCGTCTAACTAATGGAGAGTACTTAAATAAACACAACCCTGTAGCCAGGATAATTCATCAGCGACTTGCTCTCAAATACAACCTGGAATCAAAGGTGCCGTACCACAGGTATACCTGACCCAGTTCTCAAAAATGGCAACATCACATTATATTGGGATCGATCCATCATCACTGAGAGGAGTATTGTTGCCAATAAGCCTGATATATTGATGGTAGAATCAGAGCGGCGTGCAATGATTTTTGGCATAACCATCCCGCAAGATGAGAACCTCGCGAAACCCGAGAAAGATAAACAAATCAAGTATCTTGACTTGGCTCGTAAGTTTGTCGACATGTAGGATGTGAATTCAACAATCATTGTACCGATAGCTGTGACAGTCAATGGCTTAATACCCAAGAGCCCGGAACAACACCTCAGGAGGCTCTCGTTAGGCAGCTGGATCAAGGGCTTGATTCAGAAAGAGGTACTTCTGGACACGGCTCGCATTGTCAGGAAGTTCCTCTCTCATGGACCGTGTTCTCGATACCAGTGCCCTACTGTTTATTATATTTTTAAATGTTTATGTTCCTTTTTTATATGCAAATTAAAAAATAAATAAATAAATAATAATAATTCATTTCATAAGCTTAATATTATCAGCTTTGGAGTCTGGGGTCCGCTTTACCAGTCTAACTGCTGGTTTTGGCTAAACTTCGATATTTTCCGTGAAGCGACAGCCGTCGGACCTTCTCAACCCGAAGGCGATATCGAAGCATTGCAGTTAGAACAAATTGGTGGACTTTAGAGGGCTCCAACAACCCGTATCGACTGCCACTTGATGTTCGTATGGCAAATGGGACCAACGGCTTAACGTGCTTTCCGAGGCACCACCAGACCAGTGCAAATATTCATATTTATGCATACAAATATTTGCACTGTGCGGAGATCGAACCCGGCGCCTCCTTGCGCAGAGGCCGCGTTCGATACCGCTACGCCACAGAGGATAATTAATAAGGACGCAAGCGCGGATCCAGGGGGGGGGGGTCATGGGGGTCATGACCCCCCCCTGGGCTGGGTCCAGGAGGACCCAGCACAGGAAGATTTTATTTAAGTACTTTGAATATTTCATTAGTTTATATATGTTTACTTCGTTTGACGCAAACGTATTATTCGAGAATGAACGCATCCAAAATTTGAATTTTACCGTGCTACCGCCGCCACGGCCGCCAACATTCAAATGTTTATTATTTAGTAATTTCTTCATTATGCCAGTGTGTGTGTGTGTTCAAACTCAAATATTATTATTGTAATGTTCTTAAAGTAACTCGTAGGTAAATAAGTAGGTGCCTACTTTACTTAGTGAAAGAGGGGGATTTATATATGGACGATAGCAGGTCAAGCTACCGGAACCTGACAAATAATCCCAATCAATCTTCAACCTTCCCAGTTTAGCAATAAGGTTGAAAATCTAATGAAGAAATTTGATAGTTTTTAGTAGCTTGATGTGCTGTCGTCTGTACATACCTACGTATTTTTTTATTGGGTGAGGGAGTTTGAAGTTACTTTTTTCCGAAGGTAGAAAAATCCTCATGGACTATCCTCCGCTCGGTGACGCGGAGGGGTGTGCCGGCTAAAAAACCACCCAAGCGTTCGTCATCTGCCTTTCCGGAGTTCTGGGTTCTCCTAATTCTACGGTAGTCCTAAGCTCACTTTTTTGTTTTTGTTTCCGGGGTGGAAAATCCTCATGAATGTCCGCCGCCCTGGGGTGGGCCGCGGTGTCTGTCAGACTATTACTGACTAAAAACCACCCCAGTATCCCATCTCACAGGTCTACACCAGGGGTTGCGAGAACAAACACTGCTTCCGCAACCACTGATTGGTGCTGGCCCGCCACTGTAGGCCTCCTTCGGTCAAGGAGGGGAGTGAGGTGTATGACTCCCCCCTGACGTCTAAGAATGGTGCGCGTGGAACACTTCGCGCCGCCACCTCGGGTCCTGATGTTTGGGGGCGACAAATGTTCCCGAGTCTATCGCCCCTGGACCCATTTAAGGGGGCTGAAAGAGGGAGCTATCCATCCTCCACTGACGCCCGGTGCGTCTGCTGCGGGCCGGGTGAGAAGACGAGATCTCCCTCTCCCTTTCCGCAGCCTCCTTCTGCGAGACGACTGTATCGCAGAAGGAAACCACCGCATCCCAGGACTCTTCGCTGCCGACCATCGACTCGATTACGGCCGGTAGCGACAGGTCACTGCCTACTTCAGAGATGAGGTCACGGCGCAGCTCCACCCAAGCGGCACACTCTGCCAGCGTATGCCGCGCCGTGTCCTCCCGGCTGACGACGAAGTGGTGACACCGGGCGTTGGGTTCCCTGTTTATGTGACACAGGTACTTCCCGAAGCAACCATGCCCCGAAAGTACCTGTGTCATCCGAAACGTCAGGTAGCCGTGCCTTCTCCCGAGCCAGTCCGCCAGTACCAGCCGCATCGCCTTGATGGTGGTGAGCCGTGGTAGGGCGTGAAAGCCTGTTCCGCCCTTTCGCCACCAGGACCTCTCGGAGCTGCGACCGACGCTGCTCGAGCTGACAAAGCATCAGCCGTTCGCCCCGCTCCCGAGCCTCCTCACGCTACCGGAACAATGACACGAGGACCTTCGCCTCCAGGTCCCATGGCGGGAATCCAGCCAGTAGTCAGGCCGCCTCATAGGAGATCGTGCATAATTCATGATCATGTATAACTCTGATGGCCATCGCTCTCTGCGGTTGTTGCGGTACAGCGATGCTGCCGGCCGTCAGATCAGAGGCCCACTTCGGGGCCTCATACAGGGCCATCGATCGCACAAATCCCATGAAGAGCCGCCTGCAGGCGGCGCTCGGGCCTGCCAGATTGGGAAGCAACGTTGAAAGCGCCCCAGCTAACGTGGGCGCCAGCCGCCGGAAGTGGGGGCCGAAATCCCACCGGCTGTTGAGCACCAGTTCCAGGTACTTCAACACCATGGCCTCCGACTTGTTAAGGGCCACCTTCAGGCCTATTCGACGTATGCGGCCCACCACCTGTGATACCGCAGCCATCGCCAGCAACGTTGCTTCCCTGTGCGAGCTCCCCCGGGCGGTGACCAGCGTGTCGTCCGCAAAACATGTCAGGTCTACCCCCGGTCTGAGCTAACCTCTCAGCATCCAGTCGTACGTCGACGACGTACGACATTGAAGCTCTTTAGCTTCAATGTCGATGAACGTCTAAGCGGACTGGCACTTCTCCACGTCCATAAAAACGTACCTATCCATTGAAGTAGATGAAGTGATAAGACGTTTTGGAAGAAGACGTGAAAAATATTAATTTCGTTATTTAATTAGGTATTTATAAGTTTATTACTTATTAATTAAATACCGTCTTTTTAATTATCCCTAATATCAAAGTTTTATTAAAACTTCTTATGACTTGACCACGACGATGTGACCCTCCCCTGGCGCCAAAGCTGGATCCGCCCTTGTAAGGACGCCGCCTAATATAATAAGGACATAAAATAGAGGGTTAACAATGCATTACTTAGAAACTTATTCTTTATATAATACCGTCAGAATATGTTTGTAAATAAACAATTATTGAATATTGAACCATATACACGATAAGGGTAATTATAAGCCGCGAAATCGCTACGGGTTAGCAGCATGAAGTCCTGACTTCGATTCCCAAGTCAGGTAAAGTGATGTTGGATTTTTCCAAATAGTAGTAGTACTAGTTCCTCAGTAGTAGCTGGGAGTCTTGTTCCCGTTTGATGGCAATAGGCTCGCTATTTGTACATTGAATTGAACTGGCGAAATGGAAACGTACTATACAACGTGTAACATAAAGGGTATATACATAACAAAGGCATGGCATCTTTACATGATATCAAACGATATTGGAAGAGTTTTTTAATCCTATCTTTTTATGTTAGGAAGTTATGAGGAAAAACACCGCCTGTGATAGGCTACTATCATACTAGTCGCACAGAGATATTGAAAACCTTTATCGGATTTTGGCAAGTAACGCGACGGGTAACGAGTAGTTATTAACGTATGTAGTGTGCTGCCACGTTTGTTATGATTTTATTTTAAGAAACACACTAAACCGAAAATTTGGTACCAATTTTTTGTGTATTTTATTTTGAGTTGAAACCCTTCCGATATCGTTTGATATCATCTAAAGATGCCATGCCCTTGGTATGTAAATACCCTTTTTGTTACAAGTTGTATAGGTTTTTTAACCATAGATATGTAATATATGTATACGCAACTTTTCGGGGATTCCAGGCGTCACGGTACGTGAGAAAATAGTTCGACAAAAAACGCCCCTTTACTTTATGTATAGGCAATGATGAAGACACCATAATAAAATTAGAGGCGGTCCAAACTCCACAATCGTAATAGTAACCTATTGTTGTTTGATACAAGCGATCCGTTCTGCTTCACATTGGGGCAGTCTTCACTTTCTATGACTGTGACATTGCCAACATGTTATTTATAGCAAAGCCAAGCTATTGTTAATGTCTTGAGGAAAAATATCATATATTACCACGTCTCTATTCAATAGGGCTAGTTATTTTTATATGAGGTGGTACTTACTTAAAGATGGCAGACTCGGAAGCTAGACATTATTGCGTGGAGAAATGTGACGCTTCAAATGTATGAAATTATATTTAACAACTTTTTTTTTTTTTTGAAGAAAATAGAAAAAAACAAAAGACACATTACCCCAAACTAGGAATTTCTCCTGTATCGTGGGTCCATTTACAAACATAACACACATACACAAACATCCAGACCCGGAACAACTCATGCAGGTAACATACAAATATTTGTTGCGTGTGGGAATCGAACTCGCGACAACAGCGCAACAGTTACTAGCTTAACCACAACGCTAACCGTGCTGTCATAGCATTGGATGTACCTAGTTAGCAATCATTCACGCCTAATTGGATAATAGAAGAACAGTTATTTTACTACTCTTGCTAACAATACCCATTATGTCTGCCTGAAGAAAAAACTACGTCAAAACAGACAGATTTTTTTTAAACGTGCCCCATACTATGAATTTCTCTTATATCTTGGTGCGTTTACAAATATTTAAACTCACATACACAAACAGCCGTCGACTCCGTGAGAATATCGGGATAAAAAGTATTCTATGGGTTATTCTGATGTATACTTAAGCCTGATTTACACGGTGCAATTTAATTGCCTATGGTATGCAATAAAATTGATGCAACAAATGTCTTTTTTTTTTTATATGGCATCTCGTAGGTGGCTACTAAGAGACCGTAACTACTTAATCGGACTTTCCTGTGGATGCTTTAATTAAAATTAAAGCCTCCAGCCAGGGGCACTTAAAACTAAATTAAAATTAGGCGACTACGCACTAAGGGCACCCCCCGTGGGTTACGAACCTCGGCTTAGGGCGTCGCTAGAGAGGACAGCAAGGGGCGGCTGGATCGAAAGTTAGCAACAAATGTCTTGCGTCGTCTGAATGGTGTTTAGACAATTCAACTTTTATTGTTGCTTCAACTTAATTGAAGCCATAGGCAATTAAATTGCACCGTGTAAATCAGTCTTTAAGCTTAAATTACTGTAAAGTTTCATCAAAATAGTAGAGTTTTTGCATGGAACATTAACAAAAGTCGATCCATCCATCCCCACTTTCACACTTATAATATTAGTAGCATTTACTAATAAATAATAGTAGTAATATAAATTACTAGACGCGCCTCGCGGATTCACCCGCGTAAGTATCGATTTGTTTTTTTTTCTATGCTCCGCTCCTATTGGTCGCAGCATAATGTCAAATAGCCTAAAGTCTTCCTGGATTAATCGGCTATCCAAAGTAAAAAGAATTTTTCAAATCGGACCAGCAGTTCCTGAGATTATAGCGTTCAAACAAACAAACTCTTCAGCTTTATATATTAGTATATTAGTAACTAGCGGCCGCCAGCGACTTCATTCGCGTGAAGTTAGTTATGTCCCGTTTTCGCAACATTTTTTGTTACTGTGTAATGTTATGTACATATTCAGATATACTTACACTTATTATTTATACTCATATTCATACTTATATATGTATCATTCATTTCCACGGTCCATAATATGCTTTCCATTATTATGAGGCTCTGTTTTGATCATATTCCACTACACCAGGACTCATTTTTCTGTTTACAGACTCAGTCCTCAACTTTACGCCTAAGTTTCGGCGACTTATTGACCCCTTAGCGTAGGAAGCCGTACCTATGCAGGACTGTATCACTTTTTCCTATCAAACACTGCACTTTTTAATTTAATACCATTTATATTTACATTGTTACAGAACATTTTCATTATTTTGACATTTTTTGACAACATTGTTGATGTTGTATCTATGACAACCTTCTCATCAAAATTCTTGTTGGTCTGCTATTTTTATTTTATAATTGTTATTCGAACTCTTTTATGGTAAAATTATTTACCGTTCCTCGTCCATATTTTCGAATATTTTAAATTTCGACCTCCAACCGTTCTGCGAGGTTTCTTTAGGAATCATCGCAGAGCAGTGGTCAGTCGAGCTCTGGCTTCCAAACAAGCCTCTTAAAAGTAGGTCTCCAGTAAACGCTGCCTCGAGAGCCCTTCTAGGGTGTTTCCTGCTGTGCCAGTCTCTATATAACTGGTGCGCCTGGAGCTGCCTGGCCCTTTGCCGCCGGAGCCCTCGACTGCTGCCGGCCTTGTGACGCCGGGGCAGTCCCTCTTCTGTAGCTGCCGCCGGTCTACCAGGGCCGTTCTTCTGTAGCTGCCGCCGGTCTACCAGGGCCGTTCTTCTGTAGCTGCCGCCGGTCTACCAGGGCCGTTCTTCTGTAGCTGACGCCGGTCCACCAGGGCCGCTCCTCCGTAGCTGCCGCCGGTCCACCAGGGCCGCTCCTCTGCAGCTGCCGCCGGTCCACCAGGGCCGCTCCTCTGCAGCTGCCGCCGGTCCACCAGGGCCGCTCGTCCGTTGCTGTCGCCGGTCCACCAGGGCCGCTCGTCCGTTGCTGTCGCCGGTCCACCAGGGCCGCTCGTCCGTTGCTGTCGCCGGTCCACCAGGGCCGCTCGTCCGTTGCTGTCGCCGGTCCACCAGGGCCGCTCGTCTGTTGCTGTCGCCGGTCCGCCAGGGCCGCTCGTCTGTTGCTGTCGCCGGTCCGCCAGGGCCGCTCGTCTGTTGCTGTCGCCGGTCCGCCAGGGCCGCTCGTCTGTTGCTGTCGCCGGTCCGCCAGGGCCGCTTCTCCGTAACTGCCGCCGGTCCACCAGGGGCCGCCCTTCACCATCACCCATCAATCATTCATCTACATTATTCATTTTTATACTTCCATCTTGTCTTTTCTGTATACTTAATAAATACTGTCTCCCTCTAAAGTCTTTTCTTGTCGTTACACGACAACTGCTCTGTTCCTATTGGTCATAGCGGGATGTTATATAGCCTAAAGCCTTCCTGGATTAATAGGCTATCCAACGCAAAAAGAATTTTTCAAATCGGACCAGTAGTTCCTGAGATTAGCGCGCACAAACAAACAAACTCTTCAGCTTTATATATTAGTATAGATGATAGCGATCTAGAGAGTACCTGCATTTTTTTTTTTACAAAACTAATTATTGAATCTGTATCTGGCTAAATGTTTAGCATAAACAAAATGTTTATCTAGTCACGGTGACACGCACGCTACCACTATCACGGTCGGAATGCAGCGTATCCTTCTAGGTCACGCTGCCTTGCCTTAATAATAGTCAGTCATTGGTAGTAAGAACGAAAGCTACCATTTCGCTCATGCCCTACTGGCCCACTGTGCGCCATGTTTACACATCGTATTATTTATTTACCTTGAACATATCTTTATTTGGATCCACACCTACCTAAGTTTCAAAATCCGCTTCTAACATATCTGCGGTTTTTTTTTTATATATAAAATCTATTTTGTCGATTACAATCCCCTCCAATCTCCACGTATAGAATTAATTTTAAATTATAAAGTGTCTGAAGTAGGAAGTGAAATTGATTGACGCAAGTCCTAGATATTAACCGCTCAAAAATAGCGACTAGCTGCATTCTCTTTACACATTAAATTAGAAGACTCTCGAAGTATTTCTCACTGAACCATGAATTGTGATATATAACTGAATAACAGGTAAGTTCGAGGTCAGCTGGCAAACTTGAAAGAAAAGCATCCGTACCTACTTTCCACTTGCATGGCCAATATTAAAAATTACCACCCATGGCATCCAATTTGCATTTTTCAACGACAGCCTTGTCTGACAAAATCCCATTTGAAGTTATAAGTGGGTATCTATTGCAGAAAAAAGGCATGTTTCAGCAGTGGGGACATCGCAAAACAATTAAAAGCCATTAAACCCAAAAAAGTATTTGGGCCTTAGGGAAATCTATTAATGAGCTACTAAGAATGGCTGAACTGTTAATATAGGTACTAATCTACCTATACGATTACTAATCACAACTTAATTAATTCAGCAGTCAGATTAGTTGTTCAGTTATAAATAGTGCGCGTTGGTATACGATACTCAATTGTTTCTATTCACGCCACGCAAGCATTACCTTTGATCTAGTATTCACTGATAGTTCCATAACCTGGGTCTTATAGCTTAAATAGACCGCACTTACCTTTACTTATTAAACTACTTAGCTCTGTGGTTGTCCAATTATATTGCTCATTTATTGAAATAAATGAAGCCATGATTATAATGTTACCGAAATAGCAACTTTTACAAGCGCATGACCCCATACCTTAGTGATGAGTTGGATCTAGTACCGGGCCCGCCCTCTGCGGTTCATATTAACCACTATGGGGACGAGATGATGGCGTCCCAGTTCTCAAGTTCCGTCTACAATGAATAGACACTAAACCGATCATCTATAATTCAAGTCTGGTTTGTACAAGCCAATCAAGTTGTAATGGATCCCTTTTTCGATAATTATGTTTTTGATGTCAAAGCTTCAGTTGGATACTTAATTCCAGTTTCATATTGATGAATAAAACTGACTATTATACAAACTTAGCACTTAATTTCCACGTCGAGCCATCGAGTTCTGTTTACCTCGATAAAGAACTGTAACTAGCGCCTAATCACCATTGCTACAGCTTTTACCCAATGAGAACTCACAATAAGGCTACTAAGCCAATAATATGCACCTGATTAATACCTGTAACGATATCAAACCTAAATGTAATGCTTTAATGTAAGCCGCACAAACAAGCTTCATTACAAACCTTAATCAAAACGGCTGATAATCGAAACTGCTCTTCATATTTAGTTCAGTGGAGTGGAGAGAAGTAGGCAGGCAAGTCGAGCTCACATTCCAACTTTACAGTTACCCTCGAATGGTCGCAGCTACATGTAAATTGACAAATATTACCGGACACGCAGCTATCTACTTGCGCTTCAGTACTGTTTGTGTAAGTTCTTATTACTTATTGATGTTCAGCAGTCTTTTTTGAAGTAAACGCAAGTGTCTATGCAATATTGAGCCATGAACGAATTTGATCATATTGTATCGCTTAAATTTATACAAAGGCAGTTTATACCTACATAATACGGCTTTATTTATTACGTACTTACCTAATTAATTCCAAGCCCGTCCAGTAGGTGAGTTTTATCGCTTTAACTCTTTAAATATAAACTCATCATAAGTCAGTATTCTCAGTCAGTTGCGGCACCTATTCAGCGAGGTAATTTTGTAACACACTTATCAGTAGCAATGGGTTTAATTTTCGGTTCAACAAAATTAATTACGTTTTTTGCGTTGTTGATCAGACAAATTTTTCCAACATATTATTAAGGTTTTTAACACATTAGCAAGGTCCTTCAACGTTATTCAGATCAGTGTTGTTACAGGTATACATACGCCATCATCAAAAAAGTAGTTTTATTTTTTTTACATATTTTAAAAAAAGCGTTATGAAGATGGCCTAGAGATAGTTATCATATTTATACAAATTGTACTCAGTTTACATTTCATATTTAACCCTCTACTTACTTCGAGATCACTTTCTATGCATCGAGAAAGTCCACGACTAAGTCGTGAGATTAAATTATTGTTTTAATTCTTCAATTGAGGATTAATCTCAACAAAGGATGAGGCTTTAAGGCTTAAAGTCTATTCGAGGATATACTAGAGTAGAATGTTCGTTCAAATAAGTGGGGTTTTCCGAATAAGAAAGTGAAATGCAATCAAATGAGTCAGCGGCGGGTCACTGCTCTGACGCCGGAGTCCTCCGTTCATTTTGAGCGATACTGCGACCCCCTGCATTGAGTAACTCTTCGTGGAACCTAATGAAAGTATTTATTAATGTTTTCCTTGTATTCCAACTTTCATTCTTTAATTTCTTTCTGATTTTAAGCGACCATTTCATTTTATTAGCCTCAGTAAGTTCTGCTGGCACCTTTTCTGTAAGGAAGCTAGCGAAAGTAAATTCTTGTTTTTCCATGCATTCCAACTTTGGTTCTGTAGGTCCGCTAATATACAAGAATAAATCAAGTATTCAAAACTACACCCTACCTACTCTTGATCATATCTACAATAAGAATTTTACGTCGATCGGCGCAAAATGAAATTTTCCGCTAGCCTAATTTTTGTTCTATTATATTTGATTGACATGTCCAATACATAATAAACTATATAGATAATCCAACCTACAACTTGTCGGAACTTCCAGCCACCGAAATGTCACCAGACATCTCACGCTGCACAGCATGGTTGATAATCATCTATTGTTAGAAAATTCTTTGAAGAAATTGTTGATTGATTCATTACATCCGCAACCAATGAGGACACGAGATTACCATATGCCTCCCACTAAACAGGCAAAGAAGACATTGGTGAATATTTCAGAGAAATTAAAACACGTAATATTTAAGACTCATTTATTGCTCAAAGTAAAACTTAACATGCTAGACATAAGCACAAGCTGTTGTCCTACTATTCTACAAACGGACGCCATGGATTCAGATAAAATGCACGGTAAGTAGCGGAAACTTGCTTTATAATTAAGAAAGGTCTGTTATTTTCTAAGCAGAAATGGGGACTAAATAAATAATTTATGTGCTTAATTGTCCCTTGCATGATAATCCAACCGTTTGAAGAATACGAGTGACAATACAATCTAAAAAAGGTCTCTGATGCAATAGTCCATTGTGGTTACTCACGCAATACCAGCTTTTAGTAACTTCTAAAAAAATATCTCCAAAAAGACGCAGGAACGAGTACCTGGAAATATTTTAATATTAGTGCTTATATATGTTTCATCAATACTTGTGTTATTATATGGTCTTAACAATTATAACCTAGTAAAAAAACAAACACAAGTAAAATAAAAAATATCATTAATGAAAACTAAACCTGCATCACCAATATTCACACGATATACCGTGCATCGTCATGCAATTTACCTTAAAATACTTATTGATTAAGTAATGATTGTTGCAAGGCGATAAGCCTAAAATGTTTCGTCAATGCGTGTATTTAGCGTTTTAAATACTTATTGTGGAAGCTTTGCAAAGTACTACTGCACCTACCTGAGAAACGTTGAGCAATGATTGAACTGAGATTTTTTTAATTTATTCTTTATCTGCAGCTACGTTTGGATGACAACGTAAAGGAATCAAGGAAAATACAAGCCATTCGTGGAAAGTAAATCAAATTAGATAGGTATGCCTTTACTATGCCCAAGCAATTAAGTGATCGCTGTGTGATTATGTACTTAAGACAAGCGTGAGAAGCACTAGAATGTAGCCCATTGGATCGGAGCGTTAGTCGCTTCAGTTTCCACGAGACACATCAACTTTACTGGGAAAAGTAACTACTGATTAGACAAAGCCGTCATATGAGAAATATGTGACATTGGACCTAATTTTGTGTGAGTGATCGAGGAATTAAATCGTTTACGGTACATTCAGTGAATAAAAAACCGGCTAAGTGCGTGTCGGACTCACGCACAACAGGGTTCCGTACCATTGATTTATGAAATTAAAGGATTTAAGTTATTTGTATGAAACATTACGCGGTAATAAGCGGTTTACAATTTACGAGGTATTAAAAAAAGATCTTGTTCAAAACAATTTTCGTTGGTAGTTTTTAGAGTAATGTACATCATATGTTTTTGTTAGATTTTTCATTTTCTTATTTTAGTAGTTACAGGGGGGGGGGGGGTACAACTTTTTCCCACTTTGGAAGCGTCTGTCACGCAAACTATTCGGTGTAGAAAAAAGAATATGTTAGAAACCTCGATATCATTTTTGAAAACCTATCCATAGATAGCCAACACGTATGAGTTTAATGAAAAAAAATTTTTTGAGTTTCAGTTCTAAGTATGGGGAGCCCCCAATATTTATTATTATTTTTGTATATCTCAATGCGGTTCACGGAATACATCTGTCTACCAAGTTTCAACAGTATAGCTCTTATAGTTTCGGAAAAAATGGCTGTGACATACGGACGGACAGACGGTCAGACAGACATGACGAATCTATAAGGGTTCCGTTTTTTGCCATTTGGCTACGGAACCCTAAAAAGAAGATATAGAGGAGCATGGAAGAAAAAGACGTGTTGCTTCGACCCCAAACAACGTGGTATAAGAAAAGGAGAGTAATGATGATATTTCGTGCAAAATTATTTCTTCTGACACGAAAAAGGCAAATACGCGGATCTCTTGGAAATTCCAATAATATACAATATGTTTAGAAAACCCTGTCCGACCCGTAAGGATAGTAAAGGTTAGGTAAACACATGATCAAATAACATATTATGAAATTTTACATAATCATCATAGTAACAATACTAGCGAATTTTGAAATTACCGTTTTTTCTCGCGAATTAATTCCAACTTCCCCAAAATTTGGTAATTTTTAAAAAGTGAAAACATTATTTTTGACGGTATAATTCTGAGCGAATAGAGATGCGACCGCGTGCCGCGTACCCTGCCCCTCTTCGCCCGCGCCTGGATGGCCTACCGCACATGTTTTAAGTTACCTCTTTTTGCGAAATAATATTTATTTTTTTAGCGGGATTTTTTTTTTAAGTTTAGTCCGGCTTTGTAGGCATTAATAGAATCAGTTATCGATACCTAACAATACCACCACACACACACACACTTCTCTTATTTTTAAAGTCAAGCGTCAGCTAACAAACTTTGACGAAGTTAACAATGCACTCTCTAAAGTTGTCCATTGGTTTAATGTAAATAACCTCCTTTTAAATGAAAAAAAAACTAAAGTCATTAAATTTTCTACGCCAAATGTCAGGCAGCTAAGTACCAATGTTCAACTGAATGGAGTAGAGTTGATCCCTGTCGAGTCGACAGTTTTTCTTGGATTAACTATTGACGCCAAGTTACAATGGGGTCCTCACATTGAGAAGCTGTCGGGTAGACTCAGTTCTGCCGCCTTTGCTGTTAAGAAAATTAGACAGATAACTGATGTGGATACAGCCAGAATTGTTTATTTTAGTTATTTTCATAGTCTTATGACTTATGGGATTCTTCTCTGGGGAACTTGTGCGGACATCAATACCATCTTTGTTTTACAGAAGAGGGCTGTTCGAGCCATTTATAACCTTGGTCCTAGAGAATCTCTTAGAGAAAAGTTCAAAGAGGTGAACATTCTGACTGTAGCTTCACAATATATATTTGAAAATCTTATGTATGTTCATAAAAATATCTCGAATTTTAAGAAGATAAGCGATATTCATAATGTAAATACCAGGAACAAACACAATCTTGCTTTACATCACACTCGTCTCCACAGAGTAGGCAACTCGTTCATGGGTCAATGTATACACTTTTACAACAAGCTTCCCATGGACGTTCGAAACTTACCCATTAAACGATTTAAGAACCATATAAAGGCCAAACTTTGCAAAAAGGGGTATTATAAAATCACAGATTATTTAGAAGACAAAAAAGCTTGGGATTGAGCTGCTCGCTCTGTTAAGCATTGTTAATTTTTATTAAGCAATATGCGTAATTATAAGGTAAATTATTGTAAACATTTTCATTTTTAATGTCTGGACTTGAAAAAAGACGATGATCCCTGAGTTTGTTTCGGCCATTTCTTCTCAGAGGTAGTCAGTTAGGAAATGCCGGCTTCATCTAGTTAAAAAAATAAAATAAAAAATTAACATGACGTGTAAAAGTGATCAGTGATCCTACTTGCTTAATAAACGATTTCATTTCATTTCATTTCATTTCATTTCATTTCACCTTCACGGATCGGACAGGGTTTTCTTTACATATTGTATAAACACTAGAGAACTAATATTTTACCTATTTACATTATTTCAAATATTTGGACGTGTGAAAATGTTTTCACTTACCCTAAGAATGATTTTTGGACGTGTGCAAAATGTTTTCACTTACCCTTAGAATGATTTTTGAACGTGTGAAAATGTTTTCACTTACCCTTAGAATGATTTTTGAACGTGTGAAAATGTTTTCACTTACCCTTAGAATGATTTTACCTCACCGTAACATTCCGTTGCTTTATCCAAGGAATCACCTGGGGAAAAAAAAAGAAACGATACTGTTAAGTACAGAACCATTTTTTTTTTTTTAATTGTAAACTAGTGGTTGGCCGCAATCCCCCCTGATGGTAAGCAGTGATGCGATCGTTGATGGTAAAGCGCGCTAGTTTATTAAGAGCCTATTCACACTAGTCTTGATGACACTTAAATTGTTTTCAGATGGAAACACCGCCGCTGGCAAATTGCTCCAGTCCCTTGATGTGCGCGGTATAAAAAACGAGGTGAAACGTAAGGGTGGAAACTCTCCGTACGACGGGGACCGATGATGGAACGGAGAAGGGAGAATTCAATCATGCAATTCCCTCGCACACTCTCCAAAATGCATCCTATAGAACACCGCCAGGCTGGCTACTCTTCCCCTATGCTCCAGGCTTTGGAGACCAAAAACTAAATCTGGGTCGCCAATTAGCTTCTTCGCACGCCTACCCACTGAATCCAAAGTAGCCAGGTGGCATTTTGCAGCACCAGCCCAAATGTGGCTGCAGTATTCCACACACGAACGGACCTGTACAGATGACAGCTTATTGTACTTGACTGACATATTCTTAAGGAAACCAATGAGCTGTAGCAGAAATTTACACAAATCCGTTATCCGCCTGTAACAACTAACTATAGACTTTATAGCATTCTCCTTTCGCGACAGCTTTGAACAGAAGTTGCAAAAAGTTGTTGAAAAAGCACAATTTGCAGTAAAAGTAAAATTTACATAATATTGTGCTTTGTTACAGTTAAGGTTGAAGCTTAATATATTATAATCAACTTATAAGCCAACTTATAAGACAGCCTCCGTGGCGTAGCGGTAGCGAACGCGGCCGTTGCGCAAGGGGGCGCGGGTTCGAACCCCGCACAGTGCAAATATTTGTATGCATGAATATGAATATTTGCACTGGTCTGGTCGTGCCTCGGAAAGCACTTTAAGCCGTTGGTCCCGGTTGCCATACGAACATCTAGTGGCAGTCGTTTCGGGTTGGTTGGAGCCCTCAAAAGTCTAACAATTGATCTAACTGCAATGCTTAGATATCGCCTTCGGGTTGTGGAGGTCAGACGGCCGTCGCTTCACGGAAAATATCGAAGTTTAGCCAAATTCAGCAGTTAGGACTGGTAAAGCGGACCCCAGACTCCAAAGCTGAAAAGCTACGGATGCGACTGGGATTAACGCTGAGATGAGATGATGAACTTATAAGCCAACTGTTATACTTAAATAACTCACTTGAACTATGTATCTATCTTCTGAATATATGAGGCTTGAGATATTAACTATTTAGTTTTTACGTAAGCTAATAATGTCAATGTTAAAAACCTGCAAGAATCAGAGGTGGTTAGTACCTGGAACGATTTACATTGTACGGACGACAGCAGATCAACCTACCTGAAACTGTCAAATATATCCAATCAACCTTGAGCTTTAATGCTTTTAAAGATAAAGTTGGAAATCTAATAATGAAATCTGACAGATTGTAGTAGCTTAATGTGCTGTCGTCGTGTGTGTAGTATTTATTTTTTCTCTTACCATTAGATTTCTTTTACCTGACCGTCAGATTCTGTTGCTTTATCCAAGGCATTATCTGGAACAATAAAAAACGATACTGTTAATTACAGAATCTTCATGTAGAGGCCAGCTGATCAAGCTACCCAAAACTGTCAAATTTTTCCAATCAACCTTCAACCTTAAAGCTATTGCGATAGGGTAGTAGAGAAAATCAAATAAATAAATTTGACGGATTGTATTTACTTGATCTGCTGTCGTCTGTACAACGTTCATATAATAGATTTGAACATTATTTTGGACAATCTCAATAACTGAATCATCCGCAGCATTTCCAAGGAATCTCAGCGAGTCAAATTCCGTAGTTTTCGGTTCGGTAACCGAATGTCCTTGACAAGGTCCAGTCGGGAACAGTATGTGCTATGGGATGGGAACAGGTTGGACACACGGACAGATGGACCGACTAGCACAGTTAGCCGCTGCCACCATAACTGGGTCATCATATATATATAGTGAAGTTCAAGGCGCAACACTCATTGCAAGTTTAACTCTCGCACAGGCAACACGCACTTTCACCGGTGACTATAAGCTACCTCGTGGAAGATAACGTGAATCAGTGTTAGTGATATACCCCAGTTCGAGATAAGGTAAGGTTTTTGAAAGTCCATCCCTTAGGATGCATAGTGGAATATCTTAAGTGTTCGGTGTTTGAAATAATTGTGTGAAAATTGGAAAGGACGCTCATGATTGCAAGTGACTACGTGATTTAATAGATAAGGCGTTTCACAAGTGATTTTGGTGATACAAGATGTTTGTTTATCTTACAAAATGCTTATTTTTCAGTGTTTTTAAGTGTTTTTTTCTATACAACTATACATAGAATCTACTGTGAATAAAGATTTGTATTGTATCAAAATTGCTGTGAAACAATTTCATACGTGCTTAATGAAATGCTTAAAATAAAGCATCAATTAAGTAGGTACTCTTGGATAAGTTTTAGTGAAAAAGGTGATGAAAAATTTCGAATCGTTGGCTTAAAAATTAAGAGGATCCATTCATCGAGAATGTTTTTATTACTTCTAAGAAAAAACATAATTTACCCAGTTTACTTATGAATTTTATACCTACTTAGTGCTTAGGGCTTTTTTATGCATTTTATCAATCAAATATATATAGATGGTGCTTATAAATCAGTCAAGAGTTCATTTCAGCACTTCATACGAATGAATGTATGACGGTTTAGAAAATAATTCGTGCAATTATTTGATTTCTCTGATATACCTTGTGATTTTATTGCTGTTTATATTTATAAGTTTATTATACGTAAACATAAGTTTTTTTTTATTAATAACTACTGGTTTCCACTGTTACTTTCAGAAACTTTTAGAAATAAGGCAGCAATATCCAATTCCTGTGTTATTTCTAAAAGTATCTTAAGCGTTTTCATCATTCACCAAAATACTTCCGGAATCTCGGCCCCATTATACCTACGCAATCATTATTAGACACTTTATATGTATTTAAACGGTACTTGAAGAATTAAATTTTACACTGACCGGAAAGGCTACCTTCCGTCAATTTTCAGTAGGTAACTTGATAAATTCAGACTTTTTACACGGCCTGAATTTAATAAATATAAACCACTATCACAAATTAAAACTTTCTTCCAAATCAATTATATTATTATTGAGCAAATGACGGAACAATGACATAAATCAGTCACGAACATTTCACACTTGTTATGAACTTACACACAGCACATTATATTCACTGTCCGCTTTAGTCATGTAAATATAAACCTTCGCTTTCTAAAATGTGAAAATCTTCACATAACGCGTTCTAACCCTGAATTCGTCTCGGAGAATAGAAAGAATACAGAAGACAAAACATTCTTGAGTAGCTAATTTGACGTAACAATGGTGTAAGATGCATTGAAAATATAGTATTACAAAGAGATTTTCCAATGCTTCTAATAGTATTTTTTGCATGTAATATGTTGGATTTACGATAGCTAATCGCGTTACAAATGTAAATTCATTATATCGCATCCGGTAGCTTGTTTAATTGCTCTATTCTTCAAATAGAGCGAATCAATCCATTTATTGCGCTCAAATATTCAAGTTTATTAAGAAAAGTAAGTCGCTTTCATTTGCTTGTTTTGTTTATCATTTGAAATTATATGGAATAATTTCAAGCAGTTCATAGATAAATATTTACTGTTTTTTTTTTTTTTTAATAAGAATGTATTTCTCAAATGTTTTAGTCCTAGAAACTTCCATAAGTTTGTAAACAAAAGATGAGATCTTGACGCTTGACGAGTGCCATGATACTTGTGACAGGTTCTTAGTAATTAAAAGTCTTGAAACGTGCGCCGGCGCGTGTTGAAAGTAGCGAGGAAAGCTGCTGCAATCGGAATGGACAATAATCCGCTTGCGTGCCGGCAGCCCCGGCCCGTCGCTCGTCGCGTTTCTCGCTCCGACATGTATCTAAGTACTCGAACTTAATAGCGTATTCCCAGAAATTTTACGTTATGTCATCGAGCGAATATCGTTTTCATGTTGATAGTATATTCATAATCGTAATAAAAATGCTTAAACGCCTTAAACAGACAAAAAGTAAAACGCTAATTAAATATCACTTTTAATTTAATTTTACTGAAAAAGACATCAACGCTAGAAAGAATTTCATAGTCGCGATTATTGCAACACACAACTGTAAACCTCCATAGACGTTGTCTTGCAGTGAGACTAACAAAATGCTCGATCCACTCATGTCCAAAAAACTTTAAAGTGAAAGTTGTGTCGACGGACGTGAGAGGCAATCTCGTCATTCACCGACAACGTTGGGTAATCGAAATGTTTTTAAAACGTAAATTATATACCTACTGAGACCTTGCCTGCGGGCTTTAAAATAAATTTCTCCGTGCATCCGAAAGGGTTAGGCGCTATTTGGATGCACGGAGAAATTTCTCTTTTTTTTTAGTATCGGCGTAAGACTCGTGAAAAAAAGACAAAAAGTAATTAATCTTCTAAGATCTCGCGACTGAACGGAATTCGGAAAACAAGAAGTGGAGTAAATAAGAAGTTAAGAAAAACAGTTACTATGGTAGGATTCTTAGAAAACAATACAAAACCCATGCCAGTCGAAAATTATTTATGCACTTCCATTGTATGCTTAGTAATCAGGTACAATGCGAGTATAATAATTGAGATGTATATAGATGTATATATGATACGGTGATTGACACGATTTCATGGCTCAAGTAGATGCTGACCCAAATTGAACATGTGCATCTTGAATCAGGTGTACCGTACGATCGATCCGCATCGAGAACACGGTAACGGTGTGTGTAACGCGCCTTTGGATCACTTTGCGGAACATCCTATAATAAAGCTACTTTATCATTACAACTAGAACTAATCAATCGCAGGAATCGATGATGCGTCTCTATCGTTGTATGTGTAGTCTTTGTGAAACTGCCACTGAAGCACCTTAGAATTGTTCATCAATGCTATTTGCGTTTTGATGGCTGCGTGGATTATGGATCTATGTATGTCATTAAAATAATAATGTATTACCTAATTGTTTTAAGTCTGCGGACGCGTTATAGTTTTTGAATGTTATTGGGCAACAAGACTAAGAAAAGGGCAGGGCAACCTTAAGGCAGACTGTAAATTTGTGAAGTCTTACGTCAAAATAAGGGTATCAAACGAAAAACAAACACTTAAAATATTGAGATCGTTTGTATAGCATAATAATACTAACATGTCACATAATACAGTTAGTCACGCAGTTTTCAACAATGTAGGTACATATGTTTATTACGACTGAATAAACTTCAGTCCGCGCTCATATCCGCGTATAAAAACACGCATGGACTTACGGATGGTTTTAGAAAGCGGATTGCACGCTGGACCGGTCACTGAGCAGGCGAAAAAATGCCAAAAAAAAAAGCATAAGATGAAAATAAGAATACTGATTTTCTGATGATAGAAGTAGATAATATTTTCCCGACGCGAAAACTTTCTTCTTTCTTTAATATTTAGTTTTGTTTTTGGTGATGTTTATATTTAGTTTTGTTTTTGTATAACAAAAGTATAGGAAAGTACCTGCATACTAAACATGCTGCATTCTTTTGCATTCTCCATCAAACATTACTTGCATGAACTGCCAAGTTGCATTATAGAAAATTGCACAAATGCAAAAGTCGCGGCGCGGGGCGCACGCACAAGAGGAAAATTGCCAAATGGCTGGTGAAATTTGCGATTCACATTTTTCCACGGTGAATTTCCGATGAAAGTTGGGAGCGAGTTGGCCACATCGTAATAGCAGGTCTGAGTCCTCGCTCCGAAATTAGAAAAACGTTAACCTTGCACGGCAGTGGCACACACGCGACCGGACCGCGTTGCTTTCACCCATCGCCATGTTTGCCGCGCCTTGCGCTAGTCGTTCTGCGTTACTAGACAATATAATTATACTGGTAGATGTAAAAATATACCTTCAGCCAGTTTTTTTTTTTTTTTTTTTTGGAAGATAAGGTATCAACATTTTGAAGTAAATTTATAAAATACTACCTAACCTCTCTAAAAACGAAGAAAACTCATCTTAAAGGGTAGGTACCTATACATAAAAACGAAAACAAAAGAGTATATTTAGGTAAAAATTAACTGAATATATCTCTTAGCAGTAAGCATATTAAAATGATATGAATTACGCGCGGGACACCGATTAGGTGCACTTAGGCATATTACAGTGAATCGTAATATCTACGCGCTGGGCACTGATTATAACTAGACTTTAAATCGTTTCATTTTTTTTTAAAGTAGTATAAGTTGATTATTCAAGTTAATTCAGTTTTCATCCCATTAAAAGCCAGAACTAAAAATAATGAGTAATTCTAGAAATCATCAATAAAATTTTAAAAAATTATCTATATTTAATAATTACCTAGATAAATTTCAAAGCTTACCCAAGTACCTAACTACTAATAACTTAATAATTCAGTATTATTTATGCAAATGTAGGTCGCCTTGGACGTGAAGATCCGCGACAAACGAAAGTGAGGTTGAGTTTCTCGTGAGTAGCAACACAAAGTTCAGTCACCTGCGCCAGTGCAGGGTTACTGGGTTAGGGGGTCACGCCACCTTCAAAATTGAGCGTAAATCGATTCCATAAAAGCAAACCAATAATGCGGTGAAAATTATCATTTCATTTCATGGTTAACCTTTACCTGGTGCTGATATTGCAAAGCAGCTTTCCAAGCATAACTTATAACAACCATAAAGACGGATTGTTCATTGTGACGCTTTTAACAAAATAACAATTGTAGTATAGGTACATATGATGGGTTATTCTATGAACTGGACGTGGCCATTAAATAAATGGCATCATATATGTAGCGGTTTACCAGTAAACGGCGGCAAAAGCATACATAAAACATAAGTGATGACGGCGCAAGTCTTGCGACAACAAATTTCTCCAGAGAGAATCTCGACGGACCCGCTGTCACTGGCGATCGGTGCGTCGGTGTCAGTTTTCCACCATTATTTTATACGAATCATGTAACATGTTTCTTCAATTGATGGACAACAAACTTGGAACGTAACACTTCCTCTGAGTATAATAAAAACATTTATGAATCCGTTCACGTTTGATAATCCTGGCCACGCGATGGACATGACGCAACAATTTTGACAACTGAACCGGAAGTCACAGCAAGTGCTAATAACTTGCTTTTTTCGACCGAAGAAAGTAGACCATTTGGTATATCGTGCACAGCGTTAAAATTTACTTCAATTTATCTAACTAACACCTTATTAAGTAGGTTTGGTAAAGGTAACATCGGAAGAACAGTTACAAAAGACCGGGTCACCTGCATTCGAGGGCTGTCGGACATACGGATAACACACTTCTAAGCCAGAAGATGTGGACCATGGTGTAGCCCTAAAAACTATGTGACTGTCTGAATTGAATTCAATAAATTGCTTTAGCCATTGTATCATAATATTTTTTTTCCGTTACTATCAAGAAAGCGCATATTAAAATGAAAAAATAAATTACTTATTATACATGTAATATTCAAATGATTACAATATATATATAAATGCGACGCAAATTTCCCTTGATGGGCAGCAGGTACTTACTCTTTTGATTTCCATTTTTATGATTAAAAACCGATAAAACATTTATTAAAAAATTAAACAGAATGCTTAAAAAATTACTGTACAAACGTCCTCTAATTAAAGACACAGGCATCCTCGTAAAAAATACAGAGAAGGCGACGCTAGGGGCCACTTTCTAAGCAAGTCTAAAAGCAGGCAATCAATTCGCGCGAATCACTCATCAGAACACTTTCTAATAGACGTCCATTGCGCGAGAGCACAATTAAATTTAATTTAAGAGGATATTACGCATTAGGCGTTGTGCCCAAAATTATTTTAATGTTTAATTTTACTTACGAAAATATTCTTTGTCTACAGATGCATCACACAGTGACGGGATGGGCGCTGCTGGCGCTAATAAGTTCATCGGCAATTCTACATACGCTGGCATACCCCCAGCATGTCCCTCTTATATCACAGGTAAGATTCTATACTTTGAATAGGTACTTACCTACCCACATCCGCGTAAAGGTGAACGATAAATCCACGCCGTGCATGGGTAGGCTATATTTGTACAGAAGAAACTTGCAAGTAATTGGTTGTTTCTACGTTTCTCAATAATGCACGCTCATTTTACACACAGTGTTAAATCACCATTTTCAGGCGACGAGTAGTGTCCGGACACATAATCCCCAATATTACAGCAACTCGTTACCGATGCCCCAACAAGAACAAGCCCAACGAAAATTCGCAGAGAAGTCGAACGCCTTGAAGAAAGTCGCGTTAGATGACATTGATGAAATACAAACAAACTCTATCTCTGACGGAGGTTTCTCATGGTCGAACATGCTTGGTAAGTAAATATGATTTTTACACATTAGTAGAAACTTTGGTCGCAATGAAAAACGGTTTTTGATAACTGGCGTAAGTTAATACCAAATAAAATGAGGTAATTATATTATTTCAGGTATGCTTATGCAAATGATCTTTAACCCTGGTACAACAGGACCCAACAAGAGTGACAGCATCGATACTGACTCAGTGTCGCCTTCACCTTGGGCCAACTTACTCTCTATGGGTCTTAAAATCTTAACTGCCATTCTTGGAGGAGGAGCATCAAGCGATGGTATCGACAAAGTTGACAACGGCTCATCTCCCATGCAGGTACATTAAAATATACATAAGATAACTATTTTCTAAGGAATTTTGTATAATTCCTTCCATTTATATCTCAATATGAGAAAATTACACCCATGTCCATCGCAAAGCTTAAGCTCTGAAGTTATCATTAATGTACAAAAAAAACGCAATTTCATTAGGTACATATTTTATTTATCCATACTGATCCACTAACATAGTTTTTTGTAGATACTTATTGATATTTACTTAGAATCACTACAATAATGTAAAAACAAAGCACCAAGTTGACCCTCACCTGTAGCAGGCATCATTTGTCAAGTAGTATATAGAAGCCTTAATTCACTACAAATAACTAGTACCTTCACATCCGGGGATCACCTCAGAGAAATCACTTAACTATAACTATTGCTTCACTATTTCATTCCATTTAATAATTAAAAAATATTTTTATATTTTCCTTGAGGTCTTTCCTATCTTCGGAATGTAAATAGTAAAATTTGGTTACGGAGACGGTGTTGCTTCCGCTTGCTTCAGGGTATATTGGCTGCGGTTCTGTCGACGGTGCTCGGTAAAAGATCCCGACCAGGTCGCCTCCATGGCAAAGCAGGCTGGAGAGGTACGCTACCCATCCTTCCTTCTCCCTTTTTATGCAATTATCTGTATGCCATTATTTTTAGTGACTGAATGCAACGAACTTTTCAATAATTATAAGATTGAATGCCCAATATATGTATATGTGGTGCCTTTCCGTGTCTTTTAATGACCTAGTAAATAGTTATTGAATGACATTTTCTTTTTCTTTCCAGTTCATCAACATCGTCGTCAATCTTTTGGACGCCTTGAAGACCTCATTCTCTCACAGATCGCTGGCTGCACGATCAATGGGCCGAAAAGACTCCGTCAGTGACGCAGCGCTCGCTGGCATTGCGATGTTCAAAACCTACGTAAGGTCTTTCGGCACAAATGACGACAAGTGTTTGCAGAAATACGTATGTGATGCTAACACAGAGTGTTCTGATGACATCGGTCCCAAGAGTGTTTTCTGTCAATTCGGAACGTAAGTACCGTTTTATTAAGCAGAGGTGTACCTTTTTATATACCTCATATCGTCATTAACGTTGTTCACAATCTTTAAGAATTCTGTATTACGCATACATGAACCGATGGTGTTTCACGTAACTTTTTTTTCTTAATGTTTAGTTTCTCCAAAGAGAATAGGTTAAACGGTTAATATTAATACGGTAGGAAGGTTACGATCATTCCAACTTTTTACCTTTCTTGGTATAATATGCAATTTATCAGCACTTTTCATGATGGGGGATATCTGGAACTGACAAACTTTAGAGCATGTATGTTTTGTTACGGTTTTGGTTTCTGCACTCAATCCTTCAAGAAGACCATTGTGCGTGGTTAGAGGTAGATTTCTTAAAGGCTTAAGAAATCTACTTACTTCTAACCACAAGCCGTCCAGGCAGGAGGCTTGGTTGATTATTCTGTACCTCCGCACCGGTGTCCATATGAAAACAACTCTGATGGTAGGTTAACAAGAGAATTCATGAGAAAATCTACTTCTCCTATGAATTCTCTTGCATTCGTCTCTCGACGCTTATTCCACTTAGTCTCAAATAACAAGGGTCTAAAATAAGCGCATATGTACTATCCGCTATTACTTTCGCAGGCGGGACGTGGACACTCTCGGTACTAGTCCACAAATTCATATCAAGTTGTTTGGCGAGCTAGAAATAGCCCTTTCTAGCTTGGTGTCTATTCTCTATGAGGTGATCTAGTAAAAACCAAATAGGCTTGGTTGATTATTCTGTACCTCCGCACCGGTGTCCATATGAAAACAACTCTGATGGTAGGTTAACAAGAGAATTCATGAGAAAATCTACTTCTCCTATGAATTCTCTTGCATTCGTCTTCTCGACGCTTATTCCACTTAGTCTCAAATAACAAGGGTCTAAAATAAGCGCATATGTACTATCCGCTATTACTTTCGCAGGCGGGACGTGGACACTCTCGGTACTAGTCCACAAATTCATATCAAGTTGTTTGGCGAGCTAGAAATAGCCCTTTCTAGCTTGGTGTCTATTTCTCTATGAGGTGATCTAGTAAAAAACCAAATTAGTTGCTCCCAGAATAGACAAGCTCACAAGGCACTTGAACGGCTATAGCCATAGAATCCATTTATATATTAACTCCCGTAATACCTTTTTTTTCGGGGTGGAAATCCTCAATGGATGCCCGCCGCCCTGGGGTGGGCGACGGGGTCTGTCAGACTTTTACTGACTAAAACCACCACGGTGTCTCTTCTATCACGAGCGCGCATGGGGCCGCGGGAGTCTAAATTCTTCCACGGCCCCACACCCTTGTGCTGGCCCGGTCTGTCCGGGCCTCGTCTCCTGCACGGGGTAGTGGGGTGTTAAACTACCCCACCTCCCAAGCTACACACTCGGAGACTGCGACACTGCGCCGTGTCCTCCCCGCATTGGACGCAGTGGTGGCACCGAGCGTCCGGCTAACTCCCGTAATACCTATCCCAACCGGCCGACCGCGTATCGGCATAAGGATTTCGGCTAGTGAAGCGATTATCTTCTCAGAGTAGTTAATGTTTTTTTAACACCCTTGCTCGTAAAGCTGATGTAATCCCACTGGTTTTAAATATGTAAAGCGGGCCATAACAAACGCGTGTGTTATCAAAGCAAATAGTTAAGTTATAGTCCATACAAATGCCATAACAGCATTATTTGTCATTTCAAATAATTATGGAACTGATCGCCGCCGCGTGGCTCTAGCCAGTGAGCAGCGCGCTGTTCCATATTTGAAATGGCAAATAATAATACTAATGGCGGGAAAGCAACAGTGTGCATTCACAGATTGAGTTTATTTAAAATAACTGATGTCCTATTTGAAATAAACAAATTTGTATTTGTTTGTATTTAAATGAGTATTAGTAAAAAAAAACAGTTTATTCGGTAATTTAAAAACTTGACTGCATGCTCTAGCATATTTGCCAACATTTTCACGCAGCTACGGCAGAAAATAAACCTCGCGCCATTTTTCTCAAATTTTCTTTTCTTTGTACTTGTATTCTGAATATCTTTATTTCTGTTTCCTCGCAAGTGTGTTAAAAAATGTCGTACGATATACGTGCGTATTGGTTATAACATGCTCGGCTCAATTACACCCTCGCCTTCGGCTCGGGCTGAAATTCCGCCTCGCATGTTATAACCATCATTACGCACTAATATCGTAATGTACTATAACAGTGGTTTGGGATTAGAGGGCTCATTTAACTATGTGATTAGTCAAACAAAAATGTAGATGATGTTTTTAGCATAATACCAACGTGGGTAGGTTAGTAACAGGCAAAGTTCGGATATGGCCAAAGCCTAAAGGGGTGGTAAAAAGCACATGGTAGGAAAGTAACATGGGTTGAGATTGCAATTATGCCTGCAGCGTAATTGCGTAATAAGCAAAGGGTTTATTTTGACAGTTCAACAACATTCATTGCATTATGTATTTGAGAGACACATAATGCTTACCTACATATGCTTGGAAATTATTCAAATTTATAGTACTAGTGTGTACCACAATGACAGTACTAATCGGAAGTGTTTTTTGATGCGAAAACAGCATCTTGGCTATACTGTTTACTTGTACAACGACTTAGGTACCTAAACAAGTTAAAACATATAATTATTTTAAAAAAATGGTTTTTATTACAGCTATGCTACAAGTTTCGTCTTGGAAAGACAATCTGGAGGCACTTTTGACGACTTCTATGAGGCAGGTCGTCGCGGCCGCTCTGGTGTGGACTGTCGCCAGTTGTATCTTCAGTGCAATGAAGTTTAATGCCAACAGAAAACTCCGCCAAAATATCTTGTAGTGCGACTTCAAAATTAGTTATAACAAATCTTTTAAGTAACGTATCGTTTCCAAAGTTTTACCTCTTGGGATTGGCATTTTTATATCCGTTTCCACAGTAATAAGATGGGAGTGTTACAAAAATAGTCAAAATACGATTTTGTTTTGATTTCGGTGGGTACATTAAAGTATTAAACTACTGGCGCAATGAAATATGTTGGCATATTGCTCAAACTTATCCCATCGCACTAATTAAAACAGCGTCAAGTTTAGTGTTTAAATAATTTATTAAATTATTTATTTATTTAATTTATTTTAGAAGTAATTGAGTAAACGGTAAAATTGTCCCACGGTGTTATACGTTCTATTCCATGAAACCCTTAAAAATGAGTATTGTAAAATGATGTGTAATTGGCACATTGTTTATTGTATAAACGATGAAATTTTCCGCCAGTTTCTCGATAATTGACGACTGATGTAAAAAGTTATATGTGATATAAATGAATATTTATATCACTTAATAGTTAGTATTTATGTATATTTTGTGCGACTGTGTGTCTGAGGACGTCCTTGTGTGCTTGTGATTGTAAAATAATAAAGATTAATAATTATTTTTTGTCTTTTGCTGTTAACTTCCCAATTACCATTCTACCAGAGTTATAAAGGTATGTAATTTATCTCGCGACATAGAAACAAACGTAGGTTTTCTAGAAAATGGCTACATAAAAATACCGCAATAATAACTTCACATAATAGAGTACGCAAAGCTAAGTAGAGCGTACTATGCACTCAGTCATGGGCACTTGCATATCCCACTGTCAGTTAAACCTTGACATTCGTTGACACTACTTGACAGAAAGATGACGTTGGAAAACCTTCTCTCCCAAGTGGGAATCGGAACGAAGCAACTGACTGAGAGGTGAGTACCACTGGGTATTATTATTTTCCAACTTATGTAGTTATATAAGTAGTGCATACAAGAGTCAACCAGATCCCGATACCAACAGCCTAATCAAGACGTTCGGATTGTGGATCTGCCCATTTTGTGTATTTTTTTTAAACTGCTGTTTAATTTGAGAATTATAAACATTATGGCAAATTAATGTGCCAGCAATAAGCAGGTAGATAAAAGGAAACGTTTTCTCTAAAATGTTCCGTTTTCCTATTTTTAGCCAGTTTTAGGGTTCCGTAGTAAACTAACATCCCTTATACTTAGTTTCATAAAGTGTCTGTCTGTCCATACGCGGATAATCTCAGTGACTATTAGCACTACCAGCTGAAATTTGTTGCCAATATGTAGATCAATCACGCCACCAAAGTAGTCAAATAATTTCCTATTAGGGGGTACCCTATACGTAGCGGGAAGAGATTTTTTTGTCTTTTCAACCCAATTGTGATAATTGTATTGTTGAATAGGTATTTAAAAATGAATACGGGTTTACTAAAACAATTTCTGATAAAGTTAATATTTTCGGAAATAAAAAGCTCCAAAAGTACCTAATAACGAAATGTGTTCCCCTCTAACTTTTAAACCATAAGTTTAACAATTTAATTTTTTTTTTTTTTAAATAAAAGTCAATGGGCAAATAGTATGGGAAAATCCCACGGTGGACAGAAATGAAATTGTAAGGATAATATAGATATAAATGTCTCTAGCTTATCATGGTAAGGGTCGCTTTCTTGTGATGTATGGGAATATTGAAAAAAAAGAAAAATTAATTATATTTACATTATTTATTCCGCAAGATCAATATCTACGGTCATCATTCATCATCCCAGCGTTAATTCCAGTCGCATCCGAAGCCTTTTCAGCTTTGGAGTCTGGGGTCCGCTTTTTACCAGTCCAACTGCTGATATGGCTAAACTTCGACATTTTTCCGTGAAGCGACTGCCGTCTGACCTCCACAACCCGAAGGCGACATCGAAGCATTGCAGTTAGACCAATTGTTGGACTTTTCAGGGCTCCAACAACCCGTACCGACTGCCACTAGATGTTCGTATGGCAACCGGGACCAACGGCTTAACGTGCTTTCCGAGGCACGACCAGACCAGTGCAAATATTCATATTCATGCATACAAATACTTGCACTGTGCGGGGATCGAACCCGCGCCACCTTGCGTAGCGGCCATCTACGGTGATTTCATCTAAAAATATCGCAGGGGCTTCAACTTGTTGTTGGTGCCTAGCCAGGATAAACAAACTATAAAGGCAATAGGCGCGCATATTGATCAAGCAAGCCCGCGCCTACGGTGGCTGGGAGTTCGATGTTATCTCCCGACCAGGGCGTCTCCTGCGGCGACTGAAGGAGGTGACGGCCTGCCAGGCACTCCCGACCAAGCCAAGCAGACCTCAACCGTATGCTCCACCGTGTCCTCAGGGCGATACACACAGTGGTGACACCCAGGCGTTTCCTCCCGCCTTATACGGAACAGGAACCTCCCGAAACAGTGTGCGTTCGCGCAGCGGAATGTTGTTGAATTTAAAGATTTTAAATATGCAGATATTTAGTGTATGACGTCGTGTAATTGTGTATGGTAAAAAAAAATTTGTGCATGCAGCCATTGTGGAGAAATTCACCAAAAACTGATTCCGCTGGGCGAACGTTGTCCTGGCGGAACTTTTTTTAATCTATTGACTTTAGAAAAAAGAGATGTGTCCAAAAATTAGTGTGTATTTGTGTGTAATTGTGTGTGTATGAATAAAATTTGTGCATGCATAGACTTCGGAGAAATTAAGTTTCCGCTGCGCGAACGTTTGGCCATTAGCTAGTTTTCATATAAAGCGCTTACATAGAGAGCTGTAGATTTTTACATACGTTGATTTGAATTTGTATATATTTGTGTACAAAACAGATTTAGAAAAATCGTAGGGCTAAAAAGATAAAAATATAAACGTAAAACACGCTTTTTAGGTCATAGTTCTTAAAGTATGCACTTTGGGGTCTAGATTTTCACGTTTATACAAACCTTGTAAGTGTCTGCAACATATTGCCAAATATCAATGATGTTCCTTTAGTAATAAAAGAGATATAGGACAATTTACTATGACAAAATCACTGTTTACAAAGCAGTCAAATATCACGACATTCTAAAGGAATTGCATGGTAAAATGTATGCCAATAATTAGTGTATTCATTCAACTATTCACATGCAAAATTTCATGTCATTAAATTCAGTAATTAAAGAAAAACAATTAAAATACTGACGAAGCATCGAAAACCTACATAACCCGACCAAGTTCGGATAGCTATAAAAAGCGGCCGTGCAATATATTTAGGTAACATCCCAAAATTTACAGTATAATACCGGTATTGAATTGGTATAGGTGATAACACAATTGTTTCGATATAATATAAAGGTCATTTATTTTTGTACACCTACTTTTTTAAATGTATTTGACTATGACAAAGTAGGTACTATTTACGTAGTTACTTTATTTAAGTAAGCGCTTGAGACTTGAGATATAATCTAAATATATTAATTTAGGCAAATAAAATTCATACAGCTAATTTCTATTGAATATTTCACGGATCCGGATTCTTACTATAGACCCCTCAGGGAAATTAAATAATTACCACAAGTAAATACTACTGTTTTTAAATGTTGATTTATTTTTATATTAGGCAGACTCTCAAACCTAAACAACTGAATAGTCTACTTTATTGATCTGTAATTTTATTATTGGAACTAGAAAATATTAGGTATACTTAGAAATGTTGAGGTTATTTACTGTATTTGCTACTCATTTAAAAATATTTCTTGAAAATACCTTTTTTATACAAATGTCTTAGTTTATAAGCACTTTTTTGATGTTAACAACTGAATAGTCCAGTTATGTGATGTAATTTTAATTTTTATTGAAGCTCGAAATATTATACTTACCCTTATATTCATAATAGTTTATTAAACCTATTTTAGTTAAAACACATTTAAGTCTATTGCTGCCGTTGCAAGCGTTTGTTAACGTTATTATAATTACATAATTAAGCATTATATGTAATTAAAAATATTTTTGTACACGGATATTTAAATAGAGAAGTACTTGTTAATTGAAGATTTATTTTTGTCGTAGATAGTGGCGTTATTATAAAAAAAAACATTTTTCATTCAAGATATGCAATTGTTTTATTTTTTCCTAACGCTTGTGTACGCAACTGTGCCATATTAATAAATACTATATTGGAAGGTTAAGAACGTTCTTAAGATATATGGCACGGCCGCTTTTTTATAGCTATCCGAACTTGGTCGGGTTATGTAGGTTTTCGATGCTTCGTCAGTATTTTAATTGTTTCTCTTTAATTACTGAATTTAATGACATGAAATTTTGCATGTGAATAGTTGATTGAATACACTAATTATTGGCATGCATTTTACCATGCAATTCCTTTAGAATGTCGTGATATTTGACTGCTTTGTAAACAGTGATTTTGTCATGGTAAATTGTCCTATATCTCTTTAATTACTAAAGGAACATCATTGATATTTGGCAATATGTTGCAGACACTTACAAGGTTTGTATAAACGTGAAAATCTAGACCCCAAAGTGCATACTTTAAGAACTATGACCTAAAAAGCGTGTTTTACGTTTATATTTTTAGCCCTACGATTTTTTCTAAATCTGTTTTGTACACAAATATGCACAAATTCAAATCAACGTATATAAAAATCTACAGCTCTGTATGTAAGCGCTTTAGGTATATGAAAACTAGCTAATGGCCAAACGTTCGCGCAGCGGAAACTTCAATTTCTCCGAAGTCTATGCATGCACAAATTTTATTCATACCTACATACACAATTACACACAAATACACACTAATTTTTGGACACATCTCTTTTTTCTAAAGTCAATGGATTAAAAAAAGTTCCGCCAGGACAACGTTCGCCCAGCGGAATCAGTTTTTGGTGAATTTCTCCACAATGGCTGCATGCACAATTTTTTTTTTACCATACACAATTACACGACGTCATACACTAAATATCTGCATATTTAAAATCTTTAAATTCAACAACATTCCGCTGCGCGAACGCACACCCCGAAACAGCCGTGAGGACCTGCGTCAGGCGGAAGGTGAGGGCGCCGTGGCGCCTCCTACCCACTCCTCAAAGAGGGAACTTACCGCCGCAATTTTGGCGTGCCCAGCGACAATTGCACTCTCCGTATCGCCATTAGATCCTGCCGGAGCTTTGTCCGCTGTACCGCGATGTCTCGCGGCAACGGACTTTATGTCCCGGTGTTTTGCCTCCTATCGCCACTCCCACATGTGGGTGAGGGCTTTGGCCTCCAGATCCCATGGCGGCAATCCGACTGGGAAGCTCGCCGCCTCAGCGGAATGTCAATTCCTTTCTGGGTTTTTTGGGGCGCCGACATGATCGACGGACTAATATTGAATAGTAGTACTCGACTTTTGAATAAATATATTATTGGTTCTTACTTTGTTCTCCCATAGATTCTAAATAAAATAATCATTTATAATGCTGCGTAAATTTATACTCCTGCGCACTATACGCGCCCAATGACCTTTGTAAAAACTTTGTAGGAAAATTATTTTGAACTTGATGGATTGAATTACTTTTGAAAAATTATACCAATAATTTTTACACTTTGTAATTTAACTGTACTTATATGAAAGCTTGTTATTAACTAGTTTATCTGAACGTATCATCTTTCAGATGAAAAAAGAATTATTAAAATCGGTTCAAGCAATTCAAAATTACTACCGAAACAATCCTTCTAGTCCCTATAATTTAGTAACCAAAGGAGATGTTTCATTTTGGACCACCACTATGTACGCTAGATAAAAAGGAAAAAAATAGATATTCATAAAAATACAACTAAATTAATTTGAATAAAAATACAAGTAGGTACAAATACAATATGTTAAGAAAACCCTGTCCGATCCGTGAAGGTGTTGTTAGATATCGATAACTGATTGTACTAATGCATACAAAACCTGGCTAAACCTAAAAAAAAATACCCCCTAAAAAAATAAATATTATTTCCCAAAAACAGGTAGCTTACATGGCAACACTTGGCAGCGCGGGCAACGAGGGAGGTCACGCGGTCACGCGCTTAACCATAGCGGTGCCGATAGGTCATGAACTCACTTGACCTCATACATGACCTTCCACACATGCATATGGTTAGTGCCTAGCTCTCGTGTCACAGTGGGGTCCTCGTTGAATAATTCGAGCACCTACTTTTCAATATCCGGATCGTGGATGCGTGGTCTCTCTACACCATGAGCTTCAATAACACTGCGGGTTACGTAGTCGCGATTTTACAGACGTTATAACGCACAATCACACGGGACCGGGGTACAAAACGGATCTCATAGTCACTACGAGCCTCACTCACATCCAAACACATCAGCATTTTAAATTACGTTAGAAAACGAATTGATCACACAATACACTAAACGTCTATACGGAATCAATGTTTACGCGAAACTGATAATAATTCGAAGTAAATGTAAAATGATTTATGATTTTTATTTCATAAAAATACTTAATAGGTACACAGATGCACTGGCGGTATTCTTTGAGTAGAGATGTGTAAGTAAGTACTCAAAATATTGACGGATCGATTGATACAATTTATTTGTAACTATTATGGTATCGATTTAGTATTGCAGAATCTCATGCATGGATTCAATATTTCACAAAACTCAATAACATGCCAAAGTTTTAATTACAGTTTCTGTCTGAATGTCGATGATATTGACCGTTAAAATGTTTATAATACTTTACTAAAGAAGTATTTCATAAGACCTTCTCCTTTCTGTTTACTATAATATGTAGTATTCTGTAATCTGTGCTAATAGGTACTTGTGTTATAATAAGTATTGTTATTAGTAATTTATCGATAATGAAACGAAAGTACATTTACCATTAGGTAATCTGTTTTTACAATAAATCATTCAACCTGCATTGTTTTACACTAAAATTATATCAACTGCGATCCAAACGATCCCAAGTAGTCACAATCATTTGACAAAAATGTGTTCGCCTATTAGGCTGCAGATACAAGTTTCGATTAATAGCGATAAAAAAAACGTTATTACGCAAAAATTAGTACATCACTAGTTTTTTCTTTGAGTACGCCGACAAGCCGCAACTTCACAGACGAGCACCGCTAAACAACGAGCATTAATTTATGCATTGATATCCAACAAAGAATCAAACGATGATACCGCCGAAAATGGTGTTGTCGAATTTTAAAATTGTACCTTATTTTGAGAAAGTTGGAGTTAATTCGCGGGAAAAAAAGATTATTTCAAAATTCTGTTACTATGATCAATATGCAAAATTTCATATTTTATTTGGTCATGTGTTTGCCTAACCTTTATTATTCTTATGGGTCGGACGGGGTTTTCTTTACATATTGTATATTATTAATTATTTGAAATGTTTTTAGTGAGATAACCCAGTATTAAGGTACCCATGACACTTTATGACGTTTGATTGGCGACTTTGACAGTTCTATTTTCCCGTTGTGTTCGTGCCGAGTGTTGATTTGAGCGGATTGTGTTTATTTAATGGGCCGTATGTTCGGAATTCATGTTTTGATTGTTTCGCAGTCATATGGATACGATAGCCTTGGATACATGACACGTCAATAAAATGTCACTGTCAAAATCTTATTTCGCTTATTGCTGACCACCATATTTATTAGTAGTTGTGTTGCACTCCTTGGCCGAATTAAATTGAATCTGTATAAAAACTAAGCCAAAATATAGGAAAATAATATTAAAAACAGTTAACTATAGCGTAACTATACCTAGCATTAAGTGTACAATGTACTGGCCCAGGCTCCATACATTTCTGAAATATCTCCTTTCCCGAGAGATGCCGCTGTACTTTGGGCTAATTCACACTGCTGAGATTTTTCCGGAGTAAATGAGGTCAGGACGGGTAAGACCTATAGAATAGTTAGACTTTTTTTAAATTTAATTTTATATAAATTATAAACTAGTGCTTGACAGCAATCCCGTCGGATGATAAGCAGTGATGTTGATGGTAAAGCGAGCTAGTTTATTAAGAGCCTATTCACTCTAGCCTTAAAGACACTTAAATTGTGGTCAACAGAAACACCGCCGCTGGTAAAATCTTCCAGTCCCTCGATGTACGCTGTATAAAAGATGAGGCAAAACGCTTCGTCCAGATCGTTGTGGTGTCAACAACGTAACGGTGGAAACTCGCCGTACGACGGGTCATCCGATGATGAAATGGAGATGGGGGAATTAAATCACGCTATTCCCTCGCACACACTCCAAAATGCATCCTATAGAACACCGACAGGCTGGCTAGTCTTCACCTGTACACCAGGCTTTGGAGACCGTTTTGAGCTGAATCGCCAATTAGCCTCTTCGCACGCCTCTCCACTAAATGCAAAGTAGCCAGGTGGCATTTTGCAGCACTAGTCCAAATGTGGCTGCAGTATTCCACACACGAACGGACCTGAGCTTTGTATAACATTAGAAGCTGTCCTGGTGTGTGAAGTTCCGCCGTACCTTTGCGATAACGCCAAGTTTCCTGGCAGCCACCTTGGCCTTGGACCTAATGAACCGCCCAAAGTTAAAAGTTCAAGAAAATCCCAACCCCCAAAAGCTGAAGGCGGTCGGTGCAATCCAAGGACACATTCCGAAAAGTAAGAGCCTAGATGAACGGGCTTATTTTGGCAGTGAATAGACACGCTTATGTTTTGGCGGCATTGAATGCTACAAGATTGGCTTTGCCCCATTCAGAGACAGTAGTGCAACATTCGTACGCTACCATAGCCTCTCTTTCGGACCGGATTGGTACCTTACTAGCGCGAGCATCTGGCAGGTATCTCTCCACAACTGTGCTGTCATCTGCATACCCATAGATACCGGGCATCAGAAGTACGTTAATATACAGCAGGAACAGAGTTGCAGAGAGAACAGACCCCTGAGGAACACCGGCATTAGTCGACATGGGCTCCGATGAGCTTCTGTCGACAACAACTCGGAGAATTAGCCAGTACAGTACTGCCGTACGCTGGAAGCTTACTCAAAAGGCCAGCGTGCCATACCCGGTCGGAGGCCCTCGAGTCATCAAGGGAGACGGTAATCGCTTCCCCATTTTTCTCGAGGGCCTCACCCCACAAATGAGCGGCATACACTAGTAGGTCCCCAGTAGCCCGATTGCGGCGAAACCCGTACTGTGGGTCACTGAGGAGATCGTCACCTAGTAGGTAAGACAAGAGGCGCGAGTTCAATACACGCTACATAATCTTGCAGAGTATGGAGGTTATTGAAATCGGCCGATAGTTGGTAGGATCGGCACGACTGCCCTTTTTAGGAACGGGCTGTACGTTGGCAAGCTTCCAGGACTTTGGCACTATACCAGTCAGTTCTAATTGAGAGGCGGTCCAAGCGCGTCAATACATGAGACAACTTGGCCGCACATGCTTTAAGAACAATCGCTGGTATATTAGCCTTATTTTCGTCCAGACGACACAGTGCTCTCAAAACCTCCTTGTTCCTAATGCGAACCTCCGGCATTGAAATGTCGCAATGAAGTAAATTAGGTGGAGTACTGCTACTATCAAGACGCGAATTGTGGGCAAAGAAACCTGCTTTCTCTCTCGCCGTATGAGCCAGTCTTCCATCAGGCTTAACCAGCGGAGGCAGTGTGGGCCAACAGAAGATCTGCTACCGGATGGCTGCGCAGAGAGCTTGTTGCCAATATGAGTAATACGGTCGAAGCAAGCCTTCTTAAGCGCCTTTTTGTAGGACTTGGCAGCACGGTTAAAGGTTCTCTTCTTTGAGCTTACATCCAGAGCTCTGCGGTCACGAACGTCAACCCCGGTGAGAAACGCATTGTGCTTACGCTGTTCAGCTTGAACACAGTTGGCGTTGAGCCATAGACGAGCCGAGCCACCGACAGGCATGTCACTGAAGGGGATAAAATACTCCGTAGTTTGACGCACCACATCGGATATAACGTTCACACAGCTCGACCAATTGTCAGAAGAGAAGCAGACCTGCTACCAGGAATAAGACGCAAAATAGTGGCGCATCTCATCCTAATCTGCTGACTTGTATCGCCACATTCGCCGTTCACCACGTGAATCGCAATCTAGTGGGGGAGAAGGACGACACAGACTTCATAACGCTGAGGAAGCTGTTACAACACATCTGTGTTCCGTACTTAATATGTTATCTCAGTGTAACAAATAGCATATTTAAACTCGTGGCCACCTGTGTGCACCAGTGGTTCGTGGAACTTTTAACTTTGGGCGTTTATTGTGATGGAAAGGGATCTACGGAACCCTACACTGAGCGTGGCCCGACACGCTCTTAGCCGGTTTTTTAAGAATCCTCATTCAAATGGTAATCAGAGGAAATTATCAGTAAGCGGAGAATACTCTTCACGCCAAAAAAACCTACTATGCAGAATAAAAAAAACAGCCTTCGTGGCCTAGCGGTAGCGGACGCGGCCGCTGCGCAAGGAGGCGCGGCTTCGATCCCCGTACAATGCAAATATTTGTATGCATGAATATGAATATTTGCACTGGACTGGTCGTGCCTCGGAAAGCACGTTAAGCCGTTGGTCCCGGTTGCCATACGAACATCTAATGGCAGTCGTTACGAGTTGTTGGAGCCCTCAAAAGTCCAACAATTAGGTGCGTATTCCAGAAGGAAACTCAAGCATTGATCTCTGCTTAAGCATTACTTAAAACTAATTTCAACCAATCAAATGGCTTGAAACAAGACTTAAGTAGAGCTTGAGTTTTGAGTGACGTTCTTTAATACGGGCCTTAGTCTAGCTGCAATGCTTCGATGTCGCCTTCTGGTTGTGGAGGTCAGACGGCAGTCGCTTCACGGAAAAATGTCGAAGTTTAGCCATATCAGCAGTTAGACTGGTAAAGCGGACCCCAGACTCCAATGCTGAAAAAGCTTCGGATGCGACTGGGATTAACGCTAAGATGATGATGATGCAGAATAGACAAAAAATCTCACGATAAAGATGATAAGTACCTTGATAAGTACAGACGACAGCACATTAAGCTACTACAATCTGTCAGAATTCTTAATCCGATTTTCAACTTTTTATCTCGGAAGCATTAAGGCTCAAGGTTTATTGGGAAAATCTGACAGTTTCGGGTAGCTTGCCGTGCTGTCGTCCGTACATTCATACTTTCGGGACTGTAAAACTCTCGAAACCTTAAAATTTTTATTTTATTAAGAATTTCACAATTTTCGTTTACCCGAAGCAAAGGTCCCGAAATTTAACATTTTCAATAGATGGGTAATTGTCCTTTTTTGTAATAACGACTAAGCATTCAAATAACAATAAAACATTTTATGGTTGTCTTAAAAGTCGATTTTTACTTTTTCCGTAAATATTATTATAATATTATTAATATTATTCATTTTCAGTAAAATAATGTCTCCGAAATACGCGGATGGTCAAGTGGCCAAAACCTTGAAAAAAAATTAGTATAAACATTTCATTAAGGCTCGATCGAGATATCGGTCTCGGTCTCTGTCTCGGCGTTCTCGGCTACAAATTCAACCGAGAAATTTGTCTCGATTCTCGGCTAATTATCGCCGAGATTCTCGGTCATGACCGAGAATGTAACTTTGTGCGGATCGGCATTCAAATTTCGCCGCAGAGCGAAGTCGTGAGAGAGCTGAATATTGTGATTGGTTGAAATCTTGGCTGGCGAGCTGGGGCCAGCTGTCTTCGCTCCTTTGCATGCGTGAAAGTTTCATGTTATAATATAATGTTATTTAACTTTGATTATAAAAAATATTTCGTTAAACAGTACTGTATAAGAAAGTTTATAGCATTAAAATATTTTTTTTACGCTTTATCTATTCACGGTCTCATTCGAGACATTATTTTATTCTCGGTCTCGGTCTCGGCCGAGAATGAAAAATCTATCTCGGTCGAGGCTTACATTTCATACTTCAAAAGTACAACGAACATAATCGTTAAAAATTAAAAATTTACCATTTCACTCGGGTTTAAAGTACCTGGGTCTAAAGATGAACCTTGTTTTATAATAAGGCAGGTTTTAAAATGGTTCTAAAAGATATATGTAATAACAATGACTTTTTAGTTCAATGGCAGTTGCAGGGTAATTGTATCAATAGCAATGGGTTTCATTTTGACAGTTTAATAGCATTCATTGCGTTATTTACCTTGTTGAGCGGACACAGTTTTCGAACATATGGAACAATGGATTTATCAATCCAATATGCTTCAAAATGATCCCAGTTGATAGCACTAGTATGTTACGCACTTAGCGCGTATCGCGACCCTTCCGCACTATCTCAGGACGCCAATTCTGCGTAATTTGGTTCCACAGTTTGTCAATCGCCAACATCAATATTGGTATCAAAATAATCATGAAAAAAAATTAAAAGGAAAATTTGGTCTTTTAAAAATGAAATCTATGTTATTGTCTTAATATGCAGTTTATTTTGTGTTGATTATTTCATAGACGCCAGACCGCGTAAACACAACATCATAGCGCTGCGCTTCGAATGTGTCATAGGCTGATTAAAGCTTTCACAGCGATTTTCAAAACATAAACAGTTATTGATAAACTGCTGATTTACTTACCTCATAGATTCAACATTATATTTTGTACATTTTCTTATTTGTCCTGCTTAAGGTACTCGGCGAGTCCAGTCCACGATCATCATGTATATTATGCATACGAACCATCTGCGCCTACACATGGATCTGTTGCAACTTCCAAGAAGTAAGATTGTTTATCTTCTTATGCTAATTCTAGAACAACTTTATAAACCAAGCAATTCCTTTTCTAACGTTGTTCTTATTATAAATTCATGCCATGGGTGGGCACTCATGCCATGACTTTATACAATATGTAAAGAAAACCCTGTCCGATCCGTGAAGGTATTGTTAGGTATCGATAACCGATTCTACTAATGACTACAAAGCCGGGCTAAACTTAAAAAAAAATCCCCCTAAAAATATAAATATTATTTCGCAAAAAGAGGTAACTTAAAACATGTGCGGTAGGCCATCCAGGCGCGGGCGAAGAGGGGCAGGGTACGGGGCACGCGGTCGCGTCGCTATTTGCTCAGAATTATACCGTCGAAAATAATGTTGTCACTTTTTAAAAATTACCAAATTTTAGGGAAGTTGGAATTAATTCGCGGGAAAAAAAGATTATTTCAAAATTCACTAGTATTGTTACTATGATGATTATGTAAAATTTCATATGTTATTTGGTCATGTGTTTACCTAACCTTTACTATCCTTACGGGTCGGACAGGGTTTTCTTAACATATTGTATATACAATATGTAAAGAAAACCCCGTCTGACCCAAAAGGATAATAAATGTTAGGTATACAATACACAACCAAATAAAATATGAAATTTTACGTAATCATCATAGTGACAATACTAATGAATGTTGAAATAATCTTTTTTTCCGCTAATTAATTCAAACTTCCCCAAAATTTGCTAATTTTTAAAAAACCGTGACAACACCATTAGTACGGAGCGAATAGCGATTCGACCACGTACCGCCTGCCCTGCCCCCCTTTACCCGCGCATGTATGCCTAACGTGTTGCCTACCGCACATGCATTAAGTTAGCTCGCTGTTTCGAAATAATATTTTTTTTAGGGGGATTTTTTTTAAGTTTTGTCCGGCTTTGTATGCATTATTAGAATCAGTTAACGATACCTAACAGTACCTTCACGGATCGGACAGGGTTTTCTTTACATATTGTATACATGAATAAATTTGACAGTCTCCGTGGAGTAGCGGTTGCGAACACGGCCGCTGCGCTAGAAGGTGCGGGTTCGATCCCCGCGCAGCGCAAATATTTGTATGCATGAATATGACTGCACTGGTCTGGTCGTGCCTCGGAAAGCACGTTAAGTCGTTGGCTCCGGTTGTCATACGAACAGCTAATGGCAGCCGTTACTCAAAAGTCCAACAATTGGTCTAATTGCAAAGCTTCGACGTCGCCTTCGGGTTGTGGAGGTCAGACGGCAGTCGCTTCACGGAAAATGTCGAAGTTTAGCCATATCAGCAGTTGGACTGGTAAAGCGGACCCCAGACTCCAAAGCTGAAAAGGCTTCGGATGCGACTGGGATTAACGCTGTGATGATGGTGATGACTTTATCCTCAATGTATCGATGGTCAATTTGGCAATTTTATCGGGAACAGGGTCCAAACTAACGGCGATCAGGGCTCTAGAGAAAGGAATCTCCTGACAATGCGAGTTGTGTTCAGAAGTACCGCTTTCTGAATCAAGCCCTTGATCCAGCTACCTAACGAGAGCCTCCTGAGGTGTTGGTCGAGCCTCTTGTCTACTAAGCCATTGACTGTCACGACTATCGGAACAATAGTTGCTGAATCCAGATCCCACATGTCGACAATCTTACGAGCCAAGTCAAGATACACCTTTCTCGGCTTTAATCTTTCATATATTAATCTCAATATATTAACTTTTTATATTATCTTTATATATTAACGTTTTCTGTCATGTAGGTTTTTTGTTTAGATTAATAGAAGTTACTTTTGTTTATAAGTTCTAAATAACCAACCAAATATGGTGCTGTCATTATACCTAATTATGAGTCTGAATCATTATATTTCTGTGTTTTTTTTTTAAGTAAATTAGCTTATTCATAAGATAAGTTTTATAATTAATTGAATACTTTCATTTGAGAGGAAAACCACTGAATTTCTGGACGTTATTGCAACTAAACAACATGAGAAAACGCACGTAAATTTGTCGACAACCCGAGAAGACCCGAAAAATTAGCCCCGAGAATTCTCGAGACCCGAAAAATTGAAAAGCTCAAGAAATCATGAACCATGAGCCAAAAGTGACTGCGACTAATATAAAATAATGCACGACGACAGTGTAGCAACATTGTTGTGGTTGCAATATTGTAAAACGAAAACGAGTAGACCATACGGTATTCCCAACAAGGAAACAGCGCAAAACGGTCTCCCAAGTGTTCAAAAAAGCGCTTTTTGTCCAAATAGATTTGATTTAACGTTTGATTCAAGTTAACGTTTTAAAAGTTATTCCGAGCCTGCACGTCCTCCTCCTGGCATGATTATTTATTATAAGTGTTATTTATAATTTAAATACAATTTGCACGTCAACATGACGATATACCACGGGAGATTTTTTATAAAAAACGTGTTTGCAAACGTAAAAAATATTCAAAAGAAGTTTGATGGATTTCATTAAATTATTGTTTTGTGTACCCTCAAAAGTCTGGGTCTTTCAAGGTTCTGTCGCGAGTTGCATGATTTGTGATGACAATAGCATGTAACGCTCGTCTTAACATACCCCAAACTGTGGAAGCAGGTTTATAAACCACTTCTGATTGGTTATTGTCACGATCGTTTGCAAGCTACTTCCACACTTTTGAACAGGTTACAGACGCACGTGTAATTAGGACGTGCTAAAAATTCTTTAAATATTTTAAAGTTGTGAAGCGGTATGCTTAATCATGTAATGATTTTGTAAAATAAGTAGAAATAAGACTCATCATAAGCGATAGATGGCGCTAGTGGTTGCATGTAGTTTATTATACATCCGTTTAAGATAGTATTATATTCATTTGTAAAATTATTAATAAATCAATACCGTTTATATCTCTATTTATAATAATTATTGTTTAAGTCGTTATGTTTAGTTTCATATATTTTAGTGAAGTAATTTTAATATTTCCTGTTTACTCTGATTGGTCGAATGGTCGGCTGAGTGTTCACTTCCTTTAAAGGCGGGAAACATTCGGTTGGCAATTGATTTGCTTGAACAGACCGAGCCTTTTTGGCCAGAAGTCGAACTGTAAGCATGTCTTACGGTTCCGTGCTACATTTATTATATCTTGCTGTGTAATATGTATGTGTATGTGTGTGTAAGTGTATAACCTAATTGTGTGGAGAGAAAAGTGAATAAACGTTATTAAAGATGTACTTGAGGTGTATGATTTCTTCACATCTCAGAAGTGGGATTACCTACATTTATAGTGAAAATAAAAATAGTTTAAAATTGCTTAAAGTAAGGCTAAGTGGGCTAAAGTAAATCCAAGTACGTTAAAGTGAAGCCAAAAGTGTTAAAAGTGAAGCCAAGAGTGTTAAAAGTAAAGCCAAGTGTACTAAAGTGAAGCCAAGTGTTCTAGAATGAAGCCATGTGTGCCGAAATTTATTTATTTATTTATTTATAATGAGGCCATGTGTGCCGAAATTTATTTATTTATTTATTTATAATGAGGCCATGTGTGCCAAAATGAGGCCATGTGTGCCAAAATGAGGCCATGTGTGCCAAAATGAGGCCATGTGTGCCAAAATGAGGCCATGTGTGCCAAAATGAGGCCATGTGTGCCAAAATGAGGCCATGTGTGCCAAAATGAGGCCAAGTGTGCCAAAATGAGGCCATGTGTGCCAAAATGAGGCCAAGTGTGCCAAAATGAGGCTATGTATGCCAAAGATAGCTAGAAGAAGATAAGATAGAAGCTAAGTATACTTTCAAAAGTTTTCGTTTGCAATAATTTGATTTTATGATTTCTGATTTTTGATTTTTCCGATTTCTAGTACCCAATGGAATCTGATGGTGTGAAATTGCAGAAGGAAAGCCGGGTAGATCCTGTGTCGAACAAGGCAGAGGCAAAGAAGATCTTAAAGGGAGCACAGAATCTCTATTTCGACCTCTTCATCTTTAAGCAGGACAACTATGCAGAAGAGACTCTCGGGAGAAAAAAAAAATGAGGTACTGAATCTTTTAAATGTTTTTCAAGGAGCTCCAGCTTTAAATTGTAATGAACCGGAAGACTTGTTAAAATTTTCTGAGTTCCCAGCTTGTTTCTTCGGAAACTGACACACAAAAAAAAAAAAACGACGTGATCATTCCACAACATTAACGTCAAATGATAGCTCAATGACTTGTTTTAACTTTCGTAGTAAAGGACGCCATTAGATCAAATGCCCCGAACCTCTTGTGAAGTGTCACAGAGTAAACGATAATATACTTAGTACTCGAAATAAAAAGTTGCATAAACAAGTCTAAAAGATCCACAGAGCTTTTAGAGTGCGTAGATTTTGGCAGCGAGTGCAGTCTTGTGTGAATCTGACGCAAATAGTCTTAATCCCTCCATAACTCTATCAAAACTCCACGCTCCTGTATACACTTTATTGTACACCAAAAACATACAATGATTAAAAATTTGTTAAAAAAAAAATATATAGATATATATATATATACATTGGGCGGACTTATCGCTAATGTAATTTCTTCCGGGCCACCAAGGAATGGACAGATTCTCCTCAACGATAGATGGGACTGTCTTTGGTGTATACATTATAAATAGATTACACTAAAATACCACAGATACATACATATCCAAAATCATACATACATAAATAAACACATATACACTGAACATAATAGGTTAGCGAAGTAAATAGGCACTTTGGTAAAATTGATTTGATTAATTTGATAGAACCTTAAAATTGATAAAATTGAATCAAGTATAGAGGTACTGATTGTTAATGATCACTTTATGCTGACAACTTCACTAGTTGTTCAAAATTCTACTGGATTACTATTAGTATCTGTGTATAAAGACGATAGTTCGATATTCTTTTACAAACCTCCTGGGCTGCGTAGTAAAGCCAGTGATTTGAATTCCCGAAAACTTACTGACGCGACTGCACTGTTGGCACAGTGGTTGAGCGATTGACTGCTGCGCTGCATGTCGCGGGTTCGATTTCTGAGCGGATGGATGTTTATGGGAGTGGGTTTAGATGTTTGTAAATGCACCGACGATGCAGGACTGAGCCCTAGAGCAACTAATACTTTGTCAAACCACATCCACTTAGTAAATAGTACCTAACAGCCAGAAACAAATTCGAAATCGTTGAAAGTTGAGTCTCTGCTTTAGGTTCATGTTCTGGAGTCATTTATATAGAAGGTTATTAAGAATATAATTCACATACATTAGTGTAATTATAGTAAAAATGCTGGTAAATAGGTTACCTTGTTCTGTCAAATCTTTCTGAATATATTTCTAGCTTTGCCTAAAACACTGTAATTGCCAAAACGATACCTTATGAAGAAAAAGAAATTTTATATAAGCAATATTGGCCGAAAGAACATTACTAGTTTCGTTCTCGATAAATTTGAAACTAAAGTCGGTCCACAAGTTGGCGACAAAACAAAGGACTATTAAGGACTCTACGGACTATTGGAGTTGTATCGTGATCGTGGTTTTGCGTTTCATTTGAGTGCTATAGATTAGAATGACTCTATTAAAATGAACATAATTTACTTGACGATAGACCTGTCTCCTATAGTCCTTATCGTTTATCATATCATAAATAAAGAGAACAGGTCCATGCAAAAATTTGATGACTTATTGTAAAGTCATCATTAGTTATAATAAAGATGACGTAGGACACTAAGGAATTCCTACAACTACTGACATAATTCATTCTCAGTTTTGGTTTCCAAAGTCAAGGCGGTTGATAAAGAAATATTTTTGAATTCAGTGTTTTAGTATTTTCTTGTATTCTGTGTGCTTACGATAAAGATGATGTTTCTAGGCAAAAGACTGGACAATTATACCCTATAGATAAAGTGAGCACCCTGTTTCATATTAGTCATTGATCATCTTGTCCAATTTGTGAAGAGTAGAAAGCGCAACATCCTTACCATAGTTGAAGGTTTCACTACATAGTATGATTAAATCTTTAAGACTACGTAATCCATTTTGATGCGGTTTTTTTTAAATAAAGTGACTAAAGAGGAAGGTTTTAATGTATGATAACATCCATTAAATCGTGGAAAAATGCTATTATCGAGGTTTCTAATGTGATGTCGTAAATAATTACATTTATGCGCATTTCCAGTGAAACGCAGGTTGATCCCTACTAGATTTATCATAAAAGTATTGTACACATTGAAAAGGTCTACAAAAAAGTCGATGGTATATGTCTATCTATTATGAATATCCCACAATTACATTTTTGTTGGCATTCACTTTTTACGACAAATACTGGCTATTTTTCGAAGCGATTTTAACCAATACAGCATTATTCCTTATCCAATTTATAACCTTAAATACATTGTTGATTTATTATAGATCTATATCGCCTAATGCATAATATGATTTAAATGAATATTTTCGAAGATATTACAGATTTGAAATTGCGGCGTGGGAGCAGTGTGCCGATATGTTGTTTATACAACGTTCACAGTTTTTCTGTAGTGTATTTAGTATCTGCATTGCACCCGTGCCAAGACGGGGCGGGTCGCTAGTCATTTAAAAAGCACATATTTGTAGAAGTGGTAAAGGATACGAAAACTAGGTTCGCTATAGGCGAAGGTTCTTGAAAATACATTTTATGACTGGTTTATCATTTGGAAACATACATATGTGAGCGCGGTACCTCTTTAACTTCAGCTTCTTTCAAGAGTGTTTGCGTAAGTCATTATACGCTGTAACATATCCCAGGGCCAAGGGCCAAGTTGAAAGGTATAAACCAGAGTATTTTGAATGCTTGGCAAAACATAATGATGGACCTGGGACATGCACACATCTTTTTACCAAAATTCAGTGGGGTATAAATAATTCCATTAGTTCCTCCACTGGATTGACTACTGGGACTAGATTCAAAGACAGGTTATATAAAAAAATTGTATGTTGAAGCTGACCCCATACCAGACACGTTACGAACCTCATTAGACGAGGTCAGCACCAATATCCACGTTGACAAAAAAAAAATTGATTATGATTCCGGTAGGATAATTGCTAGTATTTACAAAGGCGATTTGGTCAAGATTACTAGAACTTATTTCAATTACAAAGCAATACTATAGCTACTTTCAAAATATTTTGTCATATCCGTACAAAATTATACAAGTTTTGGGTAATGGCCGATATAAAATTGCTGAAATTCCGAGTTTTAGTAAACGGAAAAATAGAGTTAAAATAGACCGTGTAAAACCTTGAATAAGTATTCATTCCCATGATCATAATTTAATTTCATTAGATAAATGTTTGTACAATGTATCGGAACTAAGGTCACAAATTAATAAATGATTTTTTTTTTCTTTTTTTCTGAATCTAGAAACTTTTGACATAGAACTGTTTGACATTATACTATAAATTGCTTTGACATTAAATTGAAAACTATTTGACATTTTATTTAGACATTAGTACATATGATGTAAACAACTTTTGAAATTCAATTAGTAACTGTTATTGACTTGTATAATTGTATTTGATTTTGGTTGACATTATATTTAAAACTGTTTGGCACTATATATAAATTTCGCTTATAATGTATGTAAAAGAATAATTCTCAGTTCTTTATATTTGTGTTTAGGTTGCTTAAGTAGATATTCAACACAATGTAAATTGTTTTTATGAATGAAAATAAATGAAATGAACTGCTCATCTTCTGGTACTGAAAGTATTTACGATAACGACAAAACATATACCGGGATCGTATCTGAGATCAACAAATAGCCGAATGTAATGATTGTAAAAATGTAAGGCTGATGTTATGTAATGGTCATTCAGAATATTGTAGGATCGTGCGTCAGGAGATCGCACGATGTCGGATGGCCGAATGTAATGATTTTGTAAAATAAGTAGAAATAAGACTCATCATAAGCGATAGATGGCGCTAGTGGTTGCATGTAGTTTATTATACATCCGTTTAAGATAGTATTATATTCATTTGTAAAATTATTAATAAATCAATACCGTTTATATCTCTATTTATAATAATTATTGTTTAAGTCGTTATGTTTAGTTTCATATATTTTAGTGAAGTAATTTTAATATTTCCTGTTTACTCTGATTGGTCGAATGGTCGGCTGAGTGTTCACTTCCTTTAAAGGCGGGAAACATTCGGTTGGCAATTGATTTGCTTGAACAGACCGAGCCTCTTTGGCCAGAAGTCGAACTGTAAGCATGTCTTACGGTTCCGTGCTACATTTATTATATCTTGCTGTGTAATATGTATGTGTATGTGTGTGTAAGTGTATAACCTAATTGTGTGGAGAGAAAAGTGAATAAACGTTATTAAAGATGTACTTGAGGTGTATGATTTCTTCACAATCAATTCTTCTGTGATTTAAAACGCCGAAAAAACAATTTCGATATATACCTACTTAACAATAATTAACAGTTTGCGTAATGTCTTAAACCGTGTAACTATGGCACTAATAAAATCTTTTAATTTCAGCAACTACGGCGGAGGTCATAAAAGCAGCGCATCAATGTCTGCGCTTACGCTGCTAGCGTTCTTGTTCTTTCTTCATATATTGCAACAGTGCATTAAAGATCACATGACAGATATGAGCACGGCTCCCGTCATGATCATGACGGCCGGAAGAGAAGGCGATGACTCAGTTACAAAATCAGAAACTTTTAACAAAATAGATAAAACCGGCATGACAGAAATTAATTTTCAAGACATACCCGATAAAGACGGAATGAATGCACAAAATAAAATTACCGAAAAGTATGGCGAAAAAAATCCATACGAGATTAACGGTTCACCAAATAAACATCAGTTAATGAAGATAAAAACCACACATGTAACAAAATCAGATGAAACAAAGCATAAACATAATATATTGGAAAATTACGCAAACCGAAGTTCAAATTACGCTGGGTTTTATAGTGTTATGGATGAAGAATAACTAAACGCTTAACATATACATAACTTTTTAAAAATACAATGGGTAAAACGACGCTTTAGGAAGAGGAGTGGCTCCCTGATATTGTGACCACTTTATTTTTAAATTTGACCAAATCTGGAAACTCTGTTTCTGTTTACGGAGATATTCCCCAGTCACAATATCAACTTTTTGTATTTGAACAGACTTCAAAAAAAGGAGAAGGTTCACAATTCGGTTGTATATTACATTTAATATTGTTTGTTACTCCGTCATTTATAAATCGGTATGAAAAATCATATTTGACTGTTTTAAGGGTTAAAGGGTTTAAAATTATTTAGCGCGCTGCGAAATTACATAAAAAAAAATACAGCAATGTTAGTTAATTTGATATACAGAATGTGTAGATAACGATAATGTGGTGATTCATGTATAATTCGTATAAAGTTGGTGAAATAAATATACACAATCTCGTTTAATTTAAGATTTATTATGAAGTATTTTAAAACGTACATACTATTGTAATGTATAATTATATTAATCGCACTAAAATATTACATAATCATAGGTTGCGGAAAGTTAACTCGTATTTTTTAAATCAATTCAAGACTATTCTTTTTTTTTTATTTAACTTTGCCAGTTTGAACCCCAATTACAGCAAGCGACTTAATAAACCATGTGTAATCCAAATCGTATTAAAAATACGAAAGTAGTTGTATGTCTGTTGTTTGTTACCTTTTTCAAGCCATAAAGTCCGAACGGATTCTGATTACTTGTGTTAGGAAGGGCTACCTATTAGAGTTCTGTAGTCGAACAAGCAAGTTTTGCCATGTCCGTCTTTCCGTCCATAAGCAGCTTAGCTCAGAGACTTACTTCTAAAAAGCTATAATTGAGGCATATTAATCACCCCGGCAAAGTCAACGACACGGTTAACGCAGTGTTTGAGCGATCGACTGTTGAAATGGAATTGAACCGTGGGTTCAATTCCCGTATGGAACAAATATGTGCATGGCCTACAGGTAGTTGATTTGTTTCTGGCTGTTTATGATGGCACCCACTACTGCTGTTAATGGGTGCTATGCTGATGGATCTAGAAAACTGGGAGAGGGATGTCGCTCCTTCTGTGAGAGTGCGATGGTCTAAAAGGAGACTGCCGAGAGGGATCGTGAGAGATCCGATTTAGGGAATGCGGCTCACAGGGGTCATGTGTTGCCTTGCATAGTTAGGTTCAGGGAAACCCCTTTACAGTCTCCCCAGAGAAGTGCCCTAACAAGCGTAGGGAGGGGGCTCCGGATTGGTCTTTTGAGAGGTAACGGTGCCCCCTTCTTTATGGAGATGGTGTGGTGACCACTGGGAAGTTTTTAGTGAGGTAAGAATCCCTGGTCCTATCACGACCAGGAGCCTTTAAGTTTCCCCCCGAATAAAAAAAGGGTACTTCCACAAGCAAAGTGAGATTTTTTTTTTTTCATCTTTCCTATGGTATAGGGTACCGTTGGATAGGTCTTTTAAAAAAATATTGAGAGCTTTTGGAAACAGTTTTTCCATTCAGGAATCAGTTTGTAAAATATTAATTAAAAGTGTTTTTTTTTTTTAATGTCCCTCCTCCCTCTGTCTTGCAAATTTTTGTTTTTCAAATATGTAAAAAAATCACGGTAATAGTACCTACATAATTATAATGAAGTTATTAGGAAAAACTATCACAGCTATGTAGGCTTTACAAGTTTACGAGTAATAGTCGAGCAACATTTGCAGTTGGAATGTATGGCAGAATGTTTGTTCTTGGGATAAATTCATTTCAACTACGGAACATTTTACGTGGTCCGACACGCGTTTGGCCAGTTTGTACAAAGTAGTAGTTCCCGTGGGATAATTACGGACCTCCTCGCGGCAGAAGCGGCGGGCAAAAAACAGGTAGCATTTTATTGCTAGTCAACAGTTTTTTTTTTTTTTTTTGCAAAAGTGATGTTGAGTAAAATTGGAAATCAATCTTAAAATAAATATGTACAAAGGAACTTTTCGCCCGACCATATGATAAAGGTAAGTATGTACCTACTCTTAAGTTACAATCAATGATAAATTAATAAACTCATAATGGTTAGCCTTACAACATAATTAACCCAGTCAATGCGGCAACAAATTTTGCTCTCGCTACCCAGATGCGGCATAGTTTTAGTAACGTAAACGCCGACCAGCGTGAACCGCACTTGTCGATTAAAAAATAACACGCCAATCCGCGTTTTCAGCACTTTGGTATGAATTTCAATTTATTCATGAGATTAAAATTACATGATTGATAACTTCGAATGTTATCAGGGGTTGCAAACCATTTTATGTTTAATTAAATCTCAATACATAGTTAATAGATAGGTACTTATTATTATTAAATTTATTTAAACGAAATTCACTTATAGGTATATAAAAATTATTGTGAATTGTCGGTCTTTCTCAATCTTATTTATATATCTTCATAAATATACATACTAAACTACAAAGAAACGACTAAAATTTTGAGACTATAATTTTTTTTTTTGTACCCGCAAGAACAATTTTTCAACAAAAAACAAAATAATTGTCAAATAGCGGAGATTATTGGACGCAGGCTTAGAGTGTAATTTTACTTTTAAATGATTCATATTTAAGTTTTTTTTTTTAAGCGTTTTTCGCAAATATAATATCCAAAAACTACTTGTACGAGGCATTTCACTTATAAATTCCAAGCACATTGGTCTATATTTTATTATTAAATCTTCAAATTTGGGTAAAACGGCGTGGTCCGAATCCGAGTGTGCAAAATAATACGCCGATCGGTGTGCGACGCATTGAATGGGTTAATGAAGAAGAAGACTAATAAAAAATCATAAAGTTCAAACGTTTAAAATAAAACTAATTTTGAGTTAATATCACGTAGTTACCTTCCCACAACTAACTACTTCATCAATAAAAACAGACAACTGTCCATCTTGAAAAACTGTGTTTAACACTTAACTTAATTAATTGGCTGCATGGTATAATGACCTTCGCAGACCATGCCAAGTCGACACCACTCAAAAACCGGTTCAATGTCTAGTCAACTCGTCAATTCACTAGTCGACTTTGTATCAGAAATATAAAAATACATAATTATCATAAAGATTTGGGTTCATAAGAATTTTGAAAATTGTATACCTTATAAAGCAGGATTTGAAACTCTTAACGACTTGACATCAACTAATGAAACTTGACGACTTTTCGATGCTTTACTCGAATCAATGCCGAGTGGATAAGGCATACGATGGACTTAAACAACAGTACCTAGGGTATGTTTGTAAACGTAGCTGAAAAAATCTACGTCGACGTCTACTTTGCCATGAAGTAATAGACTCTTAATTTTAAGCAACGTTTATAAATAAAGAGACGTAAGGATATGTGGTACAAGATGAAAAACCGTACACCAACATATTCTGACTGTTAACCAAAATTCATTTATAATTATGTACGTACTTATTCCATACTAGCTTTCCGCCCGCGGCTTCGCCCGCGTGGAGTTCGGTTATATCGCGCTTTTTAGATTTCCCTAGGAACATCATATTTTTCCGGGATAAAAGGTAGCCTATGTTCTTTCTCAGGGTCCAAAGATTGTCTGTGCCAAATTTCATCAAAATCGGTTGAGAGGTTTAAGCGGGAAAGCGTAGACAGACAGACAGACAGACAGACAGACAGACAGACAGACACAGACAGACAGACAGACAGACAGACAGACAGACAGACAGACAGACAGACAGACAGACAGACAGACAGACAGACAGACAGACAGACAGACAGACAGACAGACAGACAGACAGACAGACAGACAGACAGACAGACAGACAGACAGACAGACAGACAGACAGACAGACAGACAGACAGACAGACAGACAGACAGACAGACAGACAGACAGACAGACAGACAGACAGACAGACAGACAGACAGACAGACAGACAGACAGACAGACAGACAGACAGACAGACAGACAGACAGACAGACAGACAGACAGACAGACAGACAGACAGACAGACAGACAGACAGACAGACAGACAGACAGACAGACAGACAGACAGACAGACAGACAGACAGACAGACAGACAGACAGACAGACAGACAGACCGACAGACAGACAGAGTTACTTTCGCATTTATAATATTAGTATGGATTATTTTTCACGACCTTAGAAGCATTAGGTCGTATCTGTAGGTCGTCGGACCTATACAATATGTAAAGAAAACCCTCTTTTCTTTTTTTCTCATTCTACTAATGCCTAGACTGCCGCGCTAAACTTAAAAAAGAAGTCCCTCTAAAAAATAATATTATTTTGCAAAAAGATAATACATGTGCGGTAGGCAATAAATGCGCGGGCGAAAGGGGGCAGGGCACGCGGCACGTGGTCGCATCGCTATTCGCACATAATAATACCGGCAAAAATGGTGATGCACTTTTTAAAAATTACCAAATTTTGGGGAAGTTGGAATTAATTCGCGGAAAAAAAGATTATTTCAAAATTCATTAGTATTATTATTACTATGATGATTATGTAAAATTTCATATTTTATTTGGTCATGTGTTTACCTAACCTTTATTATCCTTATGGATCGGACGCGGTTTTCTTTACATATTGTACATAGGTACGACCTAATGCTTTTAAGGTCCAGCTATACATACGACCTAATGCATCTAAGGTCGAGTTGTACTTCATTTACTGCGCCATGTTTTCTCCCGCATTAGAAAACGCTTGGGGTGCTGATGAACCTTTTTTTACTTGTGCGTAACGCGTATTATTTTAATAAATAAATAAATGTTTATACATCCAAGAACAACTTTTATTTTTAGTACAGAACTGTCTTCTTAAATTCATTTACAAATAATTAACTCTACTGAAGTATTGCAAAGTAAGAATTACAACATCCTAAACAAAATAAAATAAAAGCTGTAACCACAGCGGAGCCTCTAGTCTCAGTGTTACGGTTGTTTTGTCCGGCCCGAACTACTGATACCAAAAAAGTCTCATTAGTAAGGTTATGACGTCAAAGCGAACTTATGTGACTTAAAAAGTATCAGTAGTACGGTGCTAAAGTAAAAGTTGTTCCGCGCACCACTAACCGAACTCCAGCTATAGGTTCAACAGTTCGGTTTGACGTCACAGCCGTACTAATGAGACTTTTTGCCTATCAGTAGTTCGGGGCCGGACAAAAAAACCGTAACACTGAGACTAGAGGCAGCCGAGAGCAGAGAATTGTTGGCGTGCGATTTTTCTGTGTGTAGAATAGCTTTTTAGCAATATTTTGAAGTGAATTGTTGAGCTTAAAGTTTTCTAAACGCGCATAGGGAATAACATTTATGATGAACAAACTATTCTCATCACTACGCCATAAAATGTACCATTTTTTTTATTTACATCCTCTAAAAGTTGAAACAATTTCTTTTAATACCTACGTTACATGACACAACACAACACTTTTAATGTTTTTAGATCTCCTTTAAATCTAAACAATATAGCAAAAAATACTTCAATAGCAGATAAGTTGCTAGATAAATGGAAGCTTCTGAAATTATCGCTTTAGTTACGTCTCACTCGTTCTATGTATTTTGTTTGAGTGAGCGCACTAGAGCCCATTGTTGGGTCTGTCATACGATTCCAGTCAGTTTGGCCTACAACAAATCCAATGGCACGCATCTTCTCTTGTTGTCTTCTCTCTTCAATGTCCGCCCATCGTACCTGTTTTAATTATTACATGATGAAAATTCTATGTCACACGGTTGTTATACACGCAAAAAGAAACTCACCTTTATAATTAAATTGATGACGTAAAAACATTTTAGAACAATTTGTCAAAGCCAACGAACCTTTATTTGTGAAAACAATCGAAATTTTACGACAACTTCTTTGTAAGTACACCTTTGAAAAAAGGCTTTTTTTAAATAGATTTGTTTAAAAATTGTTACAAATTTTCGCCAACTAATTTTGACTAGGGATATGGTTGTAAAATTGTTAAATATAGTCAGTACACGTCGGTAAAAATACCGAACTTTACCAAGTGGTAATTGCAATTATTGTAGTAATCACCAATTTCCGCAATCCAACTAAAATTATAACTGGATTAAAGAATCACACACAGTACAACGTCCATGTTGATATTTCTTAAAAAACTGTAGTCATTTGAAAGCCGCATACGTTTTGGCAGCTATAAAACACTATCTAATCTAATCGAGGTAAGTCATTTCGTGTTATAATATTACGTATTTAACGGAAAATCGGACGTAAGACGCCAAGCCACATTTCCACAACCATATCGCTATAAAAGTGCGAAATGTACACGTCTACAGTCCAGTTACGGTATGGACTGGAAATTCTGAGTACGATCTCCTCAGGCGCTATTATGCGAGCCCACTCCAAACCATAATGTATAAAGTACCAAAAAAAAAAGAACAAATAAATGATTATGTATACTTACAGATTTCTTTCCTGGCTTTGCTTGGTTTGGCGTCCAATCGTCTAGTTGTAAGTAGTCTTCCATGGAGAGCTGCGATGGTCGGAGAGGTTTGCTGGTGCCGTCGAGGCGAGCTGGAACAACATACAAACATATTTAATTTTAAGGCATTTACCATCGTTAATACAGGTCTTCCTGTTAGCTTCTCCATCAGGTGATAGAGCCAGCAAAAAGTTTCTTATCAATACTAATTAAAATGCAACTTAAACTAAAAAGTACAACATATTTTTAACCAATAACCTACCTAGTTGCGCGGCGTCGTCCATTTTCTCCCACTTGGATGTAAAAACGGTTTCGACCTGTGGTGGAGTAGCATCTTACGAGTTTAGTTACAATGCTGAAATAAAACTTATTAATCCTACCCTGACCAAATGAAAAATAAAACATTCCAATCTAATACAGTAGCCTTAAGTAGGTGTCAATAAATACTTAAATTTTAGCATAACACAAAACAAATAGACAATGGTTGGTGGTGTCGTTAGCTTGGCAGGATGCTTGCATCACGAGGATTAAACACCATAGTCGGTTGGAGCTCGATAACGAGACCTCACCTCAGGTTCTTGTGCATCCTCCATAATAACTTCATCATCGGCATCCTCCATCTGGACATCAGTAATGGCTGCACTCTGCAGTAATGTAGTAGCATCCAGTTGTATATGATGTGAAGGTGTAGAAAAGAACCGGGCTGAAATTACTTCAATATCCTCTAATTTCCTATTGTGAATATTTCTCTTATAGCAAGTTTGTGGGTCAAGTTCCATGGTACAAATGTAGACCTACAAGAAGAAACAAAACGATATTAACCAAATGTTTAGTTAACAGTAAGATTATTATATTTTTATATTAATACATACTTGGAAACCCTGTTGTCTAGCAAAATTCCATATATCTCCATAACTCTTTAAAGAATCATTTACTGCATCATAAATCAAAAATGTGAAGTATCCATCAGTTAAACTCCTCTTAAAAGCTCTCTTTAAAGAATTAGTATAACTTTCTTCAGAGCTCTCATCATATTCATATTTTAAGGTTGGTTTCTTAACCTGAAAATGTAATAAAAAATATTTTTGCATTACTGGAGAGATTGTAAAAAAATAAAGATGCCATAAGTCTATAGTAGTAGTAGGCAATTCTCACCAGCTTTCCTGTAGAAGGATCTCTTTCTTCAACTTCCCCCTCTTGCATAAAATAGTCATCAATAGACATAATCCTGACAGTACCACCAAATTCAGCTTCTCTGTCTCTTATTAATTTAGCTAAGTATGATTTCCCACTCCCAGGGGGACCTAAAATTATTGAGTGTCATTACAGCATGTAAATCCTTACATGATATGAGCATGCTAGTATATTATAATAATGTGAGCACAACTGTTGCACAATGATACACAATCAAGACAATAATGCAATATGTAGCAGTTTTTCTGACATCGGTGAAGATTGTATAGCAACAATGGTATGATTCATTCAAGCACAAATTCTGTAATTTCCATTATCCATAAACGCTGCTTAAAGTTAACGAATAACGAAATGAACGATTAACGATTGATGATGTGTTAATGATTAACGATTCTTTACCCATACATTTTAGACCTTTTAAAATCACTTAAATTTAATCATTGTTTATGAATAAACCAATTAAACACAATGTTTAATTGGTTTGTGTTTATTCATAAAGGATGATTTAAGTTAAAGTGACTTTAAAAGGTCAAAAATGTATGGTTAAAGAATCACTAATCACTAGCTAACTTTAAGCAGCATTAATGTTTAAAGGGGACAATGTCCATGTCAAATTGTAATCTATTATAAAGAATAGAAAAGAGAGAATACTTGTGAACCAGTTATTTTAGGACCAACAACTGAAACTTGAAAAGTCAATAAATAAAAATTATGTCACAGAAACAAGGTGTATGTCATCATAGCCTCTCAGTAGGCTATGTCATGAACATTAAACAGGTACCCAAGATTGTGTACTTGTTGAGTTTTACAACTCCAATCTATAGTGCAGTTTCGATTACTATGTGTTAATTATGTGCAGAATGTTTTAAAAATGGTTTCTTTTTTTTCTCCTCTTTATTTCTTATTGCAATCTGTCTGGCAGACATTCAACAATACTTTAGTAATGGTGTATGGTATGGTGTAAAAACAGTAATTATGTCATAAGGAGTAAATAGCAAAAGACTTTTTTAGGTTCCTGTTCTGATGTTGAACATTCCTACAGATTCACCATTCCAATTTAGAAGAGTGCATTTATCTCTAAAGACATGAATACTACACTTACCTCTTAAAATAATGACTATTTTATCAGGTCTCATTGTTCGTCCAGGATGTTCTAATAAATCATCAATCATAACAACATGTTTTGACTGAGACTCATCCTCATCTTTAGATTTTTTATTAATTGGGGTATTGTTACTTTCAGTATCTCTACTTAGTCCTCTTTTACGAGAATCTCTTTCATGACTTCTACTATGACGATTAATTTCTTCTCTTCTACCATCTCTACCATGATCACGGTCTCTGTGGTCTCTTTCTCGGTCTCTATAAAAATCTTCGCGTCGAGAATATTTATCACGGTCATCTCTCCTTCGATCATCATCTCGGTCATCCCTTCTTCGATCATCATCACGTTCCTCCTTTCTTCGGTCAACATCACGTTCATCTCTTCTTCTATCATCATATCTATTATCTAGTCTTCTTCTATCATCATAGTCATGTCTAGGTGGAACTCTTGACCGGAAGTCATCCCGTAGATCTTCTCGGGGTGCCCTTCTTTCAAAATCTCTTGAGTAATAGTCACGGCTATACCTCTCTCTACTATAATCGATTTCCTTCTCAGATCTTCTAGGTTTTCTTGTAAATAATTCATCCATTTCTTTTTCAAAATCCTTTCTTTCGACTTCACCATCCTTTGATTTGTGATTATAATCAAACATATGCACTGGTTCAATAAAATCTCGAGCTAAAAGAGAATACAAAAAGACGTTATTTACCCACCCTACATATCACATACATTCAAGATTATTACTAAGACAAGAAAGAATAAGCCAGCAGAAAAATAGTAATTAGAATGTATAAGCATAGTAAATGAATACACAACAAACATCTTGACATTTTTATTACCTTTTAATCTGAGAGGCTTGTGCTCATATTCAACAATTAGAGATGTTGTGAACATAGGTTCATCTATCCACTGGGGTCGGGCAGGTTGTTTTGGAACAGGGTTCATTTCAAGTAAAGGCTTTCTCTCGGGAGGGCCTATAGGATAATTGTTACCAATTTGGTGACTAGGCATTTCTGACATTAGAGGGCGTATTAGAGGCCTGGGTGCTGCGGTGTGGGTGGTATTTGGTCGCACGGGAGAGGGATCAACCCGAGGTGGTCCATTGTCTGGATATGGTGGTCCCATGTCATTGCCAATATAGTGCATATTTCTGTCAAAATTATACTGCTCCTCTGGCATATCCTCATGCATTCTGTTTGGAGGAGGATAGTTAGGGTTTAGCTCCTGGTTATATTGCCCTGGGTAATTTTGTCCTTGTCGGTTGAAGGATGTAATATTACTTTGTCTGTTTTCATATTGTTGATTATTATAATTCTGATTTCTATTCCCATGACCATAAGGAACACTGTTCTGATTATTCAAATTGTAAGGTACACTAGGAGGTGGAGCATTCATATTTGGTGTGCTAGTTGAGGAGTCTTGAGAATTTTGTCCAGCAACCATAGAAAGGATATTCATAATTTTAGCATCACCAAGAATATTATTAATTCCTTTAGAAATTGTGGTATAGTCTGGAGCTTTTGCAACTTCTGGTTCTTCTGAAATATCTATAATTTCTTGATTTGCATTGGTACCATATGATTTCTCTACTTCAGGTACTAAATCTAAGCCAGGAATGCCTTTATTAGATCCACTCGAAGGCAGAAAACTAGGAGGAGGAGCAGAAAAATTTACATTTGATTGATAATTACTATCACTCGCAGTGTGGTAGGATTCAAAAGTATCTTGAGAATCAATATTATTATTACTTCTAGTTTTAGGCACAGCATATTGCTCTTGCTGATATTGGGCATTGCCATGATCCGAGTAGTTTTGTGAGGAGTTATTAACATAATTCTGTGTTTGTTTACTGGGAAATGCATTATTACTAGATTTTTTTAGATTAGGAGGAACAGCTGCTACCAAAGTAGTTGCTATGGTAGTATTGGTTGGCTGTACTGGTGGGTTTTTACTCAGAAGACGGGCTCTTTTTTGTTTCATCTGCTGTCGGCGTTCCATTAGCTGGGCACGACATGCCTCGAATTTCTGCTCATACTCTTTATATGCCTGTTTGTCAGGGTGATTCACATTGTCTTGTCTCCATTTCTCAATCTCCTCTTCCCATTTTTGAAACTGAATATCGAAAAGCCTCTCTTCTTCTGCTAGTTTCTTCAGGTCATCAGAATTAACTGAACTTTGAATTGTTTGTGTTGGTTTAGTTGGTTGAGCAGTTTCTTTAGCATAGGACCAATTCGAATTATTACCTGCTTGGGGATGTGCGTTTAGATTAACATAATTGGTAGAGCTGTTATTTTGCTGCTTGGCTGTAGGGGCAGGAACAGGTGTAGGTTTAGAAGAGGCACTTCCAAAGAGCGGCTCGTTATTCTCATGCGGTGGCGGTGGCGGCTGGTCAGGGGGAGGTGGCGCAGGCGGTGGAGCGGCGGTCGCCGGTGGAAGTGGCGGCATTCCAGCCATAGCATGGATAGCTTGCATTTGCTCTGCATACTGTAAAGTAAGAAATTCTAGTTGCAGAAACTTAGCATTTACCTTTAATACGATAAATACTTACTGTATCAGTTATAAAAAGAAACTATGTAGGTAGCTAATGAACACACAATGGTAAACTGTACTAACCTTCTCACCATACTGGCCCTGCCATTGCGCGTATTGCTGCTGCCACTGAGTCCACTGCTGCCAGTTTTGATGCTGCATTGCTGCCCATTGCTCAGGCGTCATTTTGGTCATATCAGGAGTCATACCGATACCCGAACTCCATTGACCCGAAGTAGGCATTGGCCAAGCCATAGTGACCAACTTTTAATAGTCCGTCACTCAAATAAGTGAAAATATTTGAATGATTTCATATAACAACGCAATCTACGACATACAGCAAATGGAAACGAATCTACGTTAACGTCGTAAAGTAACGTTATTGTAGGAGGACGGCGGCCATTTTGTTTCATCCGATTCATCGATTTTCATAAGTCTTCGCTAACTCATTTGCTATGTTTGACGTTGATTTGACATGCGCTGAGCGCGTCGCATTTACTCCTAGAGATGTTCGATGTCGATTAATCGATGGAAGAAAAAACACTATTAGCAATGGCGATCAATCGCAAGGACTATTTGACATCTATTGCTTCAGCATCATTTAGATCGAAAAATGTCCACTGCTGTACATAGGTAGGCTTCCCCAACCATCGTCATAACGACCGTTTTTGTGATTTTGCACTCAACAGATTAGATCGGTAGGTCCGTATTACAAAACGTCACTCAAGCATTGATCTCTGTTTAAACATTACTTAAAACTAGTTTCAACCAATCAAATTGCTTGAAACGAGACTTATGTAGAGTTTGAGTTTTGTGTGACGTTAATACGGACCTTAGGTGCGTATTACAGAACGTCAATCAAAACTCTTCAGTGTTATTCTTTTTTGTATTTTTTTTTTTTTTTTTTTTTGTAATTTGTGCTTGACCGCAATCCCGCCTGATGGTAAGCAGTGATGCAATCGTTGGTGGTAAAGTGAGCTAGTTTATTAAGAGCCTGTAGCAGCCCAGCCAGCTGCTACACACATTCTATAACCCACTGCGAAGGGTTCCTAAAAATCACACTAGGATCGCGGAAGTCATGGCGGGCGTCCCGACCGCACAGCGCGTTGGTGCCTATAAATCTCACCCCGGAACTCTGGAAGCACATCTGTTGACCAACGGTCGATGGGAGCGTGGGAAACTATAGCGAGCGACTAATCACACGCCGCGGCCTCCCTCGATCAACGAATCAACATCGAGGACGCACGCGCTACCGCGTGGATTTCGGCAGGACAGCAAGCTGCTTTCCTATTGGTTACCCCGCTATTGTTTAGTTAGAGATAGCTAGTTTATTTAAGTTAGTGCATAGCTTGTAAGATTCATTCCACTGACATTCTTTTCTTATATCGAGTCGCATTCACACCCTATTCTTGTTTTCACTCGTGTACATTCAAATTCTGTTCCTGTTCACACTCTTGTAAATAGTTATCTTACATCACATTATTGTACACGTCATATACATTGTACTCTTTTACATACGTGCAATACACAAGGTTCGATTTATCGGAGTTTTATTTACGTAACACGACTTAAGCGCTACATTGATGACCCCGACTACATTGATGAATCGAGACCGACGTGACCTACCGATACTCGTAATTAGCACATTCTAGTGACTTCCCACAAGCCTATTCACTCTAACCTTGAAGACACTCAAATTGTAGTCAGACGGAAACACCGCCGCTGGCAAATTGTTCCAGTCCCTAGTACGCGGTATAAAAGAGAAGGCTAAACGCTTCGTCCGGATTGTAGTGGTGTTAACAACATAATTACACGTTGTACGTAAGGGTCTTACGTTAACGTCTGATCAGCAACATAAGTAACCTAATGCACGTGGCTAAACGGGCAAAAAAAAAAAACAGTAGGGTCTACTGATATCAATTAGTCACTACACGGGGCCTAGAAGACCCATTACATATCTACCCCTTAGCTACAAATTAATTATTAAATAATAATTAAATATTATTACCGATCGTTAGTAAACGAGAGATAATTCGCAATTAACAGCAGCGCCAAAAGTAACTGGCACAAAACATTGTGCTAATAGACGCATGCAATAGTATAGGCATGTAGTTATTTAAAACTTGTTTTTGTACGGAAAGTAAAAAAACTTCAATAATTTCAGCACAAGACCATTCATGGTTCATCCCAGCTGTACGTCCGTTTAGGAACGTAGTGTTGAACGCCGAACACCCACTATCGTGCGCTCATCCAGCCTGCTAGGTGTAATGGAACGAAGTTAGTAAGTGTATTTTGCCACCAGCGTTGTCAAAACGCCAAAAAAGTGAGTTCTTCTTATGTCAGCAGTAGCAAAAGAGAAGACAAGATAAGAAGATATTTTTCATGATTAAAAATGTTAACCAGCAGCAGCACTCTCGACACTGACTACCATCCCTAGACAACCGATAGGTTGCAATGTCCTGTCGATACGTTTGTTGCGATATTTGGTAGTCTCTCAAAGTAATCGATTGCCGTCGTCGATCTCTTCGCTAGGCCACCGACATCGTTATCTCGGATGTAGATAGAGATAGAGACTTGCGTTTGTCGTATAGATCGTTACATACAGTCAGATGGACCATGTATAGAAAGCTGTCTGAATCTTTGTATACCAGTTATGTTTCGTTAAATTCACAGTAGGTAAGCACCATATTTGCGAATTTAGTTGCGGGTTGGTTTTAAAATTAATTTAGTTTCAAGCTGAAGAACTTCTCTGCGAAAACATCACTATTAATACTTTTTTGACAGTTTTGATGAATGATGAGACAGCCTTTACGGTTAGGTGGCCAGAAGCTCAAACACCTAAACTCATCAAGGGGTGCCGTGTTACAATGAGATCTAAACTTACCAAGGGTACCGTGTTAGTTGTTGTCTAATAAACGAGTTAAAGAGTGGAGATCAGTTATGGTTAGACTTGAATCCGAATCCAACATATCTGTGAAAAAACTACGTTAGATGAAAAAAATAATAATTACTGTATATTGTCAAATTAGCTTTAGGGAGGTATATTTATTTTCTCTGGGCTAAACGGCTTATTATCCCTAACGCTCTTTAAAAGTAAACCTAACGCTCGTAAAGAACCGCAAGGATGCAATAAACAGATTACCGTTTATTGCATCCTTGCGGGGCACAGAAAATTACTGCAGAATATAGCTTCAGCTACCTAAGGTCAGTGACCTGTGGTAATAGTTATAGAGGACAGCATCACGAAATAAAGCTATAGCCATCCGAGCAAATAGAAGGCCCGATACGGTAATCTTCCGTGCTCCACAATAGTTGGCCTGAACATTTTTAGTTTTACGTTTTCACGTGGTTCTCGCTTCGGCAATTTTGAACGAGACTCCATATCATGATGAATTTCTATTTATTAGACAGGTCAAGAAGTTCTTCATACTTACCCAATAAAACTATCGGACGGTGATTTTATTATTTATGTTTATTATATTTCTAATCACGAGAATATAAATACCACATTTTAATTGAACATCATATCAAAATGTGTTATTATAATATAATTTTTCACATCATTATTACAATAGCATGCATTGGAAAATGCTAATTGCTACTTGTTAACGTTGTGTTGCTAGCGCAAACTTTTGTGGTGAATCATGGTAAGCGTTTATTTTTTCCAAAAATAGTGGTTATTCACATTCCATAAATTAACCTTTGCCAGCCGTATCTGTTCGTTTGTATTAATGTTCAGAATGGGCCCAAAAAAAAAGTAATACTAAATAATATAATTACAGAACATTATCGATATGATCTACCGCAATTACAACTTTTACAAATAACTGACTGATCATCGAAAACCGGGGAACATCACTAGAGCGACGCCATTATCGCGTTGGATTTGGTTGTGGTGTGTGTCGTCTGCTACAATTTTTTGATTTTATAAACAAATACAATTTCATATTTTGGTATATAATAATCAATGTAACTGCCTTTTAGTTATGCAAAGCGAGAAACGAAATTGTGATATAGAAAGTTCAGTTTTCGTGGTATTATTCTCTGCGCGGGAAATGTGACTACATCCAATATCAATTTTGTTATTAGGACATTACCCGATTAACAAAACAATACTGCAAAAGGTTATAATTTAGTGAAATGATTCCAACTAAAGTACGTGGAAGCCGGAGAGTGAAAGCTTTAAAGCTTCCTAAAAACCTAGAACGCTTATATAAAGAAGGAAAATGTCGCGAGTGTGCAGTTGTGGTTACTCGCATGGACTTTGCCAAGATACTGGGTAAATTTACCAAAGTTAAAATACAATATGAAAGCAGTACAACTCCCAAAACGAAGCTAACTGCTGACTCAACGTCGCCTAACTCAATTGCCAGGTTAAAAAGCAATGAGAATGGTATGGTCCTCATTCATAAAGACACCTACAGTGAACAATCATTCAAAGACCAACGTAACAAGAAAAAAGCAAAAAGAAGTGGATCTTCGGTCGCTCCAAATATATTAAGAGAAAATAACAGCCTTAAAAAGCCTGTTTTGAAAGACCAAAACTCTAACTATAATGATAAGAAACAGAAAACTGACAGTAGCTTAAAACAATACGGTATTGTGTTTGAGGATCCTTTGGCAAATAATAATAACAATAATGAAATCCACTTGAAAATTTCCTTAACTGATTTATTACCTAAAATTGATGATAGTGTACTTCCTTCCGAGGAGTGGTGTATTGACTATTTTCCCAAGAAAGATGAACCAAAAGATGACCAAGTTTATGATCGCATAGCTGCTGAGCTGGAAGATCTCATGTACAATGAGAAACCAAATGTTAAATTGGATGAAAAGCTAGATGTAACTGAGAACAAAGTAGATGACTTCCCATCAATAATGGACATTTTGAATGATAACAGCAGTGAGAGCAAATCAAATGACCAAAGTAATACACTTGAATTTAAATCTAATCTAGAGTCTAGTGACGTTGAAGCCATGCTACTTGGAAAGTCTAATGCAACAGGGGAAATTGTAGCACCAACAGCTATGGAAGTTGACACCACCAATATTGGTCATTTAATTGAAGATGTTAATCATC